>JBBMOL010000223.1:0-600000 GCA_037954665.1 Laguncularia racemosa | reverse complement strand
TTAACAAAACTGAGAAAGCGTGGAGCATCATCAAGTCAAAGCCCATAAAGTTGACATACTTGGCCCTCTAAAATGGCGGTTTACTAGTTTGGAGGTCTTGATATAATCCAATAGCGTTCTGATCGTTTGCATGACGGCATGGTGCTTCACCAAGTCGAAGCTTGAAGAACTAAGGTACATGGATGGCCCTCTGAAATGGAGATTACTATTATGAAGATAATGATACTCTTTGATAATACGCAAGGCGCTTCTTGCTCTGCATACTATTACTTTATCTCGTTAATACTCGCTACTTATTCTTGGACATAAGAAGGGGGTGGTCTAGGAAATAGCTTTGATGTGTAAATACAAATACTAGTCCTGTTCGCATGATAGAGGCACGCTCTTCTAACAAAAATAGGTTTTGCAGACAATTAAACATATATTACATACATTACCCAAAAAATTGTATGTTAGATCCTATTACATCTCATACAATTCTCGTAGCTTATTATCCTTTTCTAATTTCCATTCCCATATAGTTATTATCTTTCTCTACGCTAAATTAAATAGGACTTGATTTTGTTATATTTAAAGTTTTATGGCTCGATTGCTAAATTAAATAGTACTTAATTTTTTATATTTAAAGTTTTATGTCTTGATTGCAAAAACTCAAAAACTTGCAATCTTAACGGCCTATGTACTTTTTGGAATAGAATTGGCAAAGAATAAAAAGTTAGGAGAATACTTTTAAATATTGTGTGTTTTTTTAAAAAATTTCATAAATATTTGTATTCATAATAATTATTTTAAAAATATGTTTTGAAGGTGTTGAATTAGTTTGCAATTTTTTTTCTTCCAAAATTTGCAAAACTAAAGGTGTGCGTAGGGTCCACGCTTTCAGTATAATTTGTACTGAAGGCATGGATCTCATTTGCACCTTCAATTCAATTATATTGCAGGTGCAAACTCGATGTACACCTTTTGTTTTGTCAACTTGAACTAATCCTATTGTCCAATTTTTTTTTTTACTAACATTGACCATTTATTAAAAAAGTAAGTCACAAACACTACATTGGATGTGCAATGTCAACATTATCTATTTCCATTGTGTAGGTTAAGTGAAGTGAGTTCTTTTATGGAGGTTGATAATTCTTCTACATTTATACATATATAGGTTGTAATTTGTTAGATGTAATAAATTATTCTTTTTTTTTATTTTGCTATATGTGCTTTTACGTTTTCTTTCTTAATTGTTTGTAAGCCTTTTCAATATTCATTAGATTTATCAAACAAATGTATACAAATTTATTATATAACTTTAATTTCCATATACAATGTAATAGATAGTGATAAGAAATTTATCGCCTTTACATATTAATTTACATCAACTAAAATCTGAAATGAAAGTTATACATATGAAATTAATAACAAAAAATAGACTTCTATCCCATCCTATTTTTTCCCTTGGTGAGTTGTCTAGCCAGCCAGGGAAATGTGTTCGTCGACTCTATTGACGGCCTTGGACATGAAGTAGGAAGGGTTTGTAACTCTTGTATTAGATACTGCTAGGAAGTATCATCGAATGCTCAAGGAGGCATTGGACTCTAATCTGTACCACAATTTGATGATTCATCTTGATACATAGATTATTTACCAGAGTGTTTCTTCTATGGGGTCGGTGGTGTTGAGATTAAACCATTGATGAAATGTCAATGTATTGTTACATATGTGCTGAAAATCGAGCTTGAGCTATCGTATTGTTGGTCTTATATTGGATTCTCTTGTGCCTCACCCTAGTTTCAAGGTTGATGACATCCCTTAGTCTTACGGCATGAAACAATTGACTGCGATTGGAAGACTTCAGTTAGTTGTGCATTAGTCTCCACCTCCATAGCATTCTGCTGCTACGCTTGCAAGTATAGTGTTACCCTTTGGTGACGATGCATGAAATGAAGACCATGAGCAGTTATTCTAACGACTATATCAGGATCCAATGGTAGGCATATTTGTTTGAATGTATCATCTTGAATATTAGAGCAAAACGTAAATAAAATAGGAAATGATCGTACAATGATTCACCTAGCTAGTGTTGATGTTGTACTTACTAGAAATCTAAGTAAAGCCCTTGTGTGTCCGATATATCACTGGTTGATCGATTTGTACCATTATATGTATTCCTCATGCACACCATTAGGCCTAGAAATCTAAGTAAAGTCCTTGTTCATTTGATATATTGTTGGTTGATCGATCTGTACCATTGTATGTATTTCTCATGCACACTACTAGGCCCCTTCATGTACAGCACCTAATCCACATGCTATCCCTACAAGGCTATATACATAGCATGTTGCACTGGCTAATCTACATCAACCATCCCACACAGATCAATTTGATGGAGCTTCGATTGTGTGTTCACCAGCTGTAGGATATATTGAAACCCCCCTAAACTGCCTTGTTACTCGGTCAAAGTAATGCTATTCAACTATGTGGAAACATATAAATGGCACTCGAGCAGTCTAAATGTGCATGCCGCTTTTGTAGAAATGTGACAAGATGTTAATTAAATTCCCAGAGTACCGCTCCCATTTGACCTGAAAAATAAAAAATAATACTCAATGTCAACGATCAATATGATGAAATGGAAAACAAAAATGGTTATTGAAATACCTATGCCATGTTCTGCCTGTCGAGTACATCTTGATGTGCGTCTACAACATGAGTCAAGTGAAACTAAGTATTCCCCCGTGTATTCCAACGTGCAACCAAGGGAGCTCTAATTTCTATAATTAGTTTATGCCAGCTAAGGAGCGCTATGTGGAGGAATTTATCCTAAGCCCACACTTGTAGGAGAATTGTAGCTCCTCCAATCTCGTATGCCAAGAACAAAATTTGTTGATATAACCAGGCTAGACATGTGGACCCCTAGCTATATGACCTAGCAATGTCGAAATACTCTAGCAAATGCAAAAATATCATGTGGACGAGGGTGCTAGATTTATCAGCAAAGATAAATTCACCCAATAGATACAATATATACGTACGCGTATGGTGATGAATTTTCTTTGCTTCGGCACCTTCTAGAAGAATCCAGAACATATCATGCAGCCACATCATGCTAATGTAACACCCCCTATCATTAGATCTTGACCTTGCACTCAGCAATCTTTCACATATTACTATTTGTAATGCAATATAAAGTAATCAATAAGTTAAAGGTCATTTACCTCTCTATCCCAAGTGGCTCATGATCAATGTCTCTTCCACTGCGTCAAGATTGAAGGATCTAAGGGTCTAAACCCTAGATATTATGCAAAAAAATAAAAAATAAAAAAATTAGTGAACATTCCCATTAATATCAAAATATTAATTAACAATTATTTACTGTCTAATTAATAGCAACTTAAGTTTACAACTACTTTTACAATAACATACAAAGATGTTATATTTACAATCAATACTAAATTTTTTAGTAATTAATTTTCTAACAATTAATTAATGATATATTAACAACTAATTACAGTTATTTACGGTTAATCAACAACTTAAATTTACAACTGCTTTTACAAAAACACACAAATATATTACATTTACAATCAATCTCAGGTTTTTCACTAATTAATTTTCTAATAGTGAATTAATGATATATTAAAGACTAATCACTGTTAATTAACAACTTAATTTTACAAACACTTTCACAAAAAACACACAAACACAAACATATTATATTTACAATTAACACAAAATTTTTCACTAATTAGTTTTTTAATAATTAATTAATAACATATTAACGACTAATTACTGTTAATTAACGGTTAATTAACAACTTAATTTTACAAATATTTTTACAAAAACATATAAACGTATTATATTTACAATCAACACAAAATTTTTTACTACTTAATTTTCTAACAATTAATTAATGACATATTAACAGTTAATTGCCATTAATTAATGGTTAATTGACAACAATTTAATTTAACAACTACTTTTACAAAAATACATCATAAGAACACACAAAGGTAATTCATTATAATCAATATGAATTTTTTTCCTAAGTAATTTTCTAATGATTAATTAATGACTAATTAGCTCATTATTAATGATTACTTTTATAATAATTTTCACAACTACAAATTAGGACATTTCATTTACAAAAATACCTAATTTTTTAACAGTTCATTTTCTAATGTTAATTAATGATATATTAATGACTAATTAATTACTAAGTAACGATTAATTAACAACTACTAGTATTTTAATAAAAATAGTAGAGTACAAATAATTGCATTTAATTTTTTATGCATTGATACAAAGTAATATAATAGGAAAAAAATTAATTTCTCAAGAAAAACATACTAAAATATAGCTTCGCTGAAGAAGTTGGAAAAATATATTGTAAATATTTCTACACATGTAGTTAAACAAGCTAAACCCACATAAAACATAAATTTTGAAATTGTGAGAAAGAAGAAGATTGAAAGAGGAAATTGAAAGATCTAAAAATAAATATATGAACCGAGAATTCACATTTATATTACAAACAATCGGTGCAAAATTTTTTCCTGTGCATTGAAAATCACATGTTGTGATATTGTGCAAATTTGTAGAATTACTTTATAATAAGTTTTATAGGTTTGCAATGTTGTTTTGTAATAATTTGTATATGTTTGTAAGATTCCATTACATTATTAGACAACAGGGATAATGCCAAAAAAAATTACATAGTACAAATTGCTTGAAGGTATAGACCTAGTGTGTGCTTTCAATTTTGCAAATTTTGGAAAAAAAGAAGTTATAAACTAGGTTTATACCTTTGAAATTTATTTTTGAAATAATTATTATGAGTACAATATTTCATTTTTTTTTTAAAATCACAATATTTAAGAGTGTTATCCAAAAAAGTTACGTAGAATGATTATTGTTAGAAATAGGTTAATAATTTTTATTTCAATGTTTACTTTATATAATTTTTTATTGCAAGGAATACTTATTTAATTGTTTACTTTACTTTATTAATTATAGTATTAATTTAGAAATATGAATAAAATTACTAATTTATTTCTATTTTGGTTATTAATTGCACTATCAATAAGAGTATAATAGTCATTGTATTTAAACTTTTATTTCCTATATAAAGCAAATAAAAAATTCTACCTTTTATTAAGTAATATCTATTTTTAATAAAGTAGAAATAGAAAAGTCCTAGAAATTAAAATTTCAACCTTGTTTTTCTAGGTAAATAAGGTACTAGATGGTTGAGAGGTAATAGCTATTTTATCCCTCTCTATTACCTTCAAGTAAATAGGTCGTAAAAAATCAAAATAAAGTGAGTTGATATATTTTAAGTGTTGGAATTGCTTTAATGGATGCCTTAAATGAAGTAGTTAAGAAATGGATGAGAGCAAATAATTATTATATACAATGGCATATAAATTGTTTTTTTTTTAATTTTTTTAAAGCGAAGCTGACAAGTAAACATATTTTATAAAATTCTTAAAGAGTATACCTATGGCATAAATGGACTCACATGTAAATGAGGAATGCATCTAGATGTATCGTCCTAAGAGATTATAAAGTTCTTAATCTAAAATAGAGAAAAAAATACATATTTAGCTCTCAATATTTGTCATCTTTTCTAGTTGAGTTTTAAACTTTTATTTATTTATTTTTATTTGAGTCCTCATCATTTGTAAAAATGTTCAAATGAGTCCTTTGTTAATGTGTCATTAGTTTTTCCATTAGTGTTAACATGTTTCATATTCTCATTTGTCCACGTATTTTATTAAATAAATAATGTAAGAAAATATTTAAAAATAGATAAAGTAATATAAAATTAGAAAAAAATCTAGAAAATAATAAAAAATAAAAAAATAATAAAAATGCATTATTAAATTAACTTAATAATATATATGTGTGTGTATAATTTATTTTTTGAATAAATAAATAAATATATATTTAATTTAGGGAGTGATTGGAAACTTTTTTTTAATTTCCTTTTTTTTTTGCTTTTTCCAAATTTTTATTTTTTTATTTAAAAAATAAATAAATATATATTATTCAAAAAAATAAATTATATATATACACACATACATATATATATTATTAAGTTAATTTAATAATTCATTTCTATTATTTTTCTATTTTTTATTACTTTTCTATTTTTTAATATTTTCTTATATTATTTATTTATTAAAATTACGTGAATGAGTGGGAAAGCAACACATGTAAACACTAACGAAAAAACTAACAGCACACTAATAGAAGATTTGTTTGCACGCTTTTGCAAATGATAATGACTAAAAAAAATTAAAGATTTTAAATTCAATTAGAAAAGGTAGTAAATATTGAAAACTAAATATATACTTTTTCTTTCAAAATAAAATGGGCTTAATTAATGTCAAACTTTTTTTTTTAAATGTCGAACTAAATTAATGTCACACCTTGTGATGCGGTTTAGATTCAATAGTTCACTACGTTACTATTCTATGACATTAGTTGACCCTTCGTTTGCTATTATTATGAACCTATTATACATCACTAACAACTAAACTACGTAGCAATATAGTTATCGAAATAATCCTTTTAGCTTATGGCTTTGTGTGTGGGCTTCTTAATTAATTAATTAAAGAAATTATAAAAATGTGATCTTTATTTAAATTTGATTTTAAATATTAATTTCTTTATTTATAATTTCCCTCATTAATTTCTTATTGAATTCGCATAGGGCAAATTACGAAAGTAGCCTCTATCTTTACTCAATGCTCTCGCAAAAAGTCTCGCCAACTCTCCCTTACTATATAGCCCATTCACATAGCGATGGCAATCGAGTACATCCTATGTCGTGATCTCAACCTGCAAAAAGTGTCGATAAGAGTATGAGCATAATTCACATGCTGAGTATGTGTTAGCACAGATACATTTGTATTATTAAACAACATAAAGCAAGATTGTTAAACAATTATTAAGTGGTATGAGAAACGTTGTCATGCTATTATAAAAAATCGAATAAGATTCAAAATAAAAAGCATATTACTTTTCTTAAAAAACCAGTACGATTAATAATCTATAACCTTTTACGTGTTATACATGCATTCAAGCTTTTTCAAACTATTTACTTCTCCAATTTGCCTGCTCTTATTAAGTCATCATTTATGTATCATTTTACATCATTCCTTTAAGATTATATATGTTAAAAACAGAATAATAGGAACATGGTTTGAGGAAATCTTTTTCCCCTTTTTTTCTTTCTTGATTTCTTTCTTCCATATGTTGAATATATATATATATATATACACGAGAATGTTATATATTCCTTCCTAAACTTACTCCTACACATTAGCTAAGTCAATAAATAAGAATATCTCCAAATATCTATCTACCTAAATTACAAAGATTACGGATATCACAATCGTGGAGAGCCGTCAGGAGATACACGACCGTGTACACGATCGTGTACTTTGGCCGTGTACTTGCTGTACGTTTCTGTGCACATATGCACGACCGTGTACACGACCGTGTACTTTGGCCGTATACTTTCTATACGTTTCTGTGCACATATGCACGACCGTGTACTTTGGTCGTGTACTTACTATACGTTTCTGTGCACATATGCACGACCATGTACTTTGGCCGTGTACTTGCTGTACGTTTCTGTGCACATATACACGACCGTGTACTTTGGCCGTGTACTTTCCTACCACATACATGATTGATATCAATAACATCATTCTCAATACCCTCCCTTAAGGTGGAGCGTGAGGATTATGAATGCCTATCTTGCGAAGAAGAAACTGAAATTGCTCTCGTCCTAAAGCCTTTGTCAGAATGTTTGCCAACTGCTCATTGCTGCGAACATAAATGGTTTTGATCAGTCCAGCTTGTAGTTCATCACATACGAAATGAAAATCAACCTCAATATGTTTTGTGCGTTCGTGAAAAACAGGATTTGCAGCAATATGCATTGCAGCTTGACTATCACAAAACACGGTAGCAGATTGATCATGATGCACGCCTAAGCATAACAACAATCCTTTAAGCCATTTTAATTCACAAACCGTGGCTGCCAAAGATCGATATTCTACTTCCGCTGAAGAACGAGAAACAGTATGTTGTTTCTTGGTCTTCCATGAAATTGGAGAGTTGCTAAGGAAAACGAAATACCCTGTAAGTGATCTTCGAGTCAATGGACAACCTCCCCAATTTGAATTACAATAGGCTGTCAACTCAAGATTGCTTTCAGCTTTCAGAAGAATACCTTGTCCAGGACTACCTTTCAAATATCGAACTATACGCAACGCTGCATCCCAGTGTTCTTTTCTTGGTTGTTGCATAAATTGAGCTAAAATATGAACACCATACGACAACTCAGGTCTTGTGATAGTTAAGTAAATTAAGTGTCCTACCAGCCTTCGATATTGTTCAGGATCACATACCAATTCACCTTTGGCAAGTGCTAGGTGATGATTTTGCTCCATCGGAGATTGTGAGGGCTTAGCACCTAGCAACCTAGCTTCATTAATGATGTCTAAGGCATATTTTCGCTGGCACAAAAACATGCCTTTGTCATTTCTAGCCACTTCGATACCCAAAAAATACTTCAAAGAACCTAAATCCTTCATATGAAAATAGCGATTCAAATATGCTTTTAACTCATCTATTAAGTGTGATTCACTTCCAAAAATAATGATATCATCCACGTACACCAAGACCGCCAAGTGCACTTTATCTTGTATCAAAGTAAACAAAGAATAATCTGAACGAGATTGACAAAAACCAAACCGTTTTAGTGCTTCAGCCAATTTTGCAAACCAACATCTCGGTGCTTGTCGTAAGCCATAAAGAGACTTCTTCAAACGACACACTTTTCCGGGTTGACGAGTATGAAAGCTAGGGGGTATTTTCATATAAACTTCTTCTTCCAAATCTCCATGAAGAAAGGCATTGTGGACATCCATTTGATGCAGTCCCCAACCTTTAGCCATTGCGACAGAAAGAAATGTACGCACCGTAACCATTTTTGCTATTGGGGCAAAGGTTTCATTGTAATCTATCCCTTCAACTTGATTATTTCCGAGAATAACCAAACGCGCTTTGTATCGCTCAACTGTGCCATCAGAATTATACTTAATCTTGTATACCCACTTGCTACCGATTGCTTTCTTCCCTGGTGGTAAGTTAACTAATGTCCATGTTCTATTCTGCTCAAGGGCATCAATCTCTTTTTGCATAGCTTCTCTCCAGCGTGCATCCTTCACTGCCTGATGGAAGAATTTTGGCTCCACACTACCTGTTATGGCTGCTAAGAAACCTTGATGACGTGGTGAGAAATTTGTGTAATTTATATATTGAGCTAAGTCATAAGGCATACCTGAGGATGATGTTGGTTTGGCTGAACCTGCAGAGGGGCTATTACTGTGAGCAGCATAAGTCACACAATCTTTCAACCGTGTAGAAACTTTCTTAGACCGAAGACCACGACCAAGGACCGACGAACCTTGTTCTACACTCTCCAATCTGACCTCTGGTGATATATTACCCACCCTGACTTCAGCACTAACATTTTGAGCATCATTCAACTGCTCAGGTGTTTCATCAGCAAGTTCTATGAGTTCCTTTACAGATATCACAATCATAGAGAGCCGTCAGGAGATACACGACTGTGTATACGACCGTGTACTTTGGCCGTTTACTTGCTGTACGTTTCTGTGCACATATGCACGACCGTGTACACGACCGTGTACTTTGGCCGTGTACTTTCTGTACGTTTCTGTGCACATATGCACGACCGTGTATTTTGGTCGTGTACTTACTGTACGTTTCTGTGCACATATGCACGACCGTGTACACGACCGTGTACTTTGGCCGTGTACTTGCTGTACGTTTCTGTGCACATATACACGACCGTGTACTTTGGCCGTGTACTTTCCTACCACATACACGATTGATATCAATAACATCATTCTCAATAATATATACTGCAAGATGCATACTGCATGCACATAAGCATTGTGATCAAGTCCTCTCATTTATAGACATTTTACATGTTTGTATTTTTGTTTTCAATACTTTGCATATATGCGTTTTTGTCTCTGTTTGTCATAATTAATTAATGGATATGTGCCAACTTCTAATTGATTCATAATAATTGATTAATAAAATAATATTATTAAATTTCTTTTCAAAACAGCTTTCAAAAGAAAAAAAAATCCTTGAGGGATATGCTAAATTAAATATACTTGATTAAAATCATTATAATAAATAAAAGAACTATAAAAGTAAAAGATAAATAAATAAAAAAGAAACTAATGGGAAAAAGACTGTTGATCTTCTTCCTTACCCCGATCCGTATCCCTCTTGTACCCTAGCATACTAACTTAATTTAAATAGTGTTCTTTCATCACTTTCCTTTTTTTTTTTTTTATTATTAGTTTCTTTTAAGATTATATTGATTTTAATCAAGTATATTTTATTTAAGACATAAATTTAATTTAACATGTCCCTTAGAGTTTTTTCTTAAGCTTTTTCCCTTTTTTTTTCTTTTTTCTTTTTAATTTTTTTTGTCACTTTAGTATATCCTTACTTGTTAAATTAATTATTATGACCAATTAAAGCTAACAAATGTCCGTTAATTAATTGTGATAGATCAGGTGAATTACAGGTATATAAACGGTCAAAAGTGAAACATAAGGATGCAAAATATTGAAGTTTCAAAACACATGTAATAAAAGTGGACTTTATCTATGCTATACTTAATAAATAATATATTAAATATATTAGTGTTTTCAAAAAATATCAGTGGTCTTCATGTGCTAGAGTAATGATTAGATTTTTTTTTTCTCTTCCGGTGGTTTAGTGAAGTTATCCATAATTTGAGCTGGGTTATTTGAGATTTACATATATATTGCGTATAATATGTTTAATTTTCTTAAAGAAAATACATATGGCGGTCCTACAACTATTTTATACGAGCGTAGTACAAGTTTTCCTCTTCTAAGCTGGGTGCGACAGTGGGGTAATAATAGTACTAGTTTTCGTTTTTTTTTTTTTTTTTGCTAATTTAATAATATTAATATATATAGGACCAGTTTTTCCCTAGCATTAAACCGGTTTGGGTTCTTCGGCATTGTAATTTTATTTAACATTATTACTTGCTAGAATCTTGTAATCAATATTGAGTGGTATTTCATAAATCAAAACTCAAAATTTCAGGTTTTGAGTAATAACATACTAATTTTATAAACTTGAGTTTATCTCTTTTGTTATTTGCTGAGAATGCCACTACGCCTTTCGACATTCCTTGATTTTGGTTGTACGTTTGAGACTTTATTCTAATAAAATATTCTCTATATACCAGGTCAATTTATCTAACTTTTTGTATTTTGTCATAAAATTCAAGCTAATTTTCTCTTAATCCTAGTCGCCGTGGTAGATAGATAACCTAAGTTTTTTTTTTTTTTTTTAATTCTTAAGGTTTACAATTAAAAAGGAAAAACTGACAAATATATTATTCAAAACTTACATAAAATGAAAACATTCGGTTTTAAAACCTAAAGTTCTTTCATGAGAGAATCCCAAGAAAAATAGTAAAGGATAACATATAAAATGATAGCAAACTATAGATGATTTGGCTTAGTTAAAATAACAAAGTTGATAAAGCACTTAAAAGTAAAAATAAGGTCACTTTTCTTAGAGAATTTATACCTCCCACATAAAGCTTGTGACCGGAGCTTGAATGTGAAAGTCCCTTAAGATAGTAACTAGGTTTTGATACTTAAATTAGAAATGTTGAGATATATTATATTTTGTAGTAAGTTTAAAGAGAGAGGGTATAGAAAATCAAACAAAAAAAAATGTTAAAAAACAGTGTAAAAATGGAGAAATAACACATTATATCTCTTGGGCAATTCTCAAAGAAAATGACTCTTCTTAAGAGTCATGATCTCAAGATTTGAACATCATCTATTAGATTTGGTTTAGATCATTTATAAACTAATCTAGATCCTTAATCTTAAATATATATGACATAGTACTTGAAATCTTTGAAAATTTGGTCAAAAATTGCAACTTCTTCAAGCATAACGTTTTAGAAAATTTTGAAGAAAAAAATGCGCTCACCATTTTAAAATGGCTTGGACCTTATAGAAGGCAAAATTAGATTTGTGAGTTTTTAATCTAATATTTTAATTGATTTAACTCTTTAGGCTAATATGATAGGACTTAAAGAGTTAAGCCCATGGTTTAGGATGATCAAGGGAGATTTGGCATGGTGGGCTTAGAATAGGGCCTGTTGGATCGCTTGATTTGATCCAACTTTTCTCAATAAGGCTCATACATAAAAGCCTTTAATGGGTCTAAACTCATGACATATTAAGCTCATTCACTTAAAATTGTTGATTGTCATTACCATCTAACAGATGAAATTTATAGTCAGACTCTAAAAATACCTAAGACATCCTCATTCAAAGGCAACTCTTTTTGGGAAAAATGTCGTCACTCTACTGGATTTTCCTCAAGAAGATCAAAACTATAATATACTTAAGAACACTCATCTGTCACCAAAGTGTTGAGCCTTATATGAGATTGCCTAGTCCTCCTCTCCATCCCATTCATTTCTGATCATCCTCATACGTGTTGTTTTTCTCATTAGGCCACATGTAGCACGTTTTCATATAACACATGTGTAACACTCGCACTTAAACTCGTACTCCTACATTTTTTGCGACTCCACTAGGGAAGGAAAGTTAACAATCTTACAATGGTGCCCTCAAGGAGAAGGATCCCCAATCTTAGTGCTGACATCAATCAAAACCATGAAGTTAACCTTGAAGTTATTGAACAACTACCTCTGCTTAAAAACACTGATCTTACCAATAATACTCAAGAGTCTCATCCTAATAATGCCTAGGCGATGCGTGTTGAGAAAACATTAGGATGATGAACTAATTTATGACAATGCTTGCTTAATGTATACCTGGTATGGCGGGCTTTGCTTTGCACAAAAAGGAGTGGCCTTGCCGAATCGTGTTGTTGCCGCGCAACAACCTACCCCCTAGGTACCCTAATCCTCCAACCCAACTCCTATTAATCAAGAAGTTGCCCTTAGGACTGAGTTGCAACCTCCTACATTAAAGCTTGTAGCTGCACATCATCTTACACTTGAGGTGAGAGACCAAGGAATCTATATTAGGGGCTCTTTGTCCTCACGCGTTGTGCTCGTATCCCAAGCTGTTATTGGAGGATCTATAGCTCATCCTAATCTTACCCCTATTACTCCTGTAGAGGCTACAATGTTTGTCTCTAGAAGCACATTTGTCACTAAGGAGGATATAGATATGTATTTGAGGGAAATATAGACAGTCTACTGTAGAAGTACTGGATCTTAAGCTCATACAATCAATGCATCACAGTAAAACCTTACCCCAAGGATTATGTAAGTCCTAAGTTCATGCTTTTCAACAAGAAGTAAGGGAGTGCTAAGGAACAACTACTGAAGTTATCGAAACACTAGAGGTTTATGGGCTAAATGATGATTTGAAACTTAGAGAGTTTTCTAAGTCCCTTACAAAGAAGGCATACACGTGATATGTCAATTTGCCATAGGCTAGGTAGGTTTGTGGGCTAATATGTGCAAAATGTTCCTAGAAAAGATCTTCTTTACTCAAGAGAGAGTTACTCTAATCGACATGGGGTAGATTCGACAGTAGCCTAGGGAAGACTTGATGGAGTACATTGAACACTTTAGAGAACACTCTTTAAACGTCTAAGACATTTGTGATAAAAGAGAGTTAGTAAAGATTTGTATCAAAGGGATCACTAAATACGCAGTACACCAAGAGAATCTATCTTTGGTGTCATTCACTGCATTAGCAAAGTAGAAGGGGGGAGGTCTCAAGTTTAACAAGTAGGTACCATTTGTAAGCTTAGCTCAAGGAGAAGGATCCAAAGGAGGGAAGACGCTTAAGATTAGAAAACTTGGAATCGAGGCTACGAGGGGCTTTACACCAACATTAACATATCTATGCCCAATGGGAAAGGTATATACTATGCATGACATATGGTTGAGAGATGAGAATATCAAACTCTTAAGAGTTGAGCATCTCTCTACTGCGAAAGAAATGAATGACCTTAGATTTTGTAGGTTCCATAAAGTTGTGGAGTATTCTACCAAAGATTGCTTCACTTTAAAGAAGATCTTCAACGAGAGGGTGTGAAATGGGGAGCTTATCATTGAAAATAATGATGTTAGGCACAATGCACTCTCAGCTCATAACAATCAAAGTGGTCTTGTGAACATTGTTACTCATGATCTCACTACTATTGAAGTGGATGAGATGCTTCCAGTTGAAGCACGTAAAGGAAAGGAGAAATTGAAGATGACAAATGCTCACCTTTTATTGCAGCACTATTGAAGACTTCCAATTTTAGAAATTTCTTCGACCTCCTTGGGTTCGACAAGTAAGGCTCGCAACAGCAACCGCACTTACACATATTTCAAAAGGACACTATATTAAGTGTAGCGCAGCGTAGCCTATGAAGAGAATGGCTCATGCCCATAGAACGAACTTTTATTCACGAATGTTGATATATATGTGAAGAACCCAAACCACAATCATCCCTTGTACATGGAGGGAGTGCTTAACAAATATCTAGTGAAGAGGATTGATGAGGATCGGCCAACATCACAAAGGAAGGAACCAAAATCTCATGATCCATTACATAGTATTGGAAGCCCAATGACCCGAGCTAGAGCTAAAAGGATGAACGAATCTCTACAGGGACTAGTTATGGACTTGCAGGCCCAGGAATCAAGCTATATAGAAGGAAAACATATATGTGTCAACTTGATTCACGTGACCATGGAAGGATATTTTAGGAATATTATATATTTGTGTGGATAATACATTAGAGGATATATTCGGTTTTGTTATTATTTGTTGGTTTGTTTTCTATGTTATTTAGTTGCCTACTTGGTGACACAAGAATAAAGATAGAATAGGTAACTTAGGATTTCCATATTGTGTTAGGTTTTTTTCCATATTGTATTCGCGTGATATATATACCGTGCTAGGGGCTGGCTAAGAGACAAACTTTGATATATGAAAACACATCTCTTTTATGAGATACGAAATACTTCTTTTTGTTCTTTTGTAAAAGAACTTTTCCATAGGATTCTTAACCAAATTACTAGGAATGACTTTTAATAACTTAGGTTACAGTTAACGGGTTTGATTGGGGTCTAGTTACGCATCACTTATTTAAGACGATCATCGGGGTAATTGAAACCAATTAGCATCGTTGGGGTTTTAGGTTTAACATGCAGGGTAGAGTCTGTAGCTTGATAATCAATAGTGGCAGCTGCACTAATGTTGTTAGCACCTTGTTAGTAGAAAAGATGTAGTTGAAAGCTGTGAGACATCCGAGACCATATCGATTACAGTGGTTAAGTGATAGTGGGGAGGTTAAGGTGACCAAGCAGGTACTTATAGCTTACTCTATAGGGAGCTACAAAGATGAGGTTATGTGTGATATGGTACCTATGCAGGCTAGCCACATCTTATTAGGGCAACCTTGGCAGTTTGATAGGAAGGTTATGTACGAGTACAAGAACCAATATTCTTTTGTTTTAAACAAAAGGCGAGTGATTCTCATGCTTTAGAAGCCATGGGAAGCTAATGAAGATCATATGAGAATTGCAAAGGAATTCAGGGAGAAACACTCGAGTACATGTGAGAAAAATAAAACAAGTGAAAAACAAACACTTGTGAGCAAAGAGGGCAAATACACACAAACACTGAAAGTAGAGGGAATGGCGAGGAAGAGTGAGGTTAAGAGTGCAATGATGGCAAAACAACAATTACTTGTACTTATATACAAGGATGTTTATTTTACTTATACTGACACTAACATTTCGTTACCTAGTATGGTGTTTTCTTTTGGCTTTGTTACAGGAATAGATGAGCTAGCTGTGGATGAGAGGAAATTGGATGCGATCTAGAAGTAGCCAATACTAAAGGGACATGTTAGGATTGTGTTTCATCTAGGAGAAAAGGTTTGGGTGCATTTGAGAAAAGAAAGATTTGCACCACAGCAAAAACCTAAATTACATCCTAGAGGAGAGGGACTTTTCCAAGTCTTGGAGCACATCAATTATAATACTTACAAGATTGATTTATTGAGCCACTATGGTAACGTTAGTGCTACCTTTAATGTATTTGATCTTACTCTTTATGATGCAGGTGATTCGAGGACAGATCTTTTCGAGGAAGGAGGGAATGATTAGGATCAGCCAGCATCACAAAGGAAGGAGCCAAAATCTCATGATCCATTACATGGTATTGGAGGCCCGATGACTCGAGCTAGAGTTAAAAGGATGAACGAAGCTCTACAAGGACAAGTCATGGAATTGCAGGCCTGGGAATCAAGCTACACAGAAGGAAAACATATATGTGTCAATTTGATTCACGTGACCATGGAATCATGAAATATTTTAGGAATATTATATATTTGCATGGACAATACATTAGATGATACATTCGGTTTTGTTATTATTTGTTGGTTTGTTTCCATGTTATTTAGTTGCCTACTTAGTGACACAAGAATAAAGATATAATAGGTAACTTATAATTTCTATATTGTGTTAGGTTTTTTTCCATATTGTATTCATGTGCTATATATACCGTGCTAGAGGCCAGCTAAGAGACAACTTTGATATATGAAAACACATCTTTTTCGTGATATACGAAATACCTCTTTTTGTTCTTTCGCAAAAGAACTTTTCCATAGGATTCTTAACCGAATTACTAGGAATAACTTTTGATAACTTAGGTTATAGTCAACGGGTTTGATTGGGGTCTAGTTACGCATTGCTTATTCAAGACGATCTTTAGGGTAATTGAAACCAACTAGCATCGTTGGGGTTCTAAGTTTAACATACCTAGGGTTTCACGCGTCAAGGACATTCATAGACACTAGGTGCTCTTTAAACATCATGTCAAAAACTACATTTGAAGCAGCTAGAATTGATCCCGAGTGTCTTATGAAGCAACCTATTTCAATGAATGGCTTCAGTCATTCCCTCATAAAGACACTAGGGTAGGTTAATGTAGATCTCAAAGTTGGGCTTATTTATGACTTTGTTACCTTTCACATGATTAATGTACCCATATCCTACCACCTCTTGTGAGAAGGAAGTGGCTATGTAATCATAACTTGGTACCTTCAATGCTACATCAATGCATTAAAGGTCACTAGAAGGGCAAAGACATATTCATCCATATTACAAGAAATCCTTTTGAGCAAGATGAGTTATACTTTTTTGAATCAACATTTTTTCATGAATATGCTAAGAAAAGAGAAACTGCTATTATGAGACCCTCTAGTACCCCATTACCTACTTAGGAAGAAATCCAAGGTAGACAATAAAGGAAAAGAAAGATGTGTAGTTGCTGAAGAGGCAAGAAGAAGAATAAGCAAACAAAGAAGATTGAAAGTTTCATCAGGGTAGATAGACACAAGGTATACCATTTATGATGGTTATAAGGGTCTGAAGAGGTATGTTTATCTCCTCTAGATCCTAAACAAGGTATACCATTTATGAAGATTACAAAGGTCTGAAGAGGTGTGTTTATCTTCTCCAGATCCTAAACCAGTTCAAGAAATCTAGCCTACCTCTCAATAGATGCAAGACCAAATCAAATCACAAGTGAAAGAAATAGAAGAATTGGATCTAGAGCAACCGGGAGAGTCACCGTAGTTAATCTTCGTCATTGTTGAGGAAGTTCATGATAGTGGTTATTGTAAGCTCTAAATTCTATCATTGCTCCTATTAAGTTTTAGTACATTAAAAAGTTTCACTTGTAAAAAGCAAGATGTATTAAAAAAGTTAATGAATAAAAATGACAAGCCTAAGTAACATTAGCTTGCTTTTGCATATTTGTCGGTATTCTTTAACACATATATCGTATGTGTTTTGCACATTGTTACATTGCTCCTACTTAGTATGAGGTTGTCTCCTAAGCGCACAATGTTTATTCAATTCACAATACACCATCCGGTTAGAGTATTAAGCTCTTAGGTACATAACAAAACATGTTCATTTTAACTTAGTTCAAATCCATCCAGTTCTGAATAAGTTAAGTAGTCAATAATACCTCCTTGAATAATGATGCCATTACTTTTGAGTTTAGACAATACGTGTTATTGTTCCTATCTCTTCTCATTATGGTTAATGTAAGGATCATTACTTGCGAATGAGAAACATAACTTGGTTGCACGAGATCTTATGGGAAAAAAAATTACAAAGTATTGTGCTGATATTATGACATTTATATTGTGGTACACTACTAATCGTCATGAGATTAGAAATTCGAAGCAATAAATACGAGGTAATATTCATTAATGGAAGTAATGCTATAGTCAGCTATGCCACAGAAGAATCCTGAAGTTCAACTCCATCAAAATTATTTTCAAAGACTATCTTCCTAAAATTCTTCGTAAAATTAATATTAGAGAAACCAGAAGAGTACCCTACACTATGCTCAACTTCCATCAGATCAAACACTAAAACGTTGGTTAAGGTTAAATGAGCATCTCCACCAAAAGCTAACACAGCAGCATATCGCAAAAGATCTCCATTTTTATGATAAACTACACTAGCATCTATCCATTTTAAGAACCAGGTAAGTGCATATTTTCTGTTCGACCCTAGTGATGACAAGTGTAATGCTCTATGAAGTTCGACAGCATGCCCAATCGAAGAACCCAGAGGGATTATTGAAAAATTAGTAACAATAATTTAAAAAAAATAAAAAATAAAAAAAAACAGTCATTTCTAGTAGACAAAAAGACATTCATTACCCCGCACCCCTAAGGTACCTCAACATACCCAACATAACTCTCAAAAGCCTTGCAAAAGGGCAGATCACATTGTAAAGCTACATTCTTGCTCCAAGACAAGATCTACCCCACATACTAGTATATATAAGAGCTAAATACAACTCTTCTACTAAAATAAAACTATATATCGAGAACTTACTTTAACTAAATCATCATTTTAAGTCTTCTAAGTACTCATTAATAGCGTAGAAAACCTCTTCTTATAAAAAGGAAAAATGATTAAAAGGCTTCAAGTTATCAATTTCCTACCGTAGATGCAACTTGATGTCATAAAGGCAATATCTATTTTTCATTAGCTAAAAGCGACACGAGCAATTAAACAATTCTACAAGTTTATACAATGAGAGAAAAATCTAAATTATATGTAGCGTTAGCGCTAGACTCTTGTAATATAAATCGTGCAAACATATATATTGCAACCGTGTAACTATTCCACAAGCGCACATGCACCAAGCAATTTTCTACCCATTAGAAAAGCTAATATGATGTCTAACCCCTTCAACTTTGTTCAAAGGACTTTGGTTATGGGGCAAAATATAGAAAGCTAAGTTCGATTCATGGGTTTTTAGCCTAATATTTTAATGGATGGGTTTAGGATAGGGACCATTGGATTAGCCAATCCGATCCAACTTTTCTCAAGATAGCTAAAACTATGGATTATCATTACCATTTGATGAACAAAATTCATAGCCAAACCCTATAAATATCTAAGACATCCTCATTTAAAGAAGACTCTTTTTGGGAAAAATGTCATCACTTTGCTAAATTTTCCTTGAGAAGATCAAAACCATAATATACCCAAAAACACTCATTTGTCACAATGTTAAGCCTTATTTGAGATCGCTTACTCCACCTCTCCATCTCATCCATCTCTAGTCATCCTCATACGTGTCACTTTTCTCATTAAGCCACAAGTAACATGTTCTTATGCAGCATGTGTGTAAACCTCGCACCTGTACTTATACTCCTACATAACACCCCCCTTTCTTTTTTATAGGCCTTTTTTGCTCTCGATAGGTGCCATGCCTTGAACCTAAGGCATGGTAAATCTATCGCATGTTCTTGGGAAAATGTGTAAGGTTCATTCCCTACACCCTCCGATCTTTATGTTTAATTAACTAAATTTAATTACTTGAAAATGTTTTCCCCAAATGGGTGAGCAACTAGCCTAGCAAGTACTATACTACACACATACATATACATATGCAATACCTATACATAGGCCTATAAATACTAAAGTGCAACAAGCAATCAATTAATTATTTAATTAATATAAGTTGATACGATTACAATTCCAACAATAAGAATTTAGAATATCACATATATCACTTTCAAACAAATAATTGAATCAAGGCTCAAAAATAATATCAATACCACAGACAAAATCAACAACTAAACTATTTACACTTTTGGACCATAGTCCATATCAATGAATACAATGACTAAAATTTGGATTGCAACCTATATCAACAATTACATTGATAATAGTCGGACCACAACCCAACTAACAAGCACAAACAATATAATAGTTATTATTTTTTAATATTCATTAGTTAGATTTTATCTAACCTAATAAGCACATTCATCAAATAGTAGTATAGTACTCACCTCAATATATTCCTGTATTTTCAATTCCTTGATTCTCTAATCCTACAATATATCTTGATTTATAAATAGTTGTCATTAAATAAGATTTAGATCGATTAACTAAAGAACGTGAGGTTAACCAAGTATAATAGGAGGTTAAACTAGTCTTTCTTATTCAATCTACCTAATTTGTTGATATGTTTGTATTACAATTAAAATTTAGGGTTTCTATTAAAATTCATGTACTTACAATAACCTTAACTCAATTTTATATACTTTAATTCAATCAGCGGCATATAAGTCCAGTCCTATAAATTTAATACTTTATTTATTGTAGGGTTGATCTATTCAATTGTATCAAATACTTGTACTTCTAGGGTTTATTCAATTGATTCATTAGCTTTATAATTAAGTTTGATAATGATTACCAATACTCTATTATAACATCAAATTCATAAATCATAATTTAATAACTTATACTTATTCATGGATATCAATTTGTTAATTTCGTAACCAATCAATTTTCTCATAAACCTTAATTCATGGGTTTTTATAAATTACATATGTTGAATTACCATTATTCATGGTTTTGTAATCTATCCTTTGTAAAAATCAAAATTTAAAACAAGTTTTATTATTCATATAATTAAAATTTTTGGTTTCAGGCATGCTTGCTTTGTCGGAAATCCTTTTCCCTCTTTTCTTTTGTTCCGTATAAAAACAATTGGAGTGAGAATAGAAAAAGCTTTATGTGTTATTTGTAGAGTTAGGATTACAAGGAAAACCCTAATTCATCAATCTCATTAATTATAAAAATGTCACTATTAAATATTGTTTTATTTTTCATGTATGAACTTTGTATTTTTATTAGTCCACTAAACTACAAAATTGTCCTTACTTTTACATTATTCTTCGGAGCATTTCATCCTCCCTTCCTCTTAGCATTTTTTATCCTTGAAAAATCATTATTAAAAAAAAATGGAAAGTGAAAGTAAACCGTAAAGATTAGTCAAGATGATTACAAAGGTTCTTTAAGCAACTAAGAGTAAATGAGTAAGAGGTCTCGTCTGGATTTTAACACACTAATCAGCTTTGAAATTAAGAAGTATCACATGAAAAACTTAGTCCAACAACTAGTATTTGAAGTATTCATCCAAAAAAAAAAAAAAAAACTAGCATTTGACGGGGAATAAAGATTTCAAGTTCACAAAGATCAAGATTACCATAAAGATCAAAAGTAATGCCACCACAAGAAAGTGAAAGTTAGACCAAAGGTTCAACTACAAGAGTGCGAAAGTAAGATTAAGGATCCAATGAGAGAAGAGATCAAAAGACATGACTACAGTGCATGAGATATGAAAGTATACACCGAAAATGAAAAATAAGAGACACATGAATTCAAAACAGCAAGGGTCTAAGATATATGTCAAGGATAATCATGAGGACAAGAAGTATTGCCTATAGCTCCCATGCTATCCCATTCGACATATGGACTTTATCCAGTCTGTCATTTATCAAGTTAAACTTGGCCATATAAGTCACTCTTGGTTGTCGCGATTCCTAATGTCATAATTGTGTATATTTTCTCCCATTACCCTTTGATGTCAGATCCTCTAAAAAGCCAATATGCCTTACTCGCTTATCATTTAGATACCTCCTCCGTGCATTCCTACGCATATGCGAGAATCTATTAAAGCCCTAGGTCTCTCAATTGCGGGGCTTCTTCTTCACTTCTTTCTTCAAACTCCTCATCGTCCTTTTTAACAAATATGTCTTCTCCTTTTGCTCATCCTAGGTTTTTCATCAACACTAT
This sequence comes from Laguncularia racemosa, assembly GCA_037954665.1. Taxonomy (NCBI): domain Eukaryota; kingdom Viridiplantae; phylum Streptophyta; class Magnoliopsida; order Myrtales; family Combretaceae; genus Laguncularia; species Laguncularia racemosa. The sequence goes on along the minus strand of JBBMOL010000223.1, from coordinate 577,724 downwards.
GTCGCTTTGTAAGCTACCTATCTTCTTGTCAAACTCCTCCCCATCTCCTCATGATGGATACATCAATAGGAGTTGTAGTGGAGGCAATCGATGAGTTCTTTAGTATATTGGAACCCTTTTGTTTTTCAGAATGTGAGTAATAAGAGGACCATAAGCCAGTATCGCCTATTCTCTTCCTTCAGTCCCTACTTTGATCATCTTCTGGAAGATAACCCAATTGATACCATATCGGTAATCACTTGCCAAGGCTGCTAGGAGTGGTATCTCGCCTTTAACCCCCAAGTGATGTTCGATATCTTGCTTACTAATCTTGTTCCCAAGGCCCTTTCTATATTGGCCAAATCTCTTAATCCAGTCGATAGATAATGCTAACATAAAGTCCATGTCCGACAGTTCTAATTCTCCTTCTTCATCTAATCCTAAAATCTCATTTAAATCCTCAATGGTTAGCACTATCGTCTTTCCAAAAACATAGCTATGGAACACCTGAGGATCTCTATCAAACTCGGCAATTCCCCACTTTCTAAACTCTTACGAATATTCTCCAGTCAAATTCAAGTAAAACACCTGCACAGCCTCGACATAAATTTCATTAGGTAGATCAATCAAAGCAGGCAACCCATTATCAACAAAATCGTATCTACCCCTATTAACTTACGATTTTCAAGAAAATCTCCATCAAATTTACAACCTAGATACACACCTCTATTTTAAAAAGAAGTTTCATAACTTACCCGATGCATCAACATCGAAAAATTCATCTCGATAAGAGCCTAAACATCTAGTAGTCGTTGGGTGCTTGAACCACTTTCTTGTTTTTCTCTTGTTAAATAAGCTTATTGGAGGCATCATTCTTCTTTTTTTGTCAACCTTAAAGAGACTAAGAAATTTTGGGTGTGATCATGAAAATTGAAGAAGATGGGTAAAGATGATGCCTTTGAATGATTTCAAGTAAGGCTTTGTTGATTCTTGAGTAGTGACACAATTTTATAGCTTGAAATGATGGTTTTAAGTAGTATAGGAGCCAACTTTGGAGGTGCAAAATTCTTCAGAGAGAAAATGGAAATCTTGTGTTGTAAAGAAGAGTTTTATGAAGAGATATTGGTAATAAATGAGGTATGTTGAGGAGGATTTGATGTACATTTTTGTGTTTAGTAGTAGAAGTAGATGGCAAGTGAGTTTAGTGAGAGAAGATGGAATAGGAAAGAGAGGAATATGAGAAAGGGGAAAGCCAGGTATGATTTTAAGGAAAGCTAGTTGACCTAGGGTAGGGTCAACCGACTTAGCTTGCTCAAACTAATAGGAATCTAACCGTTAGTCCTATTACTCAAGCTATGGTGCAAGGATTTTTTAACCTAACGTAGAGGTTGCTGACCAACCAACTAGTGAAGATGAAGCTATTTTCCTTCATAGGATCAACTTCCACCAATTATCAAGTTGTTGCCGATCTCTTACTATTGTTCGAGCTAAGGAGATGCCACAATATTTACTCTAAGGATTTGACGCTACCTAACCCTAGGACTCAAGTGGCTTAGACTAACTTGTCCATGTAACACCTAACCAATCCTGAACCATAGCGGACCACTTATCAACTAGTTCACCTCAATTCCTTACCACGCCGGCTTGAAAGTGCTCAAAATCCAATTGTACTTTATCAACACACGTCTTTAGCACCTAACATCCACATGCATTTCCAAAATATTCATTTTTGTTTATTTACATTTTTACCCTTTTGTAATAGTTTGAGAAGAATATTTTGAATGTACTATTTAGGAATTTGCACTTTAAGTAGTGTCACCTTGGGGACTTACTATAAATATTCTCCTACAATGTAAGCCAGAAATCAATTGAATTTCATTAAACATTTTACCCCCATATTTGCAAGTTCGTAAATTCTTAAACACCTTCATTCTTATCGATCCCTTTTAATAAGGATTGTAGTAAGTACTTCAGACTTTGCTGCTTGTGTGTCATATCGAGTGATGGATTTTGGTTGTGTATGCTTGTTGGTAAGTCACATCCACTAAGCAACTCATGAAACCTTAGCTAAAACCATTCCAAACCCATATTGTTAAGTTTTGAACTACAGTAAAGGTTGTTGTGGGCGTGTTAAGTTGTTGTAGTTGGTTGTTGTGTCATTGTTGAGCTGTAATTTGTAGATAGGAGTTGAGGAAGGATACAATGTTGAACCAAGTGTGTAGAGAGGTATTGGGGACTTCAAAAGTGATGCACATGCCTATGGAAGGCATGTTGCTCAAAATGCAAGATCTACTGACGAGTAAATTCAGAAACTGACCACTGTTGTTGCCAATTTAGTAGTCACTATGCAATGATTGGTTGATAACCAAGTTGTCCTAATTAATGTAGGTGTTGGATGAGCTCGAAATGACAAAAACCCATAAACCTATCTCAAAATGTTGGAGGAGTAAGGAAAGACCGAAGTGTGAGGAGGTTTGTGAATACTAAGGATAAGTTAGATGGAGCTAGAGATAATTTTGACGAATACCATGTGGTGTATAGTGCATGAGCTCTTAGATGACTAGAGAACGTAAAGATGCAAATCTCTTCTTTTTAAGGTAGTGGAGATGTAGATGACTACTTAGATTGGGAAGACAAGGTCGATAAGTTGTTTCAATGTCATGAGTATGAAGAGGCTATGAAAGTGAGACGTTTTTTAATTTTCTAGGTATGTAGTGTTGTGGCGGAAAAATCTCTTAAATACACGTAGACAAGTTGGAGAGTATGAGATTAGCTTATGGACCGAGCTGAAGAGACTTATAAGGAGAGGAATTGTTCCTGAGTATTACTTGCAAGAAGTGTTCAAGAAGTAAACCTTACAACAAGGAGGGATGTGTGCTAATGATTACATGAAAGAATTTTAGATGTTAATGATACAATGTGAAGTAGAGGAACCTGAGGATAGGACCGTTGCATGGTTCATAGCTGGACTGAAGTATGAGATCGCTTGTATAGTTGAACTACAATGCCTAAATACTCTTGATGACACAATCAAAATGGCTCACAAGTTGAACTATAATGCCTAAATACTCTTGATGACACAATCAAAATGGCTCACAAGGTTAAGTAGCAAAGACTCAATAATCCAAACCAATACTAATGTCAAGGCTAGCACCTCTAACCTAATCCATAAGTAGTCGACTTGACACAGTAGCTATTTAAGAAGTCGAAGACGAGAAGAAGCCGACTAACATGGAAAGGCCATTGTCACCCCTCCAAAACCCAAAAGAGAGGTCGGATACAACATAAGAAGGAAGTCAAGCCAAATAAATGATGTAAGTCTTTAGGTTTCGATCATATTGCTTCTTTATGTCTAAACTAACAAACCATGCTATTGAAAGGAGAAGGGCTATAGTATGAGGTAGACAATGATGATGAAGAGAAAGAGGTCAAGGAGAAATTAAAAGCCATTGAGGAAGCTCTCTTTTAAGTATCATAATGATAAGGTTATTGTAGTGCAATCTATACCAAGCAAGAATAGTACGTAAGTGTGATAATAAGGAGAGCCCTTAATACAACCCCATTTAATGAAAAGGAGCAGAGAGAGAATTTATTCCACATAGGATGCAAGGTGAAGGGACATCTATGTGGCATGATTATTGATGAGGGAAGTTGTATCAATCTAGCCATGTCATCCTCAATCAACCAACTTAAGTTATCAACCACTAAGCATCCCTAACCCTACAAATTACATTAGTTACATGAGAAGGGTGCTTTGCATGTCACAAAGCAAGTATGTGTACCAATTGCAATTGGGGACAAATAACAAGATGCAGTCCTCTATGACGTACTACTTATGTGTGCTTCTCATATCCTATTAGGTTGACCCTAGATGTTCGACCAGTGCATGCTCCATGACAAGTATGAGAATACTTATGCATTTCAAAAGGATGGTAAAAGACCATTCTATATCTAATGATGCCTAGAGAAGTGTAGGGAGCTCAAGCACAAATCACACAAGCTCACAAAAAAAAAAAAACTTTATTCATGAGTTGGAGTGAGTTAGAGAAGAGCTTGAGCTTGACTGAGTCATTATGTATACTTTAATTAAACAATTATTAGAGGCTGCTAATATAGACGAGCTGCTAGAAGAAGTGAAGGATCTGTTGCAAGAATCACAAGACTTATTTTCCAAGGAATTGCTAAGTAGTTTACCTACCCTAAAGGGGATTAAACGTAACATTGATTTATAGCCTGAAGCATCTCTATTGAACTTACCAGCATATTACTTGAACCTTAAGGAATCTAAAGAGCTCAAATGCCAAGTAGACAAATTGATTACTAAGGGTTATGTTCAAGAGAGTACAAGTCCTTGTACTCGACAAGCATTGTTAGTGCCAAAGAAAGATGGAACATGAAAAATGTGTATCAATAGTCGAATTATCAATTAGATTACCATCAAATATTGATAGCTGGTCCCAAGGCTCGATGACATATTAGATGAGCTACATGGAGTGCAGATATTCTCCAAGATTGATCTAAAGAGCAGATACCATCAAATTTGGATAAGACTAGGCAATGAATGGAAGATTGCCTTCAAGACATGTCACGAACTATACAAGTGGGCTATCATGCCATTTAGGTTGATAAATGCATCTTACACTTTCATGAGGTTAATAAATCACGTACAATAAGATCTATTGGGTAAGTGTGTAATGGTATATTTGGATGATATCCTAGTCTATAGTTGCCACTTATCGAACCATGTTGGTCACGTCAAAGTTGCACTTGACTTATTAAGAGTTGAGAAGTTGTTTAGAAATCTTAAGAAATATATCTTTTGTTAACCTAAGGTGATATTCCTAGGATTTGTTATATCTAAAGAAGGCATTAAACTAGACAACGAGAAGGTTAAAGCTATGGTCAATTGGCCAACTCCACAAAGCATGGTTAAGGTCAGAAGTTTTCATAAACTAACATCATTCTACAAACGATTCATCTAAAACCTTAGCACCATTGCAACCCCACTAAATAAACTATCCAAGAAGGGAGAGGAGTTCATAAGGAGTGAGCAAGCCTAAAAGAGAAGCTCACCACCGCTCTAGTGCTTGCCCTACCCAATTTCAAGAAGGTGTTTAGGTTGGAGTATGATATATCAAGAGTTGGGATTGAAGCTGTGCTAATGCAAGAGTAATGACCTGTCACTTACTTCAATGAAAAGCTCGATGGTGCTACACTTAATTACTCAATGTACATCAAGGAGTTTTACTCCTTAGTGCAAGCACTCACCATTTTGCAACATTATCTACTACCTTAAGAGTTTGTGATCTACACTGACCATGAGTCACTCGAGTACTTAAGAGGTCAGCCAAAGCTATCTCAACAACAAGCCAAGTGGATCAAGTTCTTAAAGACCTTTTTATATGTGATCAAGCTACTACCTTAAGAGTTCATGATCTACACTGACCATGAGTCACTCGAGTACTTAAGAGGTCAGCCAAAGCTATCTCGACAACAAGCCAAGTGGATCAAGTTCTTAAAGACCTTTTTATATGTGATCAAGTATAAGGTTGGAAATTCAAATGTAGTATCTAATTCCTTGTTATGAAGGCATGTATTGATCACTACGTTATATGCTAAAGTCCTAGGCTTCAGAATGATGACTAAGCAGTACAAACAACATGACAATTTTAGGCCCATTGTAGCGAAATGCAAGGCTAATGTGGCCATTTAAGGGTATTTTATAGACAAGGGTAATCTATATAAGAAAGGACGATTGTGCGTACTGCCCAATTCAATGAGGGAGCTATTGGTCAAAGAAGCTCGTGCCAAAGGACTGGTATGTCATTTTAGGGGGAAAAGGATGTATAAGCTGTTGAAAGAACATTTATTCTAGCCTAGGTTGATGAAAGGCATTCATAAGGTGTTAGAGGGGTGTGTTACTTATAAAAGAGCAAAAGCGAAGAAGGAACCCTATGAGGAATATATGCTACTACCTATTCCTAACCACTCATGGATCGACCTGAGTATGGATTTTGTCCTGGACCTACCTCAAATGGCTTGAAGACACAATTCTATCACAATGGTCATAGATCGATTTAGTAAGATAGCTCACTTCGTCCATTACCACAAGACCAAAAATGTGTTATATATTACTAACCTTTTTGTGCAAGATATTGTGTGATTACATCAAATGCCTCACAGTATCATTTCAGATCAGGACCCAAAGTTCCTAAGCTTCTTTTACAGGACGTTATGGAAGAGATTAGGCACAAAGTTAATGTTCAACACTTCCTACCACCTCCCAAACTGATGGCTAGACTGAAATTATCAACCAAACCCTAGGCAGCTGGGCACAATCCTTAAAGCCATGGTTGGTAAGAATCTTACCAATTGAGACATGTGTTTATCTATTGTTGAATTCACCTATAATAGGTCAACATAGAGTTCTACCAGTAAGTCTTCATATAAGGTTGCTATGGTTACAACTCGACCTTTCCTATAGGTATGATATCCACCCCAACCTTGAAGGAGGAAAGTTCTAGCGTTGTAAACAGAGCTTGAGAGATTGAGCAACTACATCAGAAGGTTTCTAAGTAGCTTACCAAGATTGCAACTAAACAACAAGAGCTTGACTATAAAGTATAGTCCCGAAGACTTGGTTTGGATTTACCTTGACAAGGGTAGGTTTCCTAGTAGTATAATGAACAAGCTATCTTCATAAGCAGATGGACCTTTCAAAGTCTTTTGGAATATCAATAATACCTACGAGCTTAACCTACTTGAGGGTTATGGAGTATCTCTGACCATCAATGTTAGCAACCTGACTTTATATACACAAGAGGAAGACTTATAGGAAGACCCCTTTGATTTGAGGGTAAATCCTTAACACCCCCAAGAGGACGATAGGAATCCAACCACTGGTTCTATTAGTTGAGCTAAGGTGCAAGGACTTTAGAACTTAAAGTAAAGGCTGCTTACTAACTAACCAGCTAAGGACGAAGCTATTTTCTTCCATAGGATTGACTTCCACCAACTGCCAAGTAGTTGCCGATCTCTTATTATTGTTTAAGCTAAGGAGATGCTAGACAATTTACCCTAGGCATTCAAGACAATCTAACCTTAAGACTCAGGTAGCTTGGACCGACTTGTCCCTACAACACTTGGCCAATCTTGAACCATAGCTAACACCACATGCTAACCGGTTCACCTTAGTTCTCTACCACATTAACCCAAAAGTGCTTTAGATCCAATTTGTCTCTTCTGCCAAGAATAAAACTAGTACCCAATCAATACGTATCTATGACACCTAACCTCCGCATGTGATCCCAAAATATTCCTTTTTGTTTATTTACATTTTTACCTTTTGTAATAGTTTAAGAAAAAGGTTTTAAATGTATTGTTTAGGATTTTCCACTTTACGTAATGTAACCCTAGGGACTTATTATAAATAATCCCCTACAATATAAGTTGAAACTTAGTTGAATTTAATTAAACATTCCCCCCCATTTGTGTAAGTTCATGGGCTCTCAAATACATTCACTCTCATTGATCCCTTTAGCAAAGATTATAGCTACTACCCCAAACTTTGCTGCTTATGTGTCATATCAAGTGGTGAATTTTGATCATGTGTACTTATTAGTGAGTCATATCCAATGAGCAACTCATGAAACCCTAGCTAAAATCATTCCAAACCCATATTTGTTATCAACTCGAGACACCTTATGAAACTTAGCTCCTAATCGTATCACCAACCACAATTCGTCAACTATAATCGCTTAGTCATACAATTAACCTTGGTTAACCATCCCAATTAAAGGCTACATGATTTCAATTTTTCATCCCACTTTTTTTTTCATTATATATATATAAATTGTGTAGGATATAGGGAATCTAAATTTATAAGTTAAATAAAAGAAAAGATGTAGAAGACAGAGTTTTATGGCAGTAGAACATAAATAAATAACATTAAATGAATTGCTTTCTCACAAAACAATTAATTAACTAAAACATTAAAGATACACAAAAGCGTTGAATAAACATGTATAATTTAAAATATCTTGGTACTTGGCATTGTTAAGCAAGTCTCATCAAGAACACCAACGATCATTAAGATCTTCCAAGGTGTCTCTTTTGGAAACCTTTAGCCCTCCGAGACTAGTTTCCAACCCATATATCGAAGATATAAACTAAAACCTCCAATGGCGGCTTAGCTAGTCTGTGTGGGGTTTAGTACATTAAAGTATTAAAGACCTTTAAATAAATAAAGGACAAGAATATTTAAATCACCACAGGCGGCAGAGTCAAGACTAGTAGGGTATGTTCTAGGTATAACATAAAACATTCATTAAAGTATTAAAGACCTTTAAATAAATAAAGGACAAGAACATTTAAACCACCACAAGTGGCAGAGCCAAGACTAGTGGGGTATGTTCTAGGTATAACATAAAACATTCATTTTATTAAATAAAAGAGCATATGTATAGACGCATAGAAGAAAAAAACATTACAAACTCATTAGCATTAAGAAAATAGAAGAAGAAGAAGAAAAGAAGAGATAGAAGAAGATCTGTTAGAACATTACCTGAGTACTACAAAGCATAGTTGTTAAAATCGTGAGTTAACTCACATGTTTCTATGATTTTACGAGTTGGTGAGCACATTCTTAGTCAACTCACATGTAAAAACGTTTTTGAAGTAAAATCATGATTCCACACGTGGAATTGGTAAAATTGCAAGTCCACTAGCATTTTTACGTTTCTACTACAAGGTCTTATTTTCCATCAGTAGAAGGAGTGAAGAGGAAGTAGCTTGGTCTAGTTGAAGTCGTGCAGCCTAGAGAAGCCTAGTCTAGCCCAAAATTCAAGTAAATTTGTAGGTTATAGCCTTCATTCTTTGATTATGTCAGGCGTCACGGTATGTGTGTGTATTATTTCTAACTTTTTGTTCTTACTTTTTTCCATTGATTCCTTTTGTTTAGTAGAAACTTGAAACTTGAAATAGTATTTTTTTTTCTAATATTGAATCTTGAGTGTCGATCTTATGTGAGGTAAATGTTAACCTTCAGGAGTTGCTGCCGTTGTTGTATGTTTTGTTAGGGCTGGCGCATAAGAGGAAGTTGATGTTAAGGCCGGTGCTCACAAATAATAATAAAGTAAAGTTAAAAAGAGGAAGAAAAAATAAAGGCACAAGATTTTATCTTGGTTCACCTGTTAACTAGGGCTACGTCCAGCAGAGGATTCCACTATAATTAGCACCTCACTCTCTCGTTTTTTATCACGCAATTACAAGTGAAAAAGAGAATATATAGTAATAGCTATTCATGGACCCAAGCCCAAAATTTTAATGAATAAATATGGGCTTAATTGCTAAAAGCCCACATGCTTTCCTGTCGTAGGGGAGTATGAGCTACACCCTAACATGTTTGTCGGTCATCACTCATCACTTGTCGGTGTGTTGCGTTGCGTTGAAGTCTTTGTGTTTGTGTTCATCGATTGTCGATCTTCTTATTCCTATTTGTGATCATGTTCATATTAAGCACCCATGTTTGATTGCTACAACTTTCCTTATTTTAATTAATGTTTTTGTAATAGTAAATAAAATAAAGGGTAGATAACTTTAACTTTATAAGAATGTTTTAGATTTTTAATTTTATAGGAAATGTATAAATGTATTTATATTTATATCTTTTCAATATCTCATAGTTATAATACTTTTCAATATATATTGTTATGTAAATATATTTTGAATTAATAGTTACGAATAGTGTAAAAATTTACCTAGTAACATATAATTTTAAAGGCTTTTCTTGTTATAGTACCTTTTTTATTATTTACTTTTGGTTAGTAGTTATTTGCCTTTTTTCTTTTTTGATATTACTCCTTTCTAATGGTATATTTTCGTTATCATCTTTTATTTATTAGTAATTTCTCAAAGTCACAATTGATTTTTAAATTTTATTTATTATCTTTTAGCTTTTGTTTATATAACTAGGTAAAACTCGATTTATACATGATTTATTATTTTAGAAATAAAATATCTATATTATACAACTTATGCTTGATTATCTATATTATGAATTTTATTGCAAATTTGCAATTTATGACCAAAATAAATGCCGAATTTCCTTATTTATATTATCCATTATATTTTTTAATGACTATTGTAAGTAAATTTATAATATTTAGAAGTTATTTTACATAGGTTGTAGAAACTTACGTTTCTATGTTCTGATTCCACGGACCCCTTAGTGATTCTATGTAAAATCACGATTTTGACAACCTTGTTACAAAGTACTGATAGAGCCATTTTATACTCAATCTTTATAGTATAAATTGTGTTAAATTATTATTGATTTTATAGAAATCATAAGGAAATGATACTCTAATTCTATCATCGTGATAAATCAAGTTAAATGGAGTCAAGGATGCCAATTCAAGTAAATTAGAGAAGCCATCTACAACTTGGTTCAAAGACAAGGATTTACACCGCCGGAGGGAAGTACATGGGCGTGTAATTGAAGTACACGGCCGTGTACTTGGTTTTGAATCAATAGGAAGATACACGGTTGACGTACACGGTTGACGTACACGGCCGTGTATCAGAAGCACGGTTTGAGGCACGGCCATAGCGCAAACCGTGCTACACACTGGACAAGAAGGCGGAAATGAGGACTTTGAACAGAGAGAGACACGGCTTAGGGCACGGCCGTGGTGGAAGCCGTGGGAGAAACCGTGCTTGGAGCCGTGGTGGAAGCTAGACGTGCCAAGGAGAAGAAAGTGTGGAACATCAACCAGATGAAGGCACGGCTTGAAATCTAGCCGTGGGTGTAATCGTGGTACACACTGGGCGCGGATGAAGACTTGAAGAATATGCACAGATGATGGCACGGCTTGACCCACGGCCGTGTGGTAAGGCGTGCCAGGCGGACGAACATTTACTTCTCGAAATCTACTTGGAAAAGGAAAGATATTTTCGTATCTTGCTAGCAAAAGATCACATGCCATCTCCCTAACAATATAAATAGCACCAATCCTAGAGGGTTAGGGCAACTTTTGAATCTTTGAATCTTGGATCACCTTGGAGACAAGAAGGAAACGCGGAGGCAAAGCAGGCAGCTTTTATTTTTCGTTTTATTGATGAACATGAGTAGCTAAGCTACTTTTCTAGCCAAAGGGTCATAGATGTTTAATTCTCCACGAATTGTGAGGTCTAATTGACTTGTATTTATTCTATTCTTTGCTTTCGGGTATTCATATATCTTCTGATCGTTTTGTCATTATTATCTTTGTTGATTGGTATGAATAGAGCTATTCTACTCAATTAGCAAGTTAATATATTGTCAACTAGCACGTCAAATCCGTAATTGTTTGATTGTTCTAGTCTTAGTGACGCAATAACATGTTTGGTTATAAAAGAGATGATCGAATTCATGTTATGGAGGTGTGTGATCATGTTTAAATAGGTTATCTTATAATCTACTGGCATGAATTGGTGGTCTCTCTAGATCTTAATGCTATTAATAGATTAAATCCTAAGCACTTGTCTAGGGTTGTTTAATCAATAAGAGAAATAATTCAAAGCACTTGTCTGAGGTTATCGAGAAAGTAAGGAGAGATAGGTTATTAGAGCTTGTTAATAACCATAACCAGTTTATCTAGGAACAAGAATAGAGAACATTTGCATCGATGATCAATTCCTTGAATTAAACTATCTTGATTTCTTTGGCTAGGCTTTTATTAATATCCAATTTTCTTACCTTGTTTTACTTTATTTTGATTCACAAACAAAACCCCCCATTTTTCTTTTCCCTTTTATTCTCCTTGAATAGAAATAAATTTAACCAATCTCTGTGGATTCGACCCTACTCACCACTATATGCAAATCATATAATTATCTAGGAGTAGGTTTTATTTTTGTTGGATTCGACACCCATCAAATTTTGGCGCCGTTGCCGGGGATTGGTGTCAAATTTATTTCTATTCTTGTATGACTCGTTCTTCTCAGACAGGTGAACTAACTTATAATCCGGAGATTGAGAAGACTCTAAAGAGGTTGCGACAAGAAGCTAGATCATCCACTAGACCGAACTTAGTATCGGACTTGTCTGATTCTGAAAAAGAGGACGACATGGCAAATCTCGAGAGAACCTTAAGGGAGTTAGCTGCACCGGATGTGAATCAACAACCACTTTGTATTCACTATCCCGAATTAGCTGTGGAATTCGAATTGAAATCTGGGTTGATACATCTGCTACCTACATTTCATGGTCTTGAGAATGAAGATCCTCATAAGCATTTGAAAGAGTTCCATATAGTGTGTTCTAGTATGAGGCCGCAAGGAATAACCGACGATCAAATCAAGCTACGTGCTTTTCCATTTTCTTTAAGTACTAAAGCTAAAGATTGGTTGTTTTATTTGCCTCCAGGTTCTATCACCACTTGGACAGATATGATAAGACTCTTCTTGGACAAATTCTTCCCCGCATCCAGAGCCGCTGGTATAAGAAGAGAAATTTGTGGTATAAAACAAAGGGACACCGAGACTCTTCATGAGTATTGGGAGAGGTTCAAGCAATTGTGTGCAAGCTGCCCACAACATGGGATATCTGAACAACTCCTTATCCAATACTTTTACGAGGGCCTACTTCCGATGGAAAGAAAGATGATGGATGCTGCAAGTGGAGGCGCCATAGTAAACAAAACCCCTGGTCAAGCTAGGGAATTGATCTCCATTATGGCTGCCAATTCGCAACAATTTGGGTATAGGCATGATACGTCTTAAAGGAAGGTAAATGAGGTAAATGTGTCTAACCTTGAACATCAAATTTCTAATCTTACCTCCCTTGTGCAGCAGCTAGCTCTTGGAAATACCCAACAGGTGAAAGCTTGTGGAATTTGTGCCGATCCTAGTCATCCGACCGACATGTGCCCCACATTGCAAGATGACAATCATGAACACGCCAATGCTGTAAGCGGATTTCCAGGACAACCGCAGAGGAAGTATGATCCCTATTCAAATTCTTACAATCCCGGATGGAGGGATCATCATAACTTCCGATATGGCAATAACCCTCAACATGTCCAACAATTCCAGCCTAAGCCATCACACCACGTACCCCAAGCTCCTTCCACTTCAGGTATGTCTCTTGAGGATATTGTTAAGTCTCTAGCTGTGAATACCAAACAATTTCAGGAGGAAACAAAGCAAAGCATTCAAAACTTGGAGAATCAGGTAAGCCAACTTGCTTCAGTCGTAAATAGGTTAGAAACTCAAGGTAAGTTAGCTTCTCAAACTATTACAAACCCGAAGCAAAGCGTTAATGCAATTACCTTGAGAAGTGGAATAGAATTGCAGTGATCAAATAAGAAAGGACATCCGTCTAATCTTGAGGAAGAGACCAAGAAAGAGACTTCGACTCCGAGCCAGCAGGGCGACCAGATTAGCAAGTCTCTAGTTGAGCCATCGAAGGTCACATCGATACCACCTCCTTTCCCTTCCAGACTAGCAAAATCCAAGAATGAAGCTGAAGAAAAAGAGATTCTGGAAACTTTTCGCAAAGTCGAGGTAAATATTCCTTTGCTTGATGCAATTAAGAAAATACCGCGCTATGCTAGATTTCTCAAAGACTTATGCACTAACAAAAGGAAGCTGAAAGGCAATGAAAAGATTAGTGTGAGTGAAAATGTTTCAGCTATTATTCAGAAGAAGCTTCCTCCTAAATGCAAGGATCCAGGTATGTTTACTATTCCTTGCAAAATAGGTAATCTTGGAATCCCTAAAGCCATGTGTGATCTAGGAGCTTCTATCAATGCCATGCCATTGTCTGTTTATCAACGTTTAAATGTTGGTCCTTTAAAGGAAACGGGTATTATTGTTCAACTTGCTGATAGGTCCAATGTTTATCCTGAGGGAGTTCTAGAGGATGTTTTAGTTCAAGTCAATGGGTTGGTTTTTCCTACTGATTTTTATGTGCTTGACATGGACGATAGTGATTCTCATACTTCATCACTGATATTATTAGGGCGACCATTCCTTAAGACTTCTAAAACAAAAATCGATGTAAATGATGGCACCCTCACTATGGAATTTGATGGTGAAGTGATTAAATTTAACATTTATGATGACATGAAACATCCTAACGATATCTCTCCTGTTTTTGTTATGGATGTTATTAACCCATTACCACAGGCACCAAGGCTGGAATCAAAATCCTTATCCGAATATTTAGCCAGCAACGTCTAGCCAAAGACGTTAAAGAAAGGCGCTTCATGGGAGGCAACCCATGTAAAAAAAAAAAAAAATTGTTTTGCATTAGTTTTGGTTTGTTTTAGTTTTGTTTTGTTTTAGTTTAGTTTGTTTTGATTTTAGTGTAGTTTTTGAACTCTTTGGATCAGCTGCAGCAAGGATACACATAATCAAATGACACTTTCCAGAAGCTTAAGGGGAGAACTCCAATACCAGGGAGTACCAGTATTTCCTTTCTCTTATTCTCTAATGCTCCTTAAGTTGTTAATTCCTTTTCAATTGTGCTAAATTAGGAACAGTGAGGACACTGTTCAAGCTAAGTGTGGGGGAGAGAATAATAAAATATAGAGAATAGAGAACTAACTTATACTCTGAATGTTTGTCCTAAAGCAATTTTAAGCTAAATTTTTTTCAAAATTATCATGAAATCTAGAGATTGTACTAAATGTTGTAATAAGCATCTACAAAATGTGAAATTGACTTGTTCAAATGTTTTACTCACCCACTGCTGTGATTAGAATACATGGTTAAAATTAAGTAGTGAAATCTTTAAGAAACAAATTTACCTTGTATTTAGCTTTAGAATTGGAAGTCTAAGAGTAAGTCGAGTCCCTAAGTGAAAAATAAACAAGTTTACTTCTAGGTTATACTAGCTACTGTATACTCTTTGAAGTTGTTTGTAAAGCAATCATAACACTTAAAAAAAAAAAAAAAGCATAGCCATTACTCCAATGATTCAACTAATTGAGTTAAGAGTATTCAAACTTGAATGTTAGAGTGAGGAAGAGCTCGTAGGGGTATCTCAAAACCCGGTCACTTGAGTGATGAGCTCGAGATGTTGCCGACTCAATGAACTCACTATAACGATAAGGGCGAAAAAGGCAAAAATTCATGAAAAGAAGAGGGCAAAAACCCGTCAAAATAGATGCTTGAATAAATCAAAAGAACATGAATGTGAACATTCATTGAATAAAACAAAGATGTATAAAAGGGAGAATATCTAGCAAAGAGCTTATACCATGTGCTTTTACTTTATACTGCAAGGATTATATGCTTGATAATATCCAATGAAGTTTAATTGGGTGTTTTTCTTTAGTGGATTACGTATTTACTTTTGGAATAAAAATTCTTTTGCTAAACATGAGGATTAAAGTTTGTTTTGTTTAGATTAGCTATTGAATTTTGTCCATAGTAATTTGATCATAGGAAACCAGTTTGGTTGAAGTAGTAGACATTAAATTACAAGTCATGAATTACAAATGAATAGATGCTTGGAATGATGAAAAGAAAGTTTGTATAATCTATGACAGATTTCTCAATTGATTTGATGCAATTGCTTGAGGACAAGCAAGAGTTTAAGTGTGGGGGAATTTGATAGAGCCATTTTATACTCAAAGGGGTAATGCACCGGCTCCAGGATTCCAAGGACCAATTCCACCTCCTGTCCAAGAGAAGAAATCTAACCTTGAGGATATGATTGCAAAGTTCATTCAAGCGTCGGAGCAACGCCATCAATCCACTGAGGCCGCTCTAAGGAATCATGAAGCCTCAATCCACAACTTGGAGAACCAGATGGGGCAGATTTCTAAAGCACTTGCTGAGCGACCGCAAGGGTCTCTTCCTGGAAATACAGAGACCAACCCAAGGGAATACGTGAAGGCAGTAACTCTTAGGAGTGGAAAGGAAGTGAAATCAGATAAGTGTGGGGAAACCTCTGTTAGTAGGAAGGGGAAGGAGACTGTTGATAAAGGCGAAACTACTGAGAAAGCAGAAATGGGTAGAATTATAGAGGAAAGGACAAAAGACTTGGAAGCTAAGAAGATACCCATCGTCCAGCCCTATAAACCCCCATTGCCACATCCTACTAGGCTGCGGAACGACAAGGATCGAGAACATTTTGGTAAGTTTTTGGATGTTTTCAAACAGTTGCATATCAACTTACCATTTGTGGAAGCCCTTTCTCAGATGCCCCGGTATGCCAAGTTCTTGAAAGATTTACTATCTAATAAGAAGAAGATGGAAGAGATCTCCACTGCAACAGTCGGTGCGAGTTGTTCTGCAATTTTACTAAATAAGCTTCCAAAGAAATTGAAAGACCCAGGAAGTTTCACCATACCATGTTCCATTGGTAATTTACCCGTAGAAAAAGTATTAGCAGATCTAGGGGCTAGCATAAACTTGATGCCATATTCCCTCTTTCAAAAGCTGGGATTAGGTGAGCCAAAGCCTACACGAATGAGCCTTCAATTGGTAGATCGATCAGTGAAGTTTCCCAGAGGTGTTATTGAAGATGTGTTAGTAAAAGTAGAAACTTTCATCTTCCCGGTTGATTTTGTGATCTTGGACATGGATGTCGACACTGAAGTTCCTTTGATCTTGGGACGCCCCTTTTTAGCCACAGCCCAAGCTAACATTAATGTGGCTGAGGGCCGATTAGTGCTACGCATTGGGGGAGACGAGTTAGTGATACAAACCCCAGCTGTGATGAAGAAATCGGTAGATTCTGATGATACTTGTTATGCAATTGCTGTAGCCGATACCGTTGTGGACGATATCTTGTGCAAGGATCCATTAGAGTTGAGTTTGAGAGTATGCAATATTGAAGAGATAGAAGATGGTGTAATACAAGAAATGTTGACTCATCTTGATGGCAAGGATGAACTTGGGATAAAACCGGAAAGGAAAAACATTGATGCAGGAGATTTTACCATATTGAAGCCCTTTATTGAAGATCCTGGTTAAGTTTATCAATTATTCTTTTGGTCGAGCCAACGACGTTAAACAAAAGCGTTGGCTGGGAGGCAACCCATGCATCTACTAGGTTAGTTTTTCTTTTCTTTTTACTGTCATCATCATTACATTTGTTCGTGGTAGTTTTGCAAGTCAAATTTTAACAAATAGGGTACGATATGGTCTAATTTTTTTTTTTTTTTACCAACCACTAATGTTTGAAATAGAAAATGCTGATGATAGTTAGCTTATTGTTCAGTCAATTATGAGTTTCTTTTGTTTTGTTTTGTCTTTCTGTTATTGCTGTTGTTGTGAGATACAGGCGTTCCAAGTACACCGACCCGTTATGTTTGGCAGAGGTTCTTATGACTCTACTTGTGCACCGCTTGCTCTTCTATTAAAGATCCGCGTTGTAGAAGATTCAGGGAAGTTTTCGTTTTCCTTTTGTTTTCTTTTTGCTTTTATCCTTTGTTTCCCTTTTTGCATTTCACGAGGACATTGGGGACAATGTCTATTATAAGTGTGGGGAAATTAGCGGGTTAGGGAAAACGAAACTAGGATACAAGGAGTGTGCAATCAAAAATGCAATTTCCTCTTAATTAAGGTATAATCGATGATGACTATTGATAATCAAGAACTGCTGAGATTTGTCTATACCCCCGTGGAAAATCTTTAACTATCTTTATTCTCTTATTATGTATTAGAGATACATTGCTAAAATTACAAGATGAAATCCAAGTGAAGTAAACTTACTTGTCATTTAACCTGTACTTTCGGGAAGTGAGATTGAACTAAGGTCACTAGTGAGTTTAGTATGCTCTTCTTTTTGCTTAGTAGGTGAGCTATATGACTTAGAGTGAAGGAGTAAATGATACTTGTAACGTGGTGATTCCTTTTTGAAAAAGTTTCTGAGTTAAAAAAAAAAAAAGAGCTTATATAAATTAGGGTTGATTGATTGAGATGGTAGAGGTTCGAAGGGGTATTTTTAAAACCTAGTAGCCTAAGATCGCCTGGTCTGGGACTTACTGACCAAGGAAACCATCTTAATTAATTAATTAAGTAAATGAGTTAATTAGACTCGAACAAGTAAATCCGAGGGACTCCTTCTACACTGAGGGAATAACGTCTGTTAACTCGAGTGATGAACTCGGGATTATCGATCGAAAGTTTGTTACATGGGTCGGTTAACTTAGTAAGTGCTTCAATGGTAAAGGAATTGGATGAAACAGAAAAGGAAGAGCTGGGAGACAAGTGGATACAACATGCCTTTAGTCCCTGTTTTGTGCTTACAACAGTGGTTAAAAGGATAGTATACTTTATTTTACTAGTATCGATCTTGTGACAATTCTGACTCTGGGAATTTTAGTTTAAATGATAAGGGTAAAAGTTTGATTCACTTGGATTAGCTTTGGGAATTTTATTATTTTGTATACAACTAACGGTAAGATTGAGTAAAGATTATCAATGATTGAGGTGTGACATGAAATTGATGACGCTGAAAAATCTTCTTGATTGCGGGAACTTATTGAGAACTGGTCCTTTGGGTTTTCTTAATCCATGTTTGCTTGAGGACAAGCAAAACCTTAAGTGTGGGGAAATTTGATAAGAGTAAATTAACCCTTGTAAATCATAGGCATTAAGAATGAATTTGTATAATCTTTTGAATAAAATCAATGCGGATTCGGTACTTAACAGATAAAAATTCATGTTTCAGGGTATAATACCAAAGAGAAGGAGAAAGATCACACAAGGAGCATAATTGAAGCTTAAAAGATCAAGTTAAAGTTATTCATGGACAACACGTGGAAAGCCACGACCGTGTCATGAACCGTGGGCACACCTGAAGATGAAAACGTCACTTGGAAAGGAAGCACGGCTCGTGATAAGGGTGTGTTTGAAGCCGTGGCAGACACTGCGAAGAAGAGGAAAGCTCCAGAACGTGGCACGGGTGATAATCTGGCCGTGCCTCTAGCCGTGTTGATAGTAGTGCTTCTAGCCGTGTTCCTAGCTGTGCTTCTAGCTGTGCCAAACACTGAACAAGATTGAGGAATTACATATTTGCGACCAGAGGGAGACACGATTTGTAATCTGGCTGTGCTCCTAACCGTGCCAAACACTGAGCAAGATTGACGAGTTACATAGTTGCGACCAGAGGGAGACACGGTTTGAAATCCGGCCATGCTGTTGGGCGTGCCAGGCGGCCGTTATTCACTTGACGAGATTCACTTGGAAAAGGAAAGATACAATCGTATCTTTCCAGCTGGAGATGCTCGGCCATGCCTTAAGAAGTATAAATAGGACAACCCTAATGAGCAAAAGGGAGGAGGAGGACACAAGAGAAACCCTAGAGAAGAGAAGCGGCGGCCAGGAGTTGTTGCCAGAAGAGTTTCGGATTGGAGGCCAAGATATTTCGTGTTTGAATTTTATTTATATATTCAATTATTTTATGTTTTGCTCTTCCTATTGAATTCATGAGTGGCTAATTGTCTCATACCCATTCCCTTGAGAAATCCCTGAGTATCATGTAATAGAATTGTTGATGTTCAATAATTTAATTCTATTCTTTGAGTTTGTTCATGTTGCAATTATAGTTTATTCATCTTGATATATGCGCAATATTAGGATGGGATTATATTTCTATTATTAAGATTGAGAAATCGGTAATAGAATAGATCTTGCATGAATAAAAAGACCCCTTGTAATCCTAGAGATAGGTTATAGGATGTCTTCTGTATTGAACAAGGTCATTGCGGTCTGGTTCAATTGAGAGTCTTAGAATTCTACTGCAATCTTGATTATGTTAATTGAAGAGAGATCTTAATTGGCTTAATTAGGATTAGGGATTATTGATCTTGAGAAAGACTCTAATCTAGTGTAAGAAACTCCGCAGATCAAAGATTGGGTATTAATCATTGGATAGGTTGGAATTGAATGAAAGCTACATGAGAATCAGGGGTGGATCTTGGGCAGGGTATGTTTAAATCATTGAATTAATTAAGGGAGTGTTTGAATACATTTACTTTGTTCATTTTATTTGTCTCTTCTAGGTTTAAGCAATAATTAGGAGAGTTGAGATCATCGATAGTGAGAGGTTAGATAGTAGGAGAATCGTTAGTACTAGTACTTATAAGTCTTCGTGGGATCGATACCTATACTCCTATGCTATACTGCTAGTCGATAGGTACACTTGCCTTAGAACTGATCGTAAGCTAGGATTGAGTAGAGGTTTAAACTTGTTTAGAACGGTCAGATCGTCCATCACTAGGGTTGTTTAATCAATAAGAGAAATAATTCAAAGCGCTTGTCTGAGGTTATCGAGGAAGTAAGGAGAGATAGGTTGTTAGAGCTTGTTAATAACCATAACCAGTTTATCTAGGAACAAGAATAGAGAACATTTGCATCGATGATCAATTCCTAGAATTAAACTATCTTGATTCCTTTGGCTAGGCTTTTATTAATATCCAATTTTCTTACCTTGTTTTACTTTATTTTGATTCACAAACAAAACCCCCCATTTTTCTTTTCCCTTTTATTCTCCTTGAATAGAAATAAATTTAACCAATCTCTGTGGATTCGACCCTACTCACCACTATATGCAAATCATATAATTGTCTAGGAGTAGGTTTTATTTTTGTTGGATTCGACACCCATCAAGTACTAAGGTTTATCGATGACTTTGATGTCATAGATAATTGAGATGTTAAGAAGAGAGAAAGAAGAAGCGTGTATGAAAGGAAGGTTTGTCTAAAGATTAGACCATTCAGGAAGAAGGAAGGTTAGATGAAGAAAGGTTAGAAGAGAAGAAGAGAGAGTGAGTGTATACCAGAAGATGTGCTTGAGAGAGAGAGAGAGAGGTTGCAAAATGGAAGCTTGGTTTCAAATGAACCTACTTCCTCATTTTAAAGAAAATTTTTTCTTTTATTGTAGTAGACAGTAAAAGTTGTCGGATTCTACTGTAGGAGACAGTAAATTCCAAATTTGTTTTCAGTGGATGGTCTCACCCATTTTGGTCTAGATTCTACCATATAGGACAGCAGATTCAAGAGGACATTACATTGATAATTCATACATAAATTATATGTAGCTACCAAGTATAGTATATAAATACTAGACGTACATTTGAATAGTAAATACTTTAAAATTCTATGTATTTCACTGTCAGGGACAGTGAAACACTTACATTAAATTCCTACGGTTCTAGTAAATCAATGCTGTAACAATCATCTTCATTGCTTTCTCCACTGTAGGTTGATCCAAACTGAGTAGAGTCTTCATTGGTTGATTTCTTCAAGCTTGCTCCAGTAATTGCTTCATTTGATCTAGAGAGTTTGCTCTAGCCATTAACGACATTAGGAATCTCTTATCATGGAGGAAAGGGACCTAAGTTTCCTACTCAATTGTTAGAACATTGGTTGATAATTTGTTAATCTAATTAAGGATTGCATTTTCTTCAACCTTGTTCCACATTTTGAAACCATCCCACCATTTTACTTTAAACCTCCTGGTTAAAATGGCAGTTTTTGTGTCATTTTCTTTCATGAATTCATAGAACCAGGTCATTACCTAGGATATGCTAATGTGCATAAAGTATAGCATCGTTTTATTGAACAATTGCTCATAAGGACTGGGTATATAATTTTTTAAGAACAAATTAAATCCCTTTCGGGCATTTTCATGAATTATCTCATTGGTTGCTCTAAATTCATCCCACAAGTGTGCAAACCAATAGGAAAGGTTTTTTGAAGAACATTTTAAAAAAAAAGATTAGCCATGTATGGGATCTTTTTTTGTTCATTCTGAAAAAGGCATTCCACCGTGCTTGTTTATAATCAAAATAATTAAAAGCATAGAGGTATGGTATAAGAGGATTTAATTCTTAACTCTTGCTCATTAGAAGCATTTTTGAAGGGTGCAAGTTTAATTTCAGTATTCTTGTGTGAATATCGAATATTAATAAGTGGTGGATGATTAGATTCTATGATTTGTCTATCACTTAGTCTTCATTGGACACATTTGTTAGTTTCATTAATTTGCTTATACTTCAAATAATATTCTTTGAACCAGTCAAAGAACAAGATTTGAGCACCAATTTCATCCATAAAATTATAATATTCATTCTTAATTTGTATCTCATACTTTTTAAAAGTTTTAAGATATCATTCTCTTAACTTCTTATTTTTATGTGAATTAAAATCATTATTTAGAAAAACTTTATCAAGTTCAAAGGGTTTTTCTATGACATTAAGT
Organism: Laguncularia racemosa; assembly: GCA_037954665.1. Classification (NCBI taxonomy): domain Eukaryota; kingdom Viridiplantae; phylum Streptophyta; class Magnoliopsida; order Myrtales; family Combretaceae; genus Laguncularia; species Laguncularia racemosa. The sequence continues at coordinate 555,542 of JBBMOL010000223.1, read as the reverse complement.
TCTAAATCTCTTGCTTTTGAAGCAGAAGGTTCTTCATAATCTAAATCATTAAAATTTTGATTGACTGATTAGGTTATTCCTACAGGTTTATTAACTAAACCACTAATCCAAGGATTAACCTTAACCTGAGGGCTATCCTAAACATTGATTTTAGGTCTAGGTATATCTACGGATTTTCTAGAGGAAGAAATTGACGACATTGACCTAATTTCTATATTTCTTCTAGAATAGTCAAAAAAATTCCTAGGAAATTGCAATGTTATTTTACCATCTGAATGTTGCATTACATTGGATGGTTCAATATTGCATATTGGTTTTTTGGGAGTAGGATTGTCTACTTCCCTTTTGAGATTGTGACATTTGACTTAGTTAAGCCAGTTTGAATTAAAAGCGTTTAACTTCTGATGGTATATATATATATGCAAAATTTTTAGGTTTTAATTTACAGAAATCTTCAAATTGCGTCCTCTATGTATAATTACTATACGGTATTCTTATTTTTTATGATTTATTAGAACTTAATCTAAGTCTTGTAATTATAAAAAAATTTCTTATAATATGTTACATAAAATATTAAATTTTGGAAATTTGCAAATTTCTGTCACTTATGGGGAAGTCAAAATTTTCTTCCATTACTGGTAAATTGGCTCATCTGTTTTCTTCACTAACAAAAGTGTATGTCAAACATATATTCCTTGTCATTCTCTCGCTAGAATAATAAATCCTGGCATTAATAGCGACATTAAAGCCTTCAACATAGACTTGAGCTCGGCTTATATCCTGATTAGAACATGACTCAGTTGTAACTTACTACTATTGACCCAACGAACATGCCAAAGGTCTAGAAAAAAATCTGTTATAAATCCATGTCTATCCCTTATATTTTATTTCGTATTCGCTGTTGAAGGTACGATACGACGATTTTACGTTTTCATAATATCCCTTTGTTTTTAAGGGCATGAAACAGGACAATACGAGACAGGAATGAAAGGAGGAGCTTTGTTGGACGACGATGGAAATCGTGATGTGTTCAAACGTACTAGGTCGTAACGTCAGTTGATTAAAAACAGAAAAAATGAAGCTATATAGGAGCTAACCTATTGGGAATTAAATAATCGAAATTATAACAAATTAATGATGATTATACCTAATACGAGCTATTACAATCGTTCGTATTTGCCGAACATTAATCAGTTTGTATTGTATTGTATGGGGGTTTGGGTCCAAGGTCAAAGTTGGTATGCACACCCACCCACTGCCTAATTTTTTTTTTTTTCCTGCAGAATCCCCCAACCCACTGACTTCCGACGACCATCTGTAACACACAACTAGTTGCCTCAATTATCAATAATGTACAGTGTGAATGATTTCAACGCTTGATGAAGAAGGTCGATCATCCATGCGGACGAGTGATAGGATAGGACCACTGGAAAATAAAAAAACATAGTAATAGAAAAAAAAAGTACTGTTATTGAAGCAACATAAAGAGAAGGTTATTTGGTTTATCTAGTTCTAGCTAGGAGGCACCATAATAAAAGGTTTTTTTTTTTTGTTAACCCTTAACATTCTATTTTAGTTAATTCCTTATCACACATTGGTTGGTTATAAATGAAAGGAATTAAACCAAAAACACCATTCCTTCCCCTTACGGATATATTTGAAGCATATCAATTAGAAGAAGAACGTCTTTTAGCATATCCCCAAACTCCATTTCATTAATAAATTAATGAAGCGCTTTGCAGATGATGTTCTACCGAATTCCGGAGTCTATACGTAAAAGATACTGTGTAGGAAGGGGGGCATAAAAGGACGATAGGCCAATAAGTAGACCTACGTGTTTCAACTGCATCAGAAACAGATACTACAAGAAGAAGCATTGCACTCTCTCTCCGTCCGTATGCGAGGGTGCAATTATTGTCCATTTCTACTACATGATCGATTTCTCCTAGTGCTACTGCCCGTTATAAATATTTTATAAAACTGAAGACACTATTGTATGATTGGTAATATGTTTCTGAGATTCGGACTTAGTGGCCATGATGTTTTTATTTTAGATTTTTTTTCCTTTTAATGATAAACAAATCGAATTTGAATTTCAAACACGCTTATTAAATAAGGTAAGTTTGCAAACACGATTAATAATAATAGATAGGCTTTGCTAATATAAACTCATGAAATGAGATACGATCAATTGACAAACTATATATATATATATAATCAAGCAAGTTGTTAGTTTTGCTGTCTATGCACTTGTTAATCTCAACCTAGATAGATTTTTGCTTAATTTTCATTTTATCTTAAAAGGAGAATGTGAAGTTATGTGTATACTTATAGGCCACATGTATTTATATGATTGGTCCACTTGTAAATATCTGATTAAGCCACATGTCATTTTTAAACAATAGTTACAATATAGTATAAATAGAAAAACTTTGTTTTATCGGTTAATTAGTTGAAAAATACGATACATTTTGTTACATGGTTGTACTTGACCGTGGAGAAAATTTACTAAACTTTCTTGTTCCCTATTCTTGTTCTTGTTCTTGAGTTCGTATAGTTTGAAATACTTTTCTTCACATGGTATTAGAGCATTGTTGATTAAAGATCTAGCATCTTGTGATTATTTAATTTTCCTCTTCAAATATGAACAACCATATGGGAGTGATGAATGAGTGATAGATTGATCACACTATTTCTAATCTATTATACACTTCAAGTTCCAATAATCCGAGCATGGTGATAGAAAATATTGTCTTTAATGGAGCGAACTTCTTGGCTTGGAGAAGATCCGTCAAGATGGGATTAGGTGCAAAGCTTAAGTTGGGTTTTATCAATAGCAGTGTTCCAAAGCCATATGAAGATTTGACAGACCTAGTTAAATGGGTTAGGTGTGATTACATGGTCCATTGTCTAATCTTAAATTCTATGATGCTAAGTATTCATAGAATTACCTCTATATGCAATTGGCCTATAGACTATGGACTGGAGTTAGAGAACAATTTGGACAAGGAAATGGTCAGCTATTTTTTTATATATAACATGAATTGAGTAATGTGAAGCCAATGAACCAGACAATAAGTGTCTACTATAATAAATTGGAACACTGCTGGGATGAATTGCAGGTTTTGAGTCCTTATCCTATTTGCAAATGTGGCAAATGGAATATTGTACATGTTGTTTGAAAGAAAGAGTGAATGACTTTGAATAGTGGAGTAAACTCATTCAATTCCTAATGGAACTTAATAAAGGATATAAAGTTGTTAGGAACCAAATTCTATCAATGGATCCTATTCCTACAATTAACAAAGTTTACTATCTTATTCAACAAGTAGAAAAGCAAAAGCATTTAACTATTACTAGTTCACGTGAAGTCAACATTGTTGCCTTTAATTCCAAGAAGACAAAATTTGTAAAAGAAAATATCAATAGGCGAAGAGGAAAAGGGTTTAATATTGGAAAGTTGATGTGTAAACATTGTAAAGGGGAAGGCCATACCAATGAAACTTGCTTCCAATTAATAGGCTATCCTAATTGGTATAAAGGGAAAAAGGTTGGAAGAAATCAAAGTAAGATGGTTGCTACATGTGTCACTAATGGATCTACTCTATTGGATGTGTCGTTTGATGAAAATTCTAATTTCTCTAGTAAAGCTTCTAGATTAGAGTTGACGAACTCCAAGATTATATAATCGTTTTGTCAAGAAATGATGAAGATGATGAGAGAAAAACAATTTACTGATGCTGCTGAAATAAATGCAACCGTGAATTGCGCATGTACTTCAACTTTATTTTCTTCTTTTAAGGCTATGAATAATGATATGAACATCACAGATGATATGACACCTTTCCAAACCATTTTATTCAACACACAAAATTTTTCAAACCCAATCTCCATAAAACTACCTGATGGAACCTTTAGAAGAGTTGAACTTGCTAGTTTAGTTATTATCAATTCATTTTTAGTACTTTATAATGTACTATTTGTTCCTAAGTTCAAACATAATTTATTATATGTACATCGTGCATTAGCATATAGTAATCCTGTTGCAACCATTAATTCTTCATCCTTAAATTTTTAGGACCATTGCAGTAAACAAGTCATAGTATCAGCCAAAGCTTCTCACGGGTTGTACATTTTAGATTTAGAAGCAATTAGGATTTTTGGTTCTCCTAAGTTAAATCCTCTTTGTAGACACCCCATTTTTGCCTCCCCATATAGATTTTTAATAAATATATATAGTAATAATAATAATAATAATAATAATAATAATAATAAAGAACCTAGTTTATTAGATAGAAAAAATAAATGAAATAAAAATAATAATAACAATAAACAAAAAATAATAATAATAATAATAATAAATTCAATAAGATTAAGGAAATATGAGTTTCTAAATCAAGCTTGGGAATTTTAAATTAATAAAAAAACTAATTAACGACAATAGCTTATATGCAAATTTATTGCATGTATTAAACGACGAAAAAGACTAGCCCAGCTAGTCTACCCACATGCCCAAACAGCAAAGGAAATGTGAGATCATAGGTTCAAATCCTAGGAGGCACCGTGCAAATTTTTTCTTCTTGTTAAGACAAGGCTGCCATGTGGTAGTGACTCAGTGGACGAAAAATCACATGCTAGGCATGTGATTGTCTTCTCCAACGAGACGACGACCACAAATAGAAAGGAGAAGAAGCCGGAGCAAATTTGGGCACACCAAAATGGTTTTTTTTTTTTAATCTTTTTGGATTATTATCAACTTGTAACAAAAAAGAAATTAATAATTCACAAAAAACGAACTTAATATAATGGATTGGCATCAAATTTTCAAGATTAACTTGAATCTTAAATGGATAAAAATGGGTTTCAATCGCGAGCTTAATCCGAGCTTATCAAGTTGATCTTCACGAGCCTATAAATAGAGCTTGGCTTCATAAACACGAATGAGGCTAGGAATCACCAAAAAACACACACTCGTAAGCCTTGGCCGGAGCTTTCTCTCTCTAAAAAAGTTACTATAGCTCCACCTTCTCTCTAGATTTCCTCCTCACATGCACAACCTCGAAGACAACTATAGGTATCAATAGGTTCCTCAAGCCGTGTAGATTAAGAAAAACCCCACCTTCGCATTCAATAGACTGCAAATCGATCAGGCTGAAGAAGGTGGGTAGTGGCCGTTGTCGGGTATTTGAGCACCGCCACTTAGAGAGACCTAGGCATAAGGTGAAGTCAGCATTGAGTCCAAGACAATTGCGCCAATTAGGCTAACCCCCTTCAGCATTGGCAACTGCCAAAAAAACACCCCCCAACATGCCGTTTTTCCACACCGTGTCCACCATGACCAGCCTAAGATCATACCCACATCTAGAGCTCCATTGCCACCTCAAATGCGATCCGCAACCAGCCTGAATCTGACTAGTATCCAGGTAAGTGTTATCATTATTAATTTAGTTTAGATAAATTAGTTTATTTACTTAATTTTGTTAAAATCTAATTGTCAAAAATAAAAATAATTCCGATTAATAATAATAATAATAATAATAATAATAATGATGATGATGATGATGATGATGATGATGATGATGATGTAATTAGGTTAATAACTTTATCTTAATTAATTTAATTTAGGAAAATTAGTAAATCAAATAATTAGGAGGAACCATTGTGTAGGCCTTAGGTGTTGCGGTGTAACCATCGGCTAGAGACGATTAGGTTTCCAACTAGTTTTATATATATATATATATAATTAGTAATACTTAGCTTATAAATATAAAAATTAAAATGATTTATAGTTTTTATTCTAAAACAAACAAAAATATTTTCTCACATAGAAAAATGGTTTTCATGAAATAAAAAAACTCTAATGGGTGTTTTCAAAACTAAAAGGTCTTAATTCTTTTTATTAAGAAATAAATATTAGGTTTAGAATTTTTCTTTCAAAAAAAATAAATACAATGATAATAAATGTAAACCTAGCCTATTTTCATAATTAAAATTAATTAAAGCACTAAAGTTTTATAAACAAGCGAACTACAACTTATTTGATCCCGAATAGCAGATACGTAGGCACCCTTACGAGGCAACTCTAAAAAATTAAAAAAAAAAAAACAATTGTTAATAGTATAATCGTTATTCTTATTTTTTACCTTTTCCTTTTTCTTAAAGTATTTTTTTTTTATATATGCTAAAAAGGATATCACAAAAATGTAATCTAAATTTCATAAGGTTAAGGTGGTAACTTTAAGGTTTTAATAGTTTAACCCTCAAATCAAGAATTTCTAGTCTTTCTTTTCTTTTTCTTTTTTTTTAATAAAAAGAAATGATTTTGTTGATCAGTGTTCAACTTAGGATTAATCCGCTCCATTAGTCCTAAATTTGATAATTTTTTCCCAATTTTGGTTAGGTGGCGACTCCGAATAAATAAAAATCATTTTTTTTTTCTAATTTAAGTTAAGGATTCATATTAAATGAGCATATGATTTAATGTGAATCGAATTAGAAAAATAAAAAAAATAGAAAAATAAAATTAAACTTGACAACTTAGTGACTCCATTGGGGATTTATCAAGTGGGCTAGTCACCTAAGCCTTATGAAATTACAATTTATCTTAAGATATACTTGATTTGAATTTTCTTTGTAAATGTTTAGTTATACTAATGTTTGTATTTTAGTGTGATCCAAGGATTTGATAAACTTATCCTTGAACAAGTTTTCATGTGTGTGATTAGATATGGTCAAACCCAAGTCATTTAGGACCTTAGGATGGAGAGCCATTATGTAAGTTCTAGGTGTAGTGAGGTAATCACTGCTTGGGGCTGATTAGGTTACCCTACCCAATGCTTCGATGTGGCCCAAGATCCATTTCTTCGAGAATATGGGAGGCCACAAAGCTTAGAAACTTTTAGAAAACACTTTTTTTGCATACATGAGACTATGAACCAGCAAATAATTAACGATGTGGTACCTTGTAAAAATTGCACCTCGGAGTTTTGCAACAATTTCTTTTTGTAAGAATTTCCTGTAAAGAGATTGTTGTCATGATGGTGATGTATTTTTCCATGCAAATTTGTAAAATGAGATTTTTTTTGTAACATAGAAATTTTCACTTGTAACTCTGTTAGATAGCTAGCACTTCGATCGATCGTCTTCTTCACAAAGAGATCCATGTTCAAAAGCCCTTAGACCCCAAGTTGATATTGGATCATTGGCTCACTTTATCTAATCCAGAAGAATAGACCATCATCTAAGATAAAGTAGGGCCCATGCTCTCACTAATGAAGATCGATGTCAACATACCTTTGATTCGGGCTGTGTTACACTTGTGGGAGCTCGAGCCAGTGGCTTTCTTTATTGGGCCACATGAGATTACCCCAACCATGGAAGAGTATACCCGATTTCTTCACCCCCCTCCACTTTCCAATGGGATATATGTGCCAAATTTAGAGGTTGGGCCAGCCAGCATATTTAGCAAACTTTTAAGGGTTCGTTGATCAATGATCAACCAAGCATTGGAGAATAGCAACAGGTATTGCCTTCGAATGGATGACTTAGACACATGATTTGACAATGGAAGTAAGAAAGATATCCTATGTGGAAACCCTAAGGATTACAGACGGAGTCGAATTCATGCTTTCATCTTAATGGCATTTGCAACCATCCTTTTCCCTACTGGGGTCTTCCACATTCATTATAGAGTTGTGGAATTAGTAACTCAGTTTTTAGAAGGAAAGTCTTATATCCCGACCCTTCTAGTTGAGCATATCTAAATTTTGAATTTTGTGAAGAATAAGGATCGTGGAATCCTCCACTCCAACATCAATCTCATCTTGATCTAGTTCATGAGCCATCCCAAGTGTTTCAGGCTAAACATGGTTAAAAGATCACTAGCCCAACAGGTAGACCTCATAGATTCATGTGTAGATAAGATGAAGTTACCAAATGACATTCCTAGCCATAGTTGAGTTGAGATGCTCAAGAGCTTCAGTGCTAAAGACATCTTATGGACTGCTAGATGGAGCTACTGCAATAAGGTTGTTCTAATGTGCAGAAACTTTCAAGTTGTTCCATTAATTAGGCTTAATTGGTGCACAAGCTATCATCCAAATTCAATAGTCCATCAATTTGGCACCATCCAAGACACAGTTCACAAGCCCTCATTAGGAATGGTTACAGTGGAGTTTCAAGATCTAAGCATGTTAATAGCTAACAAGATCGCTAAGCTAACAGAGGTAAGGGGCCCATAGGAAGCTCGAATAAAGAGCTTTAATATTAACTTTAGCGAATTGGAGGGTGAAGTAGGAAAACATCGAGTTACTAGGGATTTATCATCAACCAATTGTATAATATGGGGGAAAGGATAATCCAAGCTCCTGATGTCACTCAACTTACACCAGATAATCTAAGCCTAGAAATGAAGACTTACACAAAGCAGGTGAGAGCTTAAATGGAAGTTCATTTTGAAACCTTAGAAGGTAAGAAAGATGTATGGAAAAATAGATTTAAGGAGTCTAACAAGAGGAATAAGGAACTTGAAGCCCAATTGAGGAAGACCCAAATGAGGGTTAGGGAACTGGAAGTTTCCGTGGATGCTAAGGAGAAAAAGAAAGATTCAACACCCACTCGAAAAAAGAAGAGGAAGTGCAAAAGTTAGCTAAGGAGAAGAAGAAATTAGATTATAGGATTTTTTTTTTTTTAGATGTTTTGAATAAAGTAGTTGATAGAGCCATTTTATACTCAATCTTTATAGTATAAATTGTGTTAAATTATTATTGATTTTATAGAAATCATAAGGAAATAGTACTTTAATTCTATCATCGAGATAAATCAGGTTAAATGGAGTCAAGGATGCCAATTCAAGTAAATTAGAGAAGCCATCTACAACTTGGTTCAAAGACAAGGATTTACACCGCTGGAGGGAAGTACATGGGCGTGTAACTGAAGCACACGGCCGTGTACTTGGTTTTGAATCAACAGGAAGATACACGGTTAAAGTACACGGCCGTGTAGCTAACTAGAAACTAGCACGGTTTGAGGCACGGCCAAGGTGAAAACCGTGCCCCTCACTGGACAAGAAGGCGGAAATGTGGACTTTGAACAGAGAGAGACACGGCTTAGGGCACGGCCGTGGGAGAAACTGTGCTTGGAGCCGTGGTGGAAGCTAGACGTGGCAAGGAGAAGAAAGTGTGGAACATCAACCAGATGAAGGCACGGCTTGAAATCTAGCCGTGGGTCTAACCGTGGTACACACTGGACACGGATGAAGACTTGTAGATTATGCACGGATGAAGGCACGGCTTGAAATCTTGCCGTGTGTGTAACCGTGGTACACACTGGGCACGAATGAAGACTTGAAGAATATGCACAGAATATGGCACGGCTTGACCCACGGCCGTGTGGTGGGGCGTGCCAGGCAGACGAATCTTCACTTCTCGAAATCTACTTGGAAAAGGAAAGATATTTTCGTATCTTGCTAGCAAAAGATCACATGCTGTCCCCCTAACAATATAAATAGAACCAACCCTAGAGGGTTAGGAGAACTTTTTTCTTTGGATCTTGAAGAACCTTGGATCATCTTGGAGGCAGAGCAGGCAACCGGGTTCATCATGTCTTTACTTTTTATTTTCGTTTTATTGATGAACATGAGTAGCTAAGCTACTTTTCTAGCCAAAGGATCATAGATGTTTAATTCTCCACGAATTGTGAGGTCTAATTGACTTGTATTTATTCTATTCTTTGTTTTCGGGTATTCATATATCTTCTGATCGTTTTGTCATTATTATCTTTGTTGATTGGTATGAATAGAGCTCTTCTACTCAATTAGCAAGTTAATATATTATCAACTAGCACGTCAAATCCGTAATTGTTTGATTGTTCTAGTCTTAGTGACGCAATAACATGTTTGGTTATAAAAGAGATAATCGAATTCATGTTATGGGGGTGTGTGATCATGTCTAAATAGGTTATCTTATAATCTACTGGCATGAATTGGTGGTCTCTCTAGATCTTAATGCTATTGATAGATTAAATCCTAAGCGCTTGTCTAGGGTTGTTTAATCAATAAGAGAAATAATTCAAAGCGCTTGTCTGAGGTTATCGAGGAAGTAAGGAGAGATAGGTTGTTAGAGCTTGTTAATAACCATAACCAGTTTATCTAAAACTAAGAATAGGAAAACATTTGCATGGATGATCAATTCCTAGAATTAAACTATCTTGATTCCTTTGGCTAGGCTTTTATTAATATCCGATTTTCTTACCTTGTTTTACTTTATTTTGATTCACAAACAAAACCCCCCCATTTTTCTTTTCCCTTTTATTCTCCTTGAATAGAAATAAGTTTAACCAATCTCTATGGATTCGACCCTATTCACCACTATATGCAAATCATATAATTGTCTAGGACTAGGTTTTATTTATGTTGGATTTGACACCCATCAGTATTCAAACTCTAAAGTTTGCAATATTAATAAAATTTCGATATTATCACATCATTAATTAATTGCTGGTTCTTTTGTATATGTGTGTTATATATGCATCATATTTACTCTCTCTTTTACATATATGTAAAGTATATATAATAATAAATAATAAAATGAAATAATGAAAAGTAATAAATAAATGCTTGCTAATGAGGTTCAAGTCTGGCTTGCCAGGTATCAAAGATAGCTTCCAAACAACCAAAACACCCGAGAAGTCCAATCAACACCTGCTCCGAGACTAAGATGGCTAGTAGCGGCAACAACAATGGCAATAGCCACGTCAACAGTGGCAATGGCAACAGCATTGACACCTCCCTTGAGCCAAGGATCATTTCATTGGAACAAACAGTTCAGTAGTTGACCACTTAAGTCCATTTCTTGACTGAAAGCATTAGTCTCCTTCTTGCCACCCAGCCTGCTCAAGAGAAACATTCAGGCACTCAAAAGGGAAAGGCAACTGAAATCCAGCCACCCGAATATGAGGAAATCAACTCTCGACTCAATCTTACATTTGAGTATGAGCCTAAAACAACAATCAATATGGGGCCAACTTCTGATGACCTCAAAAGGGAATTGGAAGATAGGAAAGAAGAAATGGAGAAGAAACTCTTCCAGCAATTGGCTGATAAAATAAGGACTTTAGAAGGCCCCGACAATTTTGATCGAATCAGCATCACTGATCTATTGGTATACGGTGCAGGTGCTTACTCTAAAAAATTCAAAGTGCTAGAGTTTAAGAAATATAATGGCACCAGTTGTCCCAAGTTGCACACAAGGCTATATAAGCGAAAAATGAGCAAATATGTATAATATGACTAGCTCATGGTCCAAACATTTTAAGATAACCTTATAGGTCCCACTTTAACATGGTATGCACAATTAGATCTCAATCAAGTCAATATATGGGATAAATTGGCACGCGCATTTTATGAACAATAAAAATTTAACATCGAGGTTACCCTTTCGGTGCTGGACTTGGGTAGCTTCGAAAGAAGCACAACGAATCTTTCAAAGAATACACTTAACGTTGGAGGGCTCAAGCTGCTAGGGTTTCCACTCCAATCTCGGAGAAAGAGCTAACCTTTATTTTCACTAACACATTGGAGAAGCCTTATTTCACACATTTGGTTGGGCAAACCTCATCTAGCTTTACAGAAGTAATGGCGGCAAGATGCAGGATAGAAAATGCCATCACATCTAGAAAACTCCAAGCTACCGACTCTTCCAGAATTGCATCATCACCAAGACTTATGGGAAGCAACAAAGGCAAAGAAGCTACAATAAGTATGGTTAACTCAAGTAGAAACAACAGATTTAGGCCTCACATGACCTTCCAGACAACAACTGCCCCAGTCCAACAACCACCAGTAAATTAGACCCAAGTCACTAGGACCCCAAGACAGTTCACTCCAATCCTTGTCCCACTTAGCCAAGTTTTCACTCGGCTTCAAGCAAATAATCTGATCAATTTTGAAATCCCCAACAACTGGTACAGGCCAAGGAATTTTGACCCCAACCTCAAATATGAGTATCATATAGGGCAAGAAGGACACTCAACTAACAGGTGTTGGAGACTTCAAAACAAAATCCAATACTTAATTGATGCGGGAATAGTACAGTTGGATTTCATTAATACACCAACTCCAAATATTAACAACAATCTACTACCCAATCATAGTCTTGCAATCAACATGATCACAGTTGAAGAGCCAGAGCTTGAATTGAATGAGTTCCCTCCCTCGACAGAACAAATGGCATGGAATTTGCAACAAGTAGGCCATTTATAGTGTATAAATCCAAAGGACAAAACTTAGGTTAGGCCTGCTATTTACCAGTCGTTTAAAGAAGGAAAGAACAAGAATAAAGATCCTAAGCCACACAAAAGTCACATATAAAGGGAGTTAAGAAAGAGGTGGTTGGCAGGAGATCCATCAGTTGGCACCTTAAGCGAATCATCTGGAAAGTTCAAATACCTAGTGGATTACTCATTCACACCAACAGTCTATGCTAATGTGCCATCTATTGGTTGGGGACTTGAATTTGAAGAAGAAGACAATTGTTGAGACTGGAAAGATATGTTCATAAATATGATTGGATCTAATACAAAGCCAGTGGTTATAAAGTGCTATAAGGAACTAGAGGTAGAGGTGAAGGTTCCAAAGAAGAAGTATGTGTTCCATGTCTCAATCTCCCCAAAACAATATGAAGCGGCACCATTTAACGACCAGGCTGTCAATCAAGAAAAAGCTTCAATAATAGGAGGAATCACCCTCTCGAGAAGGGTCTATGATCCTAAAAATAAGGTTTTCGTTGAAGAGCCCACTGTTCAATCAGAAAAGGAAGAGGAAAAAGGGCTTCCTGCGTTCACAAAAATGATTAAATCAAGTGAGTATAAGATCATGGAGTAACTCACTAAAGTCCCCGCCCAAATATCACTCATGGGCCTTCTTATGCCATCTGAACCACACCGAGAGGCACTCTTCAAAGTACTCAGACAGGTCAAAGTACCAAAGGGTATTGCAACAAAAAAATTAAGTTACATCACTAACTCAATCTTCACCATGGATCGAATATCCTTCTCACCCGAAGAGTTAAGAGAAGATGGTAATCAGCATACCAAACCACTTTTTATAGTGGTAAAATGCAACAATACAATAGTGTCCCAGGTCGTCATAGATAACGGATCCTCTCTTAATGTATGCCATTTAGCTACCCTTGACTTGCTGGGGGTTGATATGAGCAATGTTAAACTAAGCTCAACGATAGTCAAGGCCTTTGATGGCTCTAAGAGGGAAATCGTAGGAGAGATTAGTCTACTAGTGGAGATCGGCCTGCAGGTCTTTAATATCTCATTCTAAGTCCTTGACATCCCGAGGTCCTTTAACCTACTGTTAGGGAGGCCTTTGATACATATGACAAGAGTCATACCTTCAAGCTTTCGCCAAAAGGTCAAATTCATATCAAATGGCTAAATAATCACTGTACTAGGCGAGCAAAACTACGTCATCTATAAAGAGACGACCATACCTTACATCAGGGATGATGGCCCCGAGGACTTTGGGCTCCAGATATTCGACGAGGCATGCATGGTCATTAAAGAAGAAATGGGCGAAGTAAGGCCCCAATTCAAGAAAAAGACAACAAGGGACATTCGAGTTAGGATATATTCCTAATCCTAAAGAAAAAATTCAAGCAATGTGTGCTAAGGGTAAAAGGGGAGGAAGACTATATGATACCCTGATGAATTTTCCACCCCTTTCGTTAGACATTTTCTCAACCGATTAGCACTCAAGACCCGAAAGCAATCTAAGCCAACTTCAATAGCAATAACCTATCAATAGAGACTTCGGCTCCTTATGTCTCCAGTCTATCTTCGACTCTCAATAATTGGTTTTCTTATCCTCTTAATAGCACTAGGTTTGCTCTAGAATAAGGAGTAATCATAATTAATATTTTTGAGTTTACAACCATCATTGTTCAAAAATAAGTTGAACTCTTCGACAAATTGATCAATAAAATTACAAGTTAGTTCAATCATACTTTCTCCTTTACTTATGCACTTTTCTTCTTCACTTCATTTCCATATAGACTCAATATTCTTGATGAACGCCAGGGATATCTCGTGCATGTAAATAATGAAAATATTGATATCACTTCCAAAACTATTGGGTTAGTCATCGAAAATGATATTAATGATCATGAAGCAATATAAGAGAGTTGGCAAAAATGTGAACAAGTAGAATTTTGATTGATGAACTGATGGAGATACTTAATCTAGGAACTGAAGAAGATCCCAAAAACCTTATGATTGGAGGTAATTTGAGTAATGAGCAAAAATGCGAGATAATCAAGCTACTATCTGAATTTTCGGATGTATTCGCCTGGTCATATGAAGACATGCCAAGACTTGACCAATCAATAGGAGTTCACAAGCTGCCTACGAGAGGAGATGTTAAACCTAAAAAACAAAAATTAAGAAGATTTAGGCCTAAAGTCTTATTAAAAGTCAAAGAAGAAGTCAAGAAGCAACTAGAGATCGGGTTCATTAAAGTATCAGACTATCTAGATGGGAAGCAAACATAGTCTCGATTTTGAAGAAAAATGGAAAGGTTTTGGTATATGTGGATTTCCGAGATTTAAACCAAGCTATGCGTAAAGACAACTTCCCCCTACCCTACATAGATGTCTTGGTAGACAATACAGCTGGAAATCATGTCTTCTCCTTCATGGATGGCTTCTCGAGATATGATTAAATAAAAATGGCAGAAGAGGATAAGACCAAGATAACCTTTATCATGACTTAAGGTATGTTCTATTATAAAGTCATGTCATTTGATTTAAAAAATACTAGAGTAACATACCAGAGAGCAATGGTCTCAATACTTCATGACATGATGCATCAAGAGGTCGAAGTATATGTTGACGACATGATCGCTAAATCCAAAAAAGGGGAAAACCATGTGGTTGTTTTAAGGAAACTATTCAAGTGATTAAGGAAGTTTCAACTAAAATTGAACCAAGAAAAATGCACTTTTGGGGTCACATCTAGTAAGCTGTTGAGGTTTATTGTAAGTCAAAAGGCATTAAAATCAATCCTAATAAGGTAAAAGCCATACTAGAATTGTCTTCTCTACGTACCATCAAAGAGATAAAAGGCTTATTAGGAAGATTAAATTACATAACTCGGTTTATCCCACAACTTATGGATAAATGCCGCCCACTATTTCGACTCCTAAAGAAGAATGCCACTGTGAAATGGGATGACGAATGTGAGGAGGCATTTAAGAAGACCAAGGGATATCTTATGACCTCTCCAGTTTTGGTAGCCCCAAAATCGGGAAAGCCTTTATTCTTATATGTAAACACCCCATTTTTGCCCTAAGAATCAATAATAATCAATTTTCAATTTTTCCAATTTTTTCCATATTTTTCTCTAATTTAGCAAAAATAATAAAAATATTCAAAAAATAAAAAATAAATAGGAAAACACAGCAATTTTGAAAAATGATTTCAGAAATGGCAATAATAAGGAATAAATAATTTAAAAAATAAATAAATTTCAAAAAATACAAAAAAATAAAAAAATCACATTACATATACGTAATTTGAGAAATAAAGAAAATCAGGAAAATGGGCTAGCTCAGCTGGTCCGAGCCACGATCAGGCAGGCGCGCGTAGGTGCGAGGTCCTAGGTTCGAAACGCAGGGGAAGCAGATTCCGTGTTTTGCAATTTTTCTTCATCACCTAGGACACATGGCAGCATCTGATTGGCTGGAGCAAACGCACTCGTCGGGCGCGTGATCGTCTTCAACCTCGGTCTGAGATCGCCGGTGAGGGAAAAATTCGAATTCCGGCCGTTTTGATTCTATTTTTTTCACAAATCCAACAGATCTTCAACAGAATTGAGATAAACATCATCCAATTGGAATCAAATCTCAACAAATCGACGGATTTACACGAATCAGAGTTGGTTCGTTTAACCGCAAATCCGATTTGCCTCGATCGGTGGAAATCCTAGCTTATCCAGCTCGATTTCAAAAGCCTATAAATAGAGGATGAAGTGAGGAAGCCAAATCACATATCAAAAGCGAGAGAAAGTGAGAGAAAAGAGAGAATCAAAGTTCGCCGAAGGAGTTCGAACCCGCGACCGCCGATCAAGAGTTGGGCAACAACCAGAAGGTGTTTCTGGAGTAAACCACCGCCACCATTGGATTCCTCACCCTCGATAACCTAGGATTTAACACCTCAACTGCTGCAAAAGGCCGCCGAAACGCCGTCAACGAGCACTCCCCGTCACTGTGTCCGACCGCTTCAACCCGATCCGACCCGACCCGCGCACCGACCCGGATCCAGGTAAGTCGGATTTTTTCGATTTTCTTTAATTTACTACTTATTTGATTTATTTATTTCGAGTTAATTATTTGTTATTTATTTACTTATTGGTTATTTATTTACCTATGTGTTATTTATATTTCAATAAGTAGAAAAAATGTTAGAAATTAAATCTTTAGGATTTAATGATATAAAAATAAAAATACAATTATAATAATAAAAAAATAAAAATATTAGAAAAAAATGATAATAAAACTTTAGGTGTTAAAATAGGACAGATAAGAATCTAGGAGGAAAATTTTTAAATAAAATAAAAATTATGAAAAATTAATAAAAACTAATAAAAAATTAAAATTAATATAAAAATTATAAAAAATTAATAAATAATAATAATAATTTATAATAGTAGAAATAAGTCAAAAAATAGAAGAAAAATGAGTTTTATCACCTAGAAAAAAAATTATTTTCTCAAATAAATCCAAAATTGATGTTTTCCCTTAAAATTATTATTTTCAAAAATCAAATTAAAGCTTAGGCTTAGATTTTTTTTAGAAAAAATCCCAAAATAGTAAAAACATAAATCAAAAGAGATTTCACAATTAAAATTCACAAACACACTTAAGGTTTTCAGGAAAAGCGAACTACGGCTTGTTTGATCCTGAATAGCATGTACGTAGGCACCCATTTGGGGCAACCTTAAAAAGAATAAAAAATCATTTTCTTAGAATAATTCAAAACACAATAAAAGGCAACAAAAATAAAATAAAAGACATTTCTAAATGGGGATAATTTTAGGAGATTAGGTGGTAACCTTAGGGTTTTAATAGGTTAACCTCTGAACTTAGAAACTCTGGTTTTTCCTTTTCCTCTATTCGCAAAAATGAGAAGAGGAAATCACGATGACTAGTGGTCCAAATTAAGACTAATCTGCTCCATTAGTCTTAATTCAATCTTTCCCAACAACAATTGGGTGGCGACTCCAAAATTAAACGAAATTCCTAACTTAAGTCGAGGATCTATATTAGATGAGCATAGGGTTTAGTCTAGATCGGATTAGGAATAGGAAAAATAAAAAATTAGACTCGACAGGATGGCGACTCCACTGGGGACCCATTCAAGTAGGCTAGCCACTTGAATCTCCTTAAATTGTTCCTTTTTCTTTAAGAAATGTCTTTCGATTATTATTCTGTTGTTAACTTTTCAGGGATTAGTTAAGTTTATAATTCAGTTTGTTTTTACTGTTGGGTCTGCATGCATGCATTTGTGTGAATAGATGCGGTCGAACCCGGATTGTCCTAGGACCCTAAGACGGGGAGCCATTGTGTAGGTTTCGGGCGAAGTGAGTTGATCACCGTTCGGGACCGATTAGGCTACCCCACCCAATGCTTCGATATGGCCTGAGATCCATTTCTCCGAGAATGCGGGAGGCCATAGAGTTTGGGGACCATTTAGAACCAACCTACTTGCATACATAAAGTCACGGGTTGACAATTGACGATAATGTAATATTTGTTGTTTTGTTCATGGAGTTCAGATCTATTTCCCTGTAATATTTTCATAATTCTAGTTGTAATTAGGAAATTTCTTGTTGTAATAGATGGCTAGTACCGCAGTCGACTGCCTCCTCCGCAAAGAGATCCGGGTGTACAAACCTTTGGACCCTAAGTTGGTACTAGACTACTGGTTTACCTTGTACAATCCAGAGGAGCAGGCCTTCATCCAGCAGAAAATAGGGCCCATCCTCTCACTAACAAAGATGGAGGTGAATTTGCCTTTGGTACGGGCCATGCTCCAGTTATGGGAAATCGAGCCAGTAGCCTTCTTTATCGGGCCTCATGAAATCACCCCTACCCTGGAAGAGTACACCCAGCTACTACAGGCTCCAGCATTAGCCAATCAAATCTATGTGCCAGATCTCGAGGTCGGGCCAGCCGGTACTTTCAGCAGACTACTGGGTATCCGCAAAACAACAGTCAATAAGGCCTTATCAGACTGTAATGGATACTGCATTCGGATAGACGATTTAGAAGCCTGGTTCATCGCCCGAGAAGACAATGGGGATAGAAAAGATATACTGTGTGGGGACCCCAAGACTTATAGACAGAGAATGGTGAACGCTTTCATCTTGACAGCTTTCGCCACCATACTATTCCCCACCGGAACTTTCTATGTCCACTACCGGGTTACAGAGCTGGTGACCCAATTCCTGGAAGGAAGATCTTACATCCCGACTCTATTGGCTGAACAGATTCGGAACTTAAACTTCCTCAAGAAGAAAGGCCATGGGATCATCCGCTCTAGCATCAACCTTATGTTGCTATGGTTCGTGAGCCACCTTAAGTATTTCGGGCTGAACATGGTCCGAAAAACCTTAGCTCAGCAGGTGGATCTTGTAGATTCATGTATAGAAAAGATAAAGTTACCCGACGACCTTACTAGCCACAGTTGGGTAGAAGTACTTAGAAGCTTCAGTGCTGAAGATATTCTGCGGACTACTAGGTGGAGTTGCTGTGACAAAATTATTTTAACCTATAGTAATTTTCAAGTTGTCCCTTTGATCGGAATCATTGGATGTATTGGGTATCACCCCAAGTCAGTGGTCCGCCAGTTTGGTACTATCCAAGACATAGTTTATCGACCCTCGCTGGAAGCAGTCACCTTCGATTACCAAGATCCGAACTTGCTAGTGGCTGAAAAGTTTGCTAAGTTGGCAGAGGTCAAAGCACTTTAGGAAGCCAGAATTGAAAGCTCGAATGTAGACCTCGGTGAGCTAGATGGTGAAGTGGGAAAACACCGAGCTACCAGAGAGTTTGTGATCCGCCAACTGTATCAGACAGTGGAAAAAGCATACCAGGTCCCAGATGTCACTCAACCAAAGCCAGACAAGATAAACCCGGAGCTAGAAATCTACCTGGAACAGGTCAAGGCCCGGATGGAGGTCTATTTTGTAGCTGCAGATTACAAGAAAGACATCTGGAAAGGACGATTCAAGGAATCCGACCAAAGGAACAAAGCCTTGGAAGCACAATTGGAGAAGACCAAAGCCAGAGTTGAAGAACTGGAAGCCGTCATCAACGGGAAGCCTGAGCCTCCACAACAGAAGACCAAGAGAGCTAGGAAATAGATTATCATTGTAATCTTTTATTTGTTTTCTTTGAGTATCGAACTCCAAAATTTTCAATATTAATAAAAGTAAAGTTTCAATATTACATCGTCAATCAATTGTCGACCCTTTTTATTTTAGCATCCGTGTGACACATGCATAACATTTGCATACATTGTACTAAAGAATAAACAAAATGCGCGCCAGGTATCAAGATAGCTCCCAAACAACCGAACCTTTCCAGAAGCCCGATTCGCACACGTTCAAGAGCAAAAATGGCAAACAGTAGCGACAACCGCAATAACATAAATGCTGAAGCCGCCTCAGACTCTAGGATTGTATCTCTAGAACAAACGGTCCAACAATTGGCTACCCAGGTCCACCTCTTAATTGAAAGCATCGGCCTCCTTCGCTCTACCCAGCCGACCCATGAAGAACATTCAGGGGCTAGGAAAGGGAAGGTAGTGGAGGGACAGCCTCTGGAGTATGAAGAAATCAATTCCCACCTCAACCCGGCTTTTGAATATGAGTCGAGAATCAACCAGGGGCCAACCTCTGATGACCTGAAGAGAGAGATGGAAGAGAGACAGAAAGAGATGGAGAAAAGACTCTTCCAGCAGCTCCATGACAAAATGAAAACAATTGAGGGTCCTGATGGTTTCGAGCAAGCCGGAATCACCAGTCTGCCGGTATACGGGGAAGAGGTTTATCTTGAGAAGTTCAAGACCCCGGAGTTTGAAAAGTATGATAGGACGGGGTTGCCCTAAAATGCATTCAAGGCAATCACTTTCACATATATCCCGAGAACTCAGAATCAGTTTGCAGATGCACTCGCCACACTAGCATCTATGATCCAGATAACAGGGGGAGCCGAAGTCCAACCGATGAAAATAGACATCGAAAATCGGCCCGCCTACTGCTTAGCAATTGAAAAAGCACAAGACGACAAGCCCTGGTATCACAACATCAAGACCTTTCTCCAAGAGAGTAAATACCCTGAAATAGCTAACAAGAATGACCAAATAACACTCAGAAGGTTAGCAAGCCATTTCTTATTAAGTAGGTCTATACTTTACAAAAGATCATCTGATACCACCTTGTTGAGATGTGTGGACAAAAATGAAGCATGCGAGCTGATGAAAGAGGTACATAAGGGAGTATGTGGACCTCATATGAACGGCTACATGTTGGCCCGAAAAATTATGAGGTTAGGATACTATTGGTTAACCATGGAACCGGATTGCATAAAATATGTCAAGCACTGTCATCTGTGTCAAGTATACGCAAACCAGATAAATGCTCCGCCCAACGAGCTACACTTGTTGTCAGCACCATGGCCTTTCTTCATGTGGGGAATCGACATAATTGGCCTAATCACTCCAACAGCATCCAATGGCCACAGGTTTATACTGGTAGCAATCGATTACTTCACCAAGAGGGTAGAAGTTGCATCATATGCCAATGTCACAAAAGGGGTGATAGTCCGCTTCTTGAAAAGGGACATAATAGCCCGATATGGAGTTCCTGAGTCCATCATCACCAACAACGGTACCAATCTTAATAACAAGTTAATGATAGGTTTATGTCAACAATTCCACATAAACCATAGAAATTCAACTCCCTACCGACCTCAAATGAACGAGGCAGTAGAAGCAGCTAACAAGAATATCAAAAAGATCATCGAGAAAATGACAACTACTTACAAAGATTGGCACGAAATGTTACCGTTTGCTCTCATGGCTTATAGAACATCAATAAGAACATCTACTGGAGCTACCCCATATTCATTGGTATATGGTACTGAAGTAGTGCTACCAGTCGAAGTCGAAATACCATCATTCAGAATCCTGTTAGAAACTTAGCTAACTGAATCCGACTGGGTAAAGAAGAGGCTTGATCAGCTGAATCTGATTGATGAAAAAAGACTTACCGCACTATGTCATGGCCAGTGTTACCAACAAAGGATGGCCCGAGCATTTAACAAGAAGATGAGACCCCGATACTTCAAAGAAGGGGATCTGGTACTAAGGAAGGTTCTCCCAAATGCCCAGGACTCCAGAGGAAAATTCACCCCAAACTATGAAGGTCCTTATGTGGTAAAAAAGGTTCTGTTATGAGGTGCTCTGATACTGACTCAAATGGATGGTCCGGAATTGAGAGACCCCATTAACACAGATGCTGTAAAGGTGTACTACCCTTAGGCAAGGGGATTGAAATTTTGCCAATGTTTATGAAAGCCAATGTTCGATACAAATTTCGTTGAGTCGAGTTTTTACTTTTTACAAGAAAAGTTAATATCCCTAAATGGTCAATAATCCCAACCAATTCTCATCACAACAAATATTCCTAAACACGTTACCCATCACTTCACCAATGAAAGATAAACACTAAAATGATAATGAATCACAATAAATTTTGTGATATAACTCTATCTACTTTTGAGCATTAGAACCTAGTGCATTAATAAGACAACATTACCGTCAAAAGAGCCATGCGCGCAATAAAGGAAGCACATCAAAGATTTTCAACCCCGGGTCAAGATAAGAAGAAGTGAAGCAGAAGCAAACCAGCACAAAGGTTCGGTTGTTTGGTTGCTATTCACGATAAATTGGCAAGCATATTAAAATGAATAACTATCATCATATCATGAAAAACATCCCATCATTTAGCTCAGTCGGTAGAAGCATATTCAGAAGCATAAGATGAGTCAGCCCATAGTGAGGCACTTATCTAAACATCCCCTTTAATAGGGTAGTCAGCCCAAAGAAGGGGCACTTCCCTAGATCTCCTCCTAAGGTCAGCCTATAAAGGCAACTTTCAAGGCATTTATTCCTACCATAGGTTAGTCAGCCCACATTAGGGAACTTCCCTAAATATCCTCTCAGGGTTAGCCCATAAGGGCATCTTGTTGAGACATTTTGTCATAGGTTAGTTAGCCCATAAAGGGGCACTTTCCTAGACATCCTCTTTTAGGGGCAGCCCACAAGGGCACCTTTTCGAAAACATTTCTCTATGCTATAGGTTAGTCAGCCCACAATGGGGCACTTTCCTAAATATCTTGTCTCAAGGTCAGCCCATAGGGGCACTTTTTGAGACATTTCCCCCAGGGTCATTAGTCTAAGAAGACACTTCCCGCTATAGGTCAGTCAGCCTAAAGAAGGGCTACTTTCCTAGACACTATCGATTAGTTAGCCCAAAGGGGCACTTTTCGAATCCCTCGATTAGTTAGCCCAAAGGGGCACATTTCGAATCTATCGATTAGTTAGCCCAAAGGGGCACTTTTCGAATCCATCGATTAGTTAGCCCAAAGGGGCACTTTTCGAATCCCTCAATTAGTTAGCTTAGAGGAGCACTTTTCGAATCCCTCGATTAGTTAGCGAATCTATCAATTAGTTAGCTCAGAGGAGCACTTTTCGAATCCCTCAATTAGTTAGCCCAAAGGGGCACGTTTCAAATCTATCGATTAGTTAGCTTAGAGAAGCACTTTTCGAATCCCTCAATTAGTTAGCCCAAAGGGGCACTTTTCGAATCTATCAATTAGTTAGCTCAAAGGAGCACTTTTCGAATCCCTCGATTAGTTAGCCCAAATGGGCACTTTTCGAATCTATCGATTAATTAGCTTAAAGGAGCACTTTTTGAATCCCTCGATTAGTTAGCCCAAAGGGGCACTTTTCGAATCTATCGATTAATTAGCTCAGAGGAGCACTTTTCGAATCCCTCGATTAGTTAGCCCAAAGGGGCACTTTTTGAATCTATCAATTAGTTAGCTCAAAGGAGCACTTTTCGAATTTCTCGATTAGTTAGCTCAAATGAGCACTTTTTGAATTCCTCGATTAGTTAGCTCAAAAGGAGCACTTTTCGAATCTATCAATTAATCAGCTCATAGTAGCACTTTTTCAAACTTTTGATGACTGATTAGTCAGCTCATAGGAGCACTTTTCGGAGGTATTTTTCCAAACAGTTGCTAGTCTAGCCAGACGCTTCTGTTGACGGGTGGCCAGCTCATAAGGGCGCTTCCTAAGATAATCTTCTCTTCAAGGTTGCTAGTCTGATAAGACGCTTCCTATCATCAGTTATTCTACACTCCTAAACAACGCTTGAGATGTTTCCTATCGCCAATTAGTCAGCCTATAGAGCACTTTTCGGGAGGAAACATTACTCTAGATTGTTAAAACCATTGCAAACTCGTGGGATTATTAGCTCGTGGAGCATTTTCCTACCAGAAACCAAATTCCAAATAACCAGCCAAACCAAGGCGTTATCTATTCAATCAAGAGGCCAAAAATGGCATCTTTCTTGTCTTTGTAGTTAAGTTTTTCAAACTTTACTACAAAGAGGGGAAGTTGTAAACACCCCATTTTTGCCCTAAGAATCAATAATAATCAATTTCCAATTTTTCCAATTTTTTCCATATTTTTCTCTAATTTAGCAAAAATAATAAAAATATTCAAAAAATAAAAAATAAATAGGAAAACACAGCAATTTTGAAAAATGATTTCAGAAATGGCAATAATAAGGAATAAATAATTTAAAAAAATAAATAAATTTCAAAAAATACAAAAAAATAAAAAAATCACATTACATATATGTAATTTGAGAAATAAAGAAAATCAGGAAAATGGGCTAGCTCAGCTGGTCCGAGCCACGATCAGGCAGGCGCGCGTAGGTGCGAGGTCCTGGGTTCGAAACGCGGGGGAAGCAGATTCCGTGTTTTGCAATTTTTCTTCATCACCTAGGACACATGGCAGCATCTGATTGGCTGGAGCAAACGCACTCGTCGGGCGCGTGATCGTCTTCAACCTCGGTCTGAGATCGCCAGCGAGGGAAAAATTCGAATTCCGGCCGTTTTGATTCTATTTTTTGCACAAATCCAACAGATCTTCAACAGAATTGAGATAATCATCATCCAATTGGAATCAAATCTCAACAAATCGACGGATTTACACGAATCAGAGTTGGTTCGTTTAACCACAAATCCGATTTGCCTCGATCGGTGGAAATCCGAGCTTATCCAGCTCGATTTCAAAAGCCTATAAATAGAGGATGAAGTGAGGAAGCCAAATCACATATCAAAAGCGAGAGAAAGTGAGAGAAAAGAGAGAATCAAAGTTCGCCGAAGGAGTTCGAACCCGCGACCGCCGATCAAGAGTTGGGCAACAACCAGAAGGTGTTTCTGGAGTAAACCACCGCCACCATTGGATTCCTCACCCTCGATAACCTAGGATTTAACACCTCAACTGCTGCAAAAGGCCGCCGAAACGCCGTCAACGAGCACTCCCCGTTAAGACTAATCACGACGACTAGTGGTCTTAATAGGCTAGCCTCCGAACTTAGAAACTCTAGTTTTCCCTTTTCCTCTTTTCACGAAAATGAGAAGAGGAAATCACGACGACTAGTGGTCCAAATTAAGACTAATCTACTCCATTAGTCTTAATTCAATCTTTCCCAACAACAATTGGGTGGTGACTCCAAAATTAAACGAAATTCCTAACTCAAGTCGAGGATTTATATTAGATGAGCATAGGGTCTAGTCTAAATCGGATTAGGAATGAGAAAAATAAAAAATTAGACTCGACATTATACCTCATAATACTTCCCGATTCGATGAGGTGTATACTAGGGCAAAAGGATGGAAGAGAAAGGGAACAAGCCATATACTACCTAAGTAAGAAATTTACGGAAGGGGAACAAACGTAATCTGAGATAGAAAGAACCTACTGTACATTAGTTTGGGTCATGTATCGACTAAGGCAGTATATTCTCTATTATCCCATCAAACTGCTAACAAGACATGATCCCTTAAAATATTTAGTGAAAAAGTCTGTTTTGTTGGGAAGGATTTCCAAGTGGCAGATGCCCCTATTAGAATTTGACGTTAGCCCCTATTAGAATTTGACGTTACGTACGTAACTCAAAATCAAACAAAGGGGCAAACGCTAGCAAATCAGTTGGCTGAGCACCTAATCGAAGAAGATTCTCGAGAATCACAAGCCCAATTCCCATATGAAAATATATTGATGGCAAGTGATGAGTTAGAAGAGGAGTCCAAAGTAGAAAAGGATCCCAAACGAAAGATGTATTTTAATGGAGCTGCCAATATGTCTGGATGTGGAATTGGGGTACTGTTGGTATCACCAAAAGGAATGCAATTCCCCACACCGACGAGACTTATTTTGCCATATACCAATAATATTGCAAAGTATGAAGCATACATCCTTAGCCTCAAAATGGCCCTCTGTATGGAAATCCATGAGTTACATGTACATGGAGACTCCTCGCTTATCATATTGCAAACTCGAGGAGAATACAAAACTAAAGCCCCCAAATTAATGCCATATCACCAATACCTAACAAAATTAATTAAAGAATTTGAGGTTATCACCTTCATGTACATCCTAAGAACTCAAAATCAGTTCGCAGATGCCCTTGCCACATTAGCATCTATGATTCAAGTAATAGAAGGGATAGAAGTTCAACCTTTGAAGATAGAAATTGAGGGCAAACCCGCTTATTGTCTAACAATCGAAGAAACACCAGATAATAAGCCTTGGTACCACTCAGAAAGTTAGCAAGCCATTTCTTATTAAGTGGGTATGTACTTTATAGAAGATCATTTGACACTACGTTGTTGAGATGTGTAGACAAAGAAGAGGAAGATAAGCTAATAAAAGAAATACATGAAGGGGTATGTAGCCCCCACATAAATGGACACATGTTTGCTCGGAAGATTATGAGGATAGGCCACTATTGTTTGACAATGGAGTCGAACTGCATTAAATATGCAAGGCACTGCCACTTATGCCAAGTTTACACCAACAAGATAAATGCTCTACCCTAAAAGCTCCATTCACTTTCCGCTCCATAGCCTTTCTCTATGTGAGGAATCAACGTTATTAGACCAATCACCCAAAGGTGTCTAACAATCATAAGTTCATACTGGTAGCCATTGATTATTTCACCAAGTGGGTTGAAGCCTCATCATATGACAGCGTCACTAAAGGAGTAGTAGTTCGGTTCATGAAGAAAGACATAATAGCTCAGTATGGAGTTCCTAAATTGATCATCACTGATAATGGCACCAATCTCAACAACAAATTGATGATGGAATTATGCTAACAATTTAAGATAAATCATAGAAACTCGACACCATACTAACCTCAAATGAACGAAGCAGTGAAAGCAGCTAATAAGAACATTAAGAGAATTGTTGAGAAAATGACTATCACCTTCAAAGATTGGCACAAGATGTTACCCTTTATACTCATGGCCTACAAAACCTCCATTCGAACATCTACCAAAGTTACTCCCTACTCCTTGGTATATGGTGTTAAGGCGGTATTACCGATCAAGGTTGAGATCTCATCTTTCAAGGTTTTGTCAGAGACACAACTAGATGAAGTTAACTAAGGGAAGAAAAGGATTGATCAGCTAAACTTGATTGACGAAAGAAGACTCACAACATTATGCCATGGTCAATGCTACTAACAAAGGATGGCCCGAGCATTTAACAAAAAAGTACGGCCGCGGCATTTTGAGGAAGGTGACTTGGTATTAAGGAAGATTCTACCTAATGTACAAGATCCAAGAGGCAAATTCATGCCAAATTATGAGGATTCATATGTTGTGAAAAGGGTATTATTAGGTGGGGCATTAATATTAGCTCAAATGGACGATCCAGATTGGAAGGACCCCATAAATTCAAATGCAATTAAGATGTACTATCTCTAAACAAGATTAGTGAAAATTTTGCCGAAAGTTCATGAATGCTAGCAATCGTTACAACTTCGTAGTTTAGTTTTCATTTTCTACAAGCAAAGTCGATAGCCTTGATCAATCACTACATCAACAAATTCTTACTTCACTCTCCTATCTTATCCACATTCCACACCATGTACAAGAGAAGAATGACTAATAGACAATGATGAAATTGTAAAACTCATTAAATATTGCGTTATGATCTCACCCTTCTCGAATAGCAAGTTTGGTGTTGTTTCAGGATAGGACAAAAATCATAGGAGCTAAACTTGCAGAAAAATGGAAAAAATTCAAAAGAATGCTTACATCAAAATATTTTACTCAAGTCAAGACGAAGACAAACAGCTGAAGATTAGACTATCATGAGGGTTTGGTTGTTTGGTTGTTGTCAATGGTGACCAAGTAGGTATCCATGTTTTAAAATAAATTAAAATTGAAATAATAACAATAGTAATAAAAGAGAGAGATCATCCTTCATCTTTTAAAACTGTTTCTTTCAACCATTCCATTAGGCTCACAATGATGAGTCACTTCCCTTTCAAAGTTGCTAGTCTAGTGGGACGCTTTCTATCATTGATTAGTCAACTCGTAAGAGGACTTTTCTAAATAATCTCTTCTTTAAGGTTGCCAGTCTAGTAAGACTCTTCCTGTTATCGATTAGTCAGCTCATAAGAGCACTTTTCTAAATAATCTCTTCTTTAAGGTTGCTAGTCTAGTAAGATGCTTCATGTTATCGATTAGTTAGCTCATAAGAGCACTTTTTTAGAGAATCTCTTTTTAAGGTTACTAGTTTAGTAAAATGCTTCCTATCATCGATTAGTCAGCTCATAAGAGCACTTTTCTAAATAATATCTTCTTAAAGGCTGCTAGTCTAATGAGATACTTCTTATCTACGACCACTCTCCAAGGAACATTAGTCATCATAAAGCAACTATCTTCTTTTACAACGTAGGATTGCTAGCTCGTGGAGCGTCTTCCTTACTCAACCTTTTGGTTGGATAACGCCCTAGTAGATCCAGGTTCGGATAACCAACTAAATATAGAGTTATTCGTCCTTTCTCTTAGGTAAAACTAGTGTTTTCTTTTTTTCTTTGTAGCCAAGTTTTCCCAAACTTTACTACAAAGAGAGACAGTTGTAGACACCCCATTTTTGCCTTCCCATATAGATTTTTAATAAATATATATAGTAATAATAATAAAAAAAAGGAACCTGGTTTATGAGATAGCAAAAATTAAATAGAAAAATAATAGTAATAAATAAAAATAATAATAACAATAAACAAATAATAATAAAAAAATTCAATAAAATTAAGGAAATATGAGTCTCTAAATCAAGCTTGGGAATATTAAATAAATAAAAAACTAATTAAAGACGATAGCTTATATGCAAATTCATTGCATGTAATAAACGAGAAAAAGGACTAGCCTAGCCGGTCCACCCACGCACCCAAACAACAAAGGAAATGTGAGATCATAGGTTCGAATCCCAAGAGGCACTGTGTAAATTTTTTCTTCATCTTAAGATAAGGTTGCCACGTGATAGTGACTCATTGGATGGAAAATCACGTGCCAAGCACGTGATTATCTTCTCTAGCGAGACGGCGACCATGAACAGAAAGGAGAAGAAACTGAGGCAAATCCAAGCACACCAAAACAGTTTTTTATTATTTTTTGTATTGTTATCAACTTGTAACAAAAAAGAACTTGATAATTCACAAAAAAAAAAAAACCAAAAAATACACACTCGTAAGCCTTGTCCGGAGCTTTCTCTCTCTAACAAAGCTACCGTAGCTCCACCTTCTCTCTAGATTTCCTCCTCACATGCACAACCTCGAAGACAACTATAAGTATCAATAGGTTCCTCAGGTCGTGTAGATTATGAAAAACCCCACCTTTGCATTCAATACCTTGCAAATCTATTAGGCTGAAGAAGGTGGGTATTAGCCATCATCGGGTACTCAAGCACTGCAACTCAGAGAGACCTAGGCGCAATGTGAAGTCAGCATCGAGTCCAAGACAGTTGCATCAGCTAGGCCGACCCCCTTCATCATTAACAACCGTCGGAAAACAACCCCCTAACATGTTGTTTTTCCACACCATGACCAACTTAAGATCAAACCCGCATCCAAAGCTCCATTACCACCCGACTCAAACGTGACCCGCGACCAACTTGAATCCGAGCCATATCTAGGTAAGTGTTATTATTGTTATCATTTTAGTGTAGATAAATTAGTTTATTTACTTAATTTTGTTAAAATCTAATTGATAAAAATAAAAATAAATCCGATTAATAAAAATTAGGGTAGATTAAAAAATTATTAAAGAAAATAATAATAATAATAATAATAATAATGTAATTAGGTTAATAACTTTATCCTAATTAATTTAATTTAGGAAAATTAGTAAATCAAAGAATTAAGAGAAACCATTATGTAGGCCATAGGTGTTGCAGTGTAACCATCTCCTAGAAACGATTAGTTTCCTAACTAGTTTTTTTTTATAATTAGTAATACTTAGCTTATAAATATAAAAATTAAAAAATTAAAAAAATTAAAATGATTTATATTTTTTATTCTGAAACAAACAAAAATATTTTCTCACCTAGAAAAATGGTTTTCATGAAATAAAAAAAAAAAAACTCTAATGGGTATTTTCAAAACTAGATTTAGAATTTTTCTTTCAAAAAAAATAAATAAAATGATAATTAATGTAAACCTAACCTGTTTTCATAATTAAAATTAATTAAAGTACTAAAGTTTTATAAACAAGCGAACTATAGCTTGTTTGATCCCAAATAGCGGATACGTAGGTACCCTTATGAGGCAACTCTAAAAAATTAAATTTTTTTAATTATTAATAGTATAATCGTTATTCTTATTTTCTACCTTTTCCTTTTTCTTAAAGTAATTTTTTTTATATATGCTAAAAAGGATATCATAAAAATGTAATCCAAATTTCAAAAGGTTAAGGTGGTAACTTTAAGGTTTTAATATTTTAGCTCCTGAATCAAGAATCTCTAGTATTTCTTTTCTTTTTTTTAATAAAAAGAGATGATTTTGTTTACTAGTGTTCAAGTTATGATTAATCTGCTCAATTAGTCCTAAATTTGATTTTTTTTTTTCCCAACTCTAGTTAAGTGGTGACTCCAAATAAATAAAAATCAAATTTTTCCTAATTTAAGTCAAGGGTTTATATTAAATGAGCATAGGATTTAATGTGAATCGAATTAGAAAAATAAAAAAAAAAAATTAGACTTGACACTCTTCATTTTTGTTCTGCTATTCATCTTTTTCTTTCAACTAATTCTAACATATTTCACTTGTTACATAATAGGATGGGACATTCGTCCATATAAAAAATGTTACATCTAGATTCTTGCAAATAGTATATTATTGATAAATTCATTTGTGATACTTGTTCAAAGGCCAAAATACACAAGCTTCCTTCTAATAGAAATGATGAACATGCTACTAATGTATTTCATTTACGCACATTGATATGTGGGGTCCTTACTTTGTAAATTCAATATCCGGTGCAAGATATTTTGTCACCATTCTTGATTATCACACTCATTGTACTTAGACTTATTTACTTAGTAATAAGTCTCAAGTTGTAGGAGCTTTGGATAACTTCTTTTGAATGATCATATCATAATTCTCGACTGATCCTAAATTGATAAGATCTAATAATGGGTCTAAATTTCTATCTTACTCATGTTAAACCTTGTTTCATGACTTGGGAATCATACATCAACACATTATGACATATACTCCCCAAAAAAATGCCATGTTGAAAGAAAGCACAATCATTTAATCGAAACCACTATAGCCTTAAGGATGCATGCAAATCTACCAAAACAATTTTGGGGGGAATGTGTACTCATGGCCCCTTATCTCATAAATATAATGCTTGTGTCAATACTAGGATGGAAAACTCCTTATGAGATGTTCAAAACCAAACCTTTTTATGATCATTTAAGAACTATGGGGTGTTTGTGCTTGATAAGTCGCAAAATACCCTTATCTAGAGTAATGAAATTGTGCTTTATTGTTGAATTTTTAGATGATTTGTTGAAGAAAATGGTGCTTAATGGAATGAATGTTAATTTCAAGATCTTCTAGAGTATTTTGGAGCTAAGGGAAGGAGTTTTGAAGAGTCAGAGCAAGTTTGGAAGGAATTGGATACATGACATGTGAAGAAAAAAATTCTGGAAAGTACACAAGCAAGATACACGCCCATGTACTTTGCTTGTGTATCTAAGTTTTGCTTCTGTTCGATGACGTTTCAAATACACGACCAATGTACACTCCCATGTACTTGCTCGTGTATATTCACATAAGGACACCTATAAGCAAGCATGAGATACATGAACGAGATACACTACTTGTGTATCCGGTCATGTATATATCCAATCGGGGTACATGTATAAATAGACCTTCAGTTTGCCCTAGAAGCAGGTTACGAATTTTTCATTTTCTCTCACTCTCATAACAGCAAGGGAAAGAAGATTTTGTCGATTCCAAGGGAGATTGAAGACCCACGAAGAAAAAGATTTTATCTTTAAGGGTTGTAACCATGAACTTTATCTATTCTTCTAGTAATTGTGTTTCTCTTGTCAAATTTATGGAGGAGTAGACCCTAGATCTAGATTTTATTTGAAACTTCTCTGTCATGTGATAAAGATTTGGTCTTTAATGCAAAGTTGTTGACTTTCTTATGATTAATTGCATGCTCTTCAATTGTTTCTTAGCTTCATAGATCCGGAATATGAATTTATGCGTGATATCATATTAGTTAATTGAGAAATTGCTCATATGATTAGATCTAATGCAATTAATGAGATTTGATTGTTCTTTTAGAGATAGGAAACAAGAGTCTTCTGTTTACATCGATTATTTTGATGCGAATTCATGTGCTTTATGCAATTTTAGGTTGCTATTAATTAAGGAGAGATCCTATTTGATAAACCTAGGATTAGATAGGTTAATATACTTGAGAAAGTAGTTAACTTGACTAGAGAATTCGACAGTATAAGAAGTCAATTATGACAATCTTCAGAAATCTAATGAATTACATGATAGAGAAGGAGTAGAATAAGATCTAGGTTGCTTTTGTTCATTGATAAATCTTCAGAACCATTGTTGTTAGTGAGTTATTAGTTTTGAGATTAGAGTAATCAAGTTTCGCACAACATTATTAAGCGATGGTTAGATAATAGGAACGGAGTTAGTACTAGTAATTGGTGTATCTCTGAGGGACGACCTTGTGCTTACTTGCTCTATTACGCTACGATAGATGCACTTACCTATTGCTTCATAGTAGGATTAAGAACAAGAATTCAATTTATTAAAACTATGATTGGCAGCGATTAGTGCTACATTGCTGTTTATACACCACACAAAGAAAAATTTGATCCTAGAGGAATTAAGTTTATATTCCTTAGTTATGCACATGGTTACAAAGGATATAAAGTGTATGACATGTCGTCACACAAAATACTATTTAGCTAAGATATTATTTTTCACGAAGAGATATTGCCATTTAAATACAAATCTGATTATGTCCCTTTTTAATATAGATTTGTCACATGAATCTTCTTCCAATCCTAACTCTTGATCTTTTCCATCACTTGCATCAAATGATAATTTTACTTTACTATGCATTCTTGCTATTAATCCACAAGCAAATTGTCCAGACTTTGGTGTTCAATCTTCTGAACAACTTCCTTTCAATCTTTCCATGATAGTTCGAAAATCTAATTGAGAACATAGAACACCGAAATTGGCTTAAGAATTGTGTACATTCTATTTAGTTTAGCTAATTCTCATTGATCCTATTCTAACATTTCATATCCGTATTGTTTACCACATACATTTTCTCATCTTCCTTCTAAATATGTTGCATCCTTGGCACATGTATTAACATCTGGTGTCGCTCGAATCTAACCGATCATTTAATTTTTAAATTTATAACCAATAAAATTTACTATCGAGCTAGGTAGTGTACCTATTAATTATAGTATAGATTTAATAGGTGTCATTCTCTAGGATCTATAAAACAAGTACTAGTATTACCTTTTTCTACTACCTAGTCTAATTTATGATGTGGGAATTATGAATTAAGTTAATAACTAACAATTCCTAGTAACCCTAGAATTGAATGATATTGTCTAAAAAGTGTATTCAATCATAAAATATACCCCTCATCTTGTTCCACCCTAACCTTTAAATTCTCAAAATAAGATATTGATTAATGAATCAATTTACACTTTCCACCGCAAGAATTCTTAAGTAAAATCAATTACTCCCTCGAGTTAATCAATTCATAATCTTGCATAAGATAATGGAGACCTCTCCCTCACCACCGTTATGCAAGATCTCATTAAGTTCACAATTTCAATAAATGGCAGAAAATCAATGTTTTCCTACCTCTAGGTAAAACATGTAATCTCTCTATTCATGAAAATCTAATTTACTAGACGAAACCTCTTTCGATCTAATAAAAATCAGACATGCAATCAATTTGCGCGCATAAATCAATTACAAGAACAATAGAAACACATGAATAGATACAAATATATAAATAATTCATTAATCAATCAATGGTTCAACACATGGGTTAGGGTAAATAACACAAGTAAAGCAAGTAAAACATAAATAACACAAGTAAAGCAAGACCCAAATTTCTCCTCTCTTTTTTTTTATTTCCCTATACCCCTTCCCCACACTTATTGATGACATTGTCCCCAGTGTCTTCCCAAATTAAGCACACAAAAGGGAAAAGGAAAAAAATGAAAGGAAAAGAAAAAATGAAAGAAAAAGGACACTAAGAACTTCCCCGGTTTTATATGTAGACGGTTGCATGTAGAGTTCAAGGTTGGGTATAAAGTATATTAGTAATGGTGTGTCATCATTGGAGTTACGAACCTAAGGTTTTTACTGCATCATCCTAAAAAAAATAAAGAAATTAAAGGTAAAAAGAAAAGTTAGACTATCCTGGTCTAGATAACTTGTGAAGTCACTTAACAGATTTAGAGGACGGTTTAAAGAGTAAGGGAGGAGAGAGAGAGAAATTAAATATATATATCGAGGGAGTTCAACATGGGCTGCAGCACGACCGTGCTGACTTTGAAAATCAAATTGATCCTTAGAAAAAGTCAGCCCTAGCTTCAGCACGGCCATGCTCATGACCGTGCTGACTTCAAAAATTCCACATATTCTTTTTAAGTTATGCAGAGCTTGAGTACTGGTTGTGTGGATGAGAATTATGAGATGCCACACCAATAGACAACAACTTTAATCATCATGCATCTCTTAAAGTGTAACTGAACGTAAAGAGTGACTTACCTGATGCACTTAGTGATTAAAATTCAAACTTCCTTACTTGTCTTTGGCGCTTCCCCACACTTAGAGATTACTCTCGCTCTCTTCAAATAAGCTTAGAAACTCCCCTTAAGATCTATAAGTTTCCAAAAATAATAGACTTAGAATAGTGACAGCAAAAAGAAAATAAAAGAAACAATACGTACTTAAGTTAGACATGGGTTGCCTCCTAAGAAGTGCACTTATTTAACGTCATTGGCTCGACGCTCTTCACTTTCATCAACTAAGTCTCTAGCAATTAGAGATCCAATTCCTCCCCATCTTCGGCACCACTTGCGTTGGACTAAACTAGCCGCTATCAAATATAGTGTAAATAAGTCCAGCGTTAAGAAGCTTGATCACCTCCTTCTTAACCACCTCCTTCATATTAGGATTTAGCCACCTCTGTAGTTGCACTACAAGCTTGAATCCTTTTTCTAATAACATTTTGTGAGTATAGAAGGAGGGGTTGATACCTTTTATATTAGATATTTTCCAAGTGATGGCTCGTTTGTGTGCTCTTAGGACCATGAGTAATTGGTCTTTCTTCTCTAGAGACAAATTTTAGGCTATAATAACCGGCAGGCTGGAGTCTTCTACAAGGAAAGCATATTCCAAACACTCTGGTAATTGTTTCAATTCCAACCCTGGCGGCTCTTCTATAGAAGTTTTAAGTCTTGCCTCATTTTCTGTTCTTAACTTTTCAAACCCATGCTGAGGTGTGACATTTTCTAAAGCATCGAGCTACTCAATGAGTAGCGCAACCTCTGGGTTATCTGCATCCTTCTTCTCTTCCAACGTCAAGCTCAACTCTAATTCATCCTTGCTTAGAACTTCCTTCATATGCTCATCTACTGACATATCAACAACATCAATAGAGTAACAAGAGTCATCAATGCATATGGTGTGTTTCATAGCAACAGCCATTGTTATTACCAACTCTTCATCTCCGACCCTCAAGGTAAGTTTTTCGGTCTCTACATCTACCATTGCCTTGGAAGTGGCTAAGAATGGTCTCCTAAGTATTAGAGGGGTATCCCCATCTTCATCCATTTCTAGCACTACAAAGTCGATGGGGTAGATGAAATCCCCTACCTTTACTAAAACATCCTCGATTATCCCCTTGGGGATTTTTACAAAATGGTCAGCAAGCTACAAACGCATCCTTGTTGGGGTTAGGTCAAACAGGCCCAGCTTCTTAAAAAATGAGTATGGCATTAAATTAATGCTGGCCCCAAGATCAGCTAAGGCCTTATCAATTGAAGTATCACCTATGACACACGGAATTGTGAAACTACTAAGATCCCTTAGCTTTGGAGGAAGTTTATTCTAAATGATAGATGAGCAATTTGCATCAACTTCTACAATAGACACATCCTCTAACTTCCGCTTGTTAGATAGAAGCTCCTTTAGGAACTTAGCATATTTTGGCATTTGTGAAAGTGCCTCTACAAATGGAATGTTAATGTACAGCTGTTTAAATAAATCAAGGAATTTACCAAATCGCTACTTGTTTTTGCTCTGGTTGAGGCGAGCTGGATAAGGGATTTTTGGCACATATTCTTTGACAACCAGTGGTGATCTCCTCTTAGGATGTGTTTTCTCAAGTGTCATTTTCTCCTTTTCAATAGGTTGATTATCCTCTTGCTTCTTTTCATATCGTTGTTCAGATGGTAACTCTTTCTTGCTTCTCAATGTAATGGCTTTTACCCGTTCCCTTATATTGTTTTCTATGTTGCTGGGAAGAGAGCCAAGTTGTCTCTTAGACATCATCTTAGCCAATTAGTCAATTTGCTTCTCAATATTGTGAATCGAAGCCTCCTGATTACAATGTCTTGCATCAAAGCTTGGATGAATTGGCTTAGAATATCCTCTAAGTTACTCTTTTTTTTCTTGTTGAGGTAGTTGTGCTGGAGGAAGCAGTAATGGCTGATAAAGTGGTTGTTGTTGTTGCTTTAAATACCCCGGTGGTGGTAGATTAGTTCTTCTATATTCCCGATTTCCATAAGGCAAATTTAGATGGTTTCTCATCCCTAGATAATAAGTATTACCATACTAGTTATATTGTTGTCTGGTTGAGTTTCCAAGATAATCTACCTACTCATATTGCTCGAATAGATTTACACCCTCCTCAGAGTCTACTTGATGTTGTTGTTGTGGTCTTTGGGTATTCTTGAGAGTTGCAACTTGGTGGCTTAAAGCTTCCATCTTAGCTACTAAAGTAGTCATTACATGTACTTCATACATTCCTATCGCTTTCTGCTTACTCTTGCCATGACCCCATTGGTAATTATTTCTTGCCATATCAACAAATAGCTTCAATGAGTCTTTCGGAGTCTTAGTATTTAATATACCGCCAGCTGCGACATCTACTAAATGACGCGTAGTTGGATTTAACCCATTAAAAAATGTTTGAACTTGCATCTATGTGGGCAACTGGTGATGTGAGTACTTTCTCAACAATTTTATCCATCTCTACTAAGCATCATATATTGTTTCATGCTCTTGTTGAGTGAAAGACGGGATGTCATTCTGAAGCTTGGCGATCTTACATGGTGGGAAATAGTTATCCAGAAACTCCTTGACCATGTTATCCCATGTAGTCAAAG
Organism: Laguncularia racemosa; assembly: GCA_037954665.1. Classification (NCBI taxonomy): domain Eukaryota; kingdom Viridiplantae; phylum Streptophyta; class Magnoliopsida; order Myrtales; family Combretaceae; genus Laguncularia; species Laguncularia racemosa. Next base: position 518,410 of record JBBMOL010000223.1, on the reverse strand, counting down.
CTCCGAGACTTAATGATTGAAGCCATGTCTTAGCCTTCCCTCTTAATGAAAAAAGGGAATAATCTTATACGCACTGATTCATCTGTTACCCCATTGTTCTTGAAAGTTTCACAAATCTCCAAGAATGTTTGAATGTGATCATGGGGATCTTCATCAGGTAGTCCATCGAATTGACAGTATTGTTGTAGAAGTTGAATTACCACACCTTTGATCTCTAAATTATTGGCCCCAATGGGAGGTTTAACAATGGTTGGACCTGTGGCATCCAATGTAGGCCTTGCATACTCAATGTTTATCTTTGGTGGATCCTCAGCCATTACTTCTTGTACCTGTACCTCTATTAGCTCTTCTTCTTTAACCTCTGTTGCCACTACTATAGCATATCCCCCCCCCCTCAATAACTGACTGTCCAAAAGATTCGGTAGTTGTATTCCTTCGAAGTCGGCGAAGTGTTTTCTCAATCTTAGGATCTAGATCAAGAATGTTAGAGGGAAGATTCCTTGTCATACACTGCAAAAGACAACCAAGTTTGAATTAGAACTTTTCAAAAGATGGAGAGAAGAAAAAATAGATAAAACAAAAAAAATAAATAATGACTAAAGTAGTAGATACTATGGTTTTTCCTAATATTGCCTTGCCAGATCCTCAGCAACAGCACCAAAAACTTGGTGTTTCTTGAATCTAACCGATCGTTTAAGTTTTAAATTTATAACCAATAAAATCTACTATCGAGCTAGGTAGTGTACCTATCGATTATAATATAGATTTAATAGGTGTCATCTTCTAGGATCAAGAAAACAAGTATTGGTATTACCTTTCTCTACTATCTAGTCTAATTTATGATGTGGAAATTATGAATTAAATTAATAACCAACAATTCCTAGTAACCCTAGAATTGAATGATATTGTCTAAAAAGTGTATTCAATCACAAAATATACCCCTCATCTTGTTCCACCCTAACCCTTAAATTCTTAAAATAAGATATCCATTAACGAATCAATTTACACTTTACACTGTAGGAATTCTCAAGTAAAATCAATTACTCCCTCGAGTTAATCAATTTATAATCATGTATAAGATAATGGAGACCTCTCCCTCACTACCGTTATACAAGATCTCATTAAGTTTACAATTCCAATAAATTGCAAAAAAATAATGTTTTCCTACCTCTAGGTAAAACATGTAATCTCTCTATTCATGAAGGTCTAATTTACAAGATGAAACCTCTTTCAATCTAATAAAAATCAGATATGAAATCAATTTACGCGCATAAATCAATTACAAGAACAATACAAACACATGAATAGATGCAAAGATATAAATAATTCATTAATCAATCAATAGCTCAGCACATAGGTTGGGGTTTCACAAGATGAAAGATATAAAGAATTACTCCTCTATGGAGTTTTCAATAAAAACAGATAATCTAGAGAAATAGAGTCGATTCATGCTAAAAAGAATAATCCCTTGTTGTTTTGTGATCTCCAATGATGCTCAAACAATTCTCCTCTTGAAGTTCATAATAAAGCTCCCCTAAGGTTTCTAGAATGAAGCTAGAAGGAAAGAAGTCCTCTAAAATAAAACAATGCATCTATTTATAGTTCTCGCGAAAACAGGGTTCAACACGAGTGTTAGCACGGCCATGCTAACTCCGAAACACGTTATTTTTCACTACCTAGTCCAGCACGGCTTCCAGCACAACCGTGCTCAGGGCAGGCCTGAACAAGATGTTCGTGGTTGGTCATCAGCACAAGTTGTGCTGAACCTAGGGCGCGTCTTGGCATGGCTTTTGTCCATTTTCTTCACCCAACATGGATGTCTACACGGGCTGTGCTGCAAGTCGTGTTGAGCCAAAAATCTATTTTTCTTTATTTTTTGTCAATTTTTCACCTCGTCCTTAATCCTATTCTCCTTAAATTTTTCTTTTGTCTTCATCAGTGCCTGAAATTACAATTTAATCATATAAATACCTTTTTCTTCACAAATTACATAAGATCCATATAAAATTATAACTAAAAAGCACTAGAATTAAGGGTCTTTAGACACTAATCAACATCTCACAAACCATATTGCTATTCGCAAACATCTAAAAGTAGAGAATGGGTTGAAGCAATGCATAAAGAACTTGAGGCTTTGGAATTGAATGATACATGAGAGGTAATAGATTTACCACCAAAGAAGAAAACAATTAGATCAAAATAGATTTATAAAACTAAATATAAACCAGATGGTACTATTAAGCATTACAAAACTAGATTGGTAGCTAAAGGTTATACACAAAAGGAGGGTATTGACTACCCCAATACATTTTCCCTAATAGCTAAATTAGAAATTGGTCGTATCCTCATCGCAGTGGCTATTACTTACAATTGATCGATTCATCATATTGACATCAACAACGCTTTCCTTCATGGTTATTTGGATGAGGAAATTTATGATGTGCTCAAAACCAAGTTCAAGCACAATCAAATGACTCAAGGAAAACAATTCTCAAGTCTCTTATAAACCGGTTCAATCAACTAGGAAATTGCGTGACCCTAATGGAACTTTGATGAAATCCAATGGTTCAAAGGTTCAATTAACTTCCACTAATGATCAATTTCACTAATCAACAATAAGAACAAGTGAATTACACGTGAAATGGATGAAAAAGAAAAGCACAAAACCATGATGTACCCTCTTCCCACACAAGCTCAAATTCACGCCAATCACTAAAGTGTATTCAATCTCAAATGAACAATCAATCTTACAAGATTGTTGTCCACGAAATACAATCACAAATATGTCTAAGAAAGATTCAAATCTAACCTAGATATGACTCACTAGAGAAGAAATGAACATACAACAAAGATGAAATCGATATGACTCACAATTTTACTTTGTCCCACTCGCCACAATTCCAATTCTTAGGTTGAAATTGATAAGAGGTTTGAACTAAGGATGAACCCTAATTCCACACGTGAAAGTGCTAAGTTTGTTCTGCAAAATATGGCCTCCCCAAACCCTCTTCTAAGCAAGTATTTATACTTGCTACTCCTAGGGTTAGAAAGTGGTCAAAATTACAAGTTTGCCACTTTTAAGGTGGCTAGTCCTAAATGAAAATTACAAGAAAATGAAAGTGTCCCAAAACCAAATACAACAAAAAATAGTTCATAAAACAGTTACAAAGTACAAAATATCATAAGTCTTAATGAACCAATGCCTCGAAATGGAAAACAATCGCAGCGGGTCTTTGATTGTCACTTTGAAAATGTTTTGTGTCCATCAACTATTGTAGGACATATTGGCATCCCATGGAGAATTATCATTGTACCTGTAAGATTATTTCTCAAATATTTATTAGAATAAAAGACATAAAGTAAAATATAAGTGATTTGGATCATCATCCAAATCGGGTTCTGAAAATGTCGATAGTGCCAAAAATTTTCCCATCAATTTATATGCTACCACCAGTATGATACACGAAAATTAGTCCTAATCAAGTTCGTAAACTAAGACGATCTTTATATGGGATTAAACAAGCCTCTCAACAGCGGAATATCAAACTTACATAGTTTCCAATCTACAATAGATTTACTCAATTAGCCAATGATCATTCATTATTCACATGATTTACTTCTAACGGTTTTCTGGTTGTCCTTTTATATGTTGACGATATGTTAATTACAGGGACGTGTGATACTAGCATTTCTAATTTGAAGCAAGAATTGCATGATGCTTTCACTATCAAAGATTTGGGCTTAGCTAGATTCTTTCTTGGAATAGAAATATATCACATAGCAACTAGAACTTATTCTTGATATCTTAACTGATGTAGGATTAACAACTTGCAATTCAGTTTCTCTACCTTTGCCTTCAGGAGTTGTTCTTGATAAAGAAACAAGTGAGATAATAGCTGATCCAACTATATATCACTGAATCATTGGATGTCTCTTATATCTAACATTAACAAGGCCCAACATTTCCTTCGCCGTCCACAAGCTTAGTCAATTTTTATCATGTCCACAAGCACCTCATCTTTACGTCGCTCTTCATTTGCATCATTACATTAAGGGAATTACTGCTTATGGTCTATTTTATTCTTCCCATGATCTATTAACTTTACAAGGATTTTTTGATATGGATTAGGGATCATCTACTAACGATTGGAAGTCACTTATAGGCTTGCATTTTTCTTGGTAATGCTTTAGTATCTTGGAAGTCTAAGAAACAAAATACAGTTAGTATTTCGACAAAAAAAGTAGAATACAGGAGTATGGCTACTATGACAAAAGAACTGTTGTAGACCCGTTATATCTTGTGTCATCTTCGTCTCTATTCCTTCTCCTATTTGTCCATATTGTGATAATAAATCTACAATATTAATAGCCAACAATCTATGTGTGCATGGATGCATCGAGCACATTGATATAGATGTTCATTTCATCTGTCATCATGTTTCCAATAGTTTTCTTCATCCAGATCAAGTGTCTTCTACTATTCAATTCGCAAATCTCCTTACCAAAGTCCCCTCTGTTGATCAACTTCAACATCTTTCTTCCAAGCTAGGCCTTCAAGAGGCTCCAACCTAAGAGGGGATGTGAAGTTATATGTGTACTTATAGACCACATGTATTTATATGATTGATCCACTTGTAAATATCTTATTAAGCCACGTGTAATTCATAAACAATAGTTACAATGTAGTATAATTAGAAAAACTTTGTTTCATCAATTAGTTAGTTGAAAAATACAATACAATCTATTGTGTGGTTGTACTTGGCTGTGGAGAAAATTTACTGATAAGAGGCTAAAATAAAAGAATTTGTCATAGCTTTTGTAGAAAATTTTTTTTTTCCTTACAAGTATGTGTCCATTTGGATGTTAGAAAAATATGCAAAAGTCTGGTAATATGAAAGGATATGCCGGTGTGCAGCTTCGATTTCTTGGATTCACATATAAAATACGAGACAGCAGTGGAAAGAGGAGCTTTGTTGGACTTTGATCATTGCGACCAACGTAAATGCAGGATGCAGAGACAGCCAAAAAGACATATAACGAAGATATCTTTGGAGTGGAGGTCAAGAAAAGCACGTTGCCCAACTCAATTCCTCTCGTATCTGTTGTGTGAATTCCGGAATTCCCATTGATACTTTGGTTCCGATATTGACAGATGGTATATAAGTAAAGATTATATGTAAAGACACATTGTGCTGGTCATGATCAATTCGTTTGAAAAATAAAGCTGCCATATGCCTACCACTGTACACTTACATAAAGCGCATTATCTAATCTTTACCAAAAATAAAAAATAATAATTAAAGTGTACTACCTAATAAATATCTCTGGATGATCTCGCACAATAAATAGCTTTTGTCAACCATGTCCACTGTGGTCAAACCATAACTTAGGCATGAACCACAACTAAAAACTATAACAAAACACCTTTTCTATTCTATTCTTCTTCTTCTTCTTCTTCTTTTTCTTTTTTTCTTATGTAGATGGAAGGACGAAATCGAAATTGTTGCATTCCAATGGGAAGCAGCCATTATGCCATAAAAAGTGCAAGAGTCTTATTAACTAAACAAAATATCCATTGAGTAGCATTCTATATAACTACGAATTTATTAGTATCTGTATGGTTAATTTTCCAAATATTGGTATTGATTAATGAAACACTGATTAAGTTAAGAAGTTCAATCATATGATGAACTTGGTCCTCAAAAATAATTATAATTGTATATTTATGTAAATAACTGACTTATTATGGTATTAGTCGATATCAATCATTTTTTAAAAGGGTATATAAGTGCAATATTTGAAAAGTTTACGATTTATTTCTATAATTTTAATACTTTGCAAGGATTATGATTATAATTTACCCTTTAGTTAAAACCTATATGACGTATATTAACAAGACTTCTTTCACCGAAGGTAGTGTTGATTTAAAAGCAATGCATGACTTGATCAAGTCTTAAACCGTAAATCAGGTCAGTAAAATAATGGCGAAAGAATATGGATACCAAATCCACTCCTAGCATCTTGCTATCCAAAATTATGTACTGATTATATTTCAGATTTAGTAAGGGATATGTAGAATATTTTACAGTTCAACATCATTTTTGTTGATTTGAACATGGAAAAATATCCCAAACCTTTGCGAAACTAAGATATACTAAATGTGAAACTAACAAATTGATGAAATAGGTGTATGTGCCTCTTGAAGGTCATCAACTCCACTTCATCGTGCTGCAGAGCTAATCATCAATTCCCGATTGGGATCCAGTTCGCTTAAAGGTCAAAAGGAGCGTGAGAAGTTCTGGTAGAGCTGCACCAGGTGAAGTCGTTTTATATATAGTCCAATCATTTTTCTTTCTTTTTTTTCAATAATTACTAATCCATTTTATTAAAAAAGAGATTACAAGAGTGTTAACACTACGTAACTTATCAAACACTCTATCTATCATTTCATTTTAAGATGGTTGATGTAAACATTTTAATTAGTGATACATGAATTGCGCGTTTAATGAATAAAGGAGCCTTGTGAGGCCGGTCGACTGAAGTTGCCTGTAGATTTCAAAGTGGTCAATAAACTTCAGCTGCCAAACCTTTTTATCATATGTAGAAGGGAACCGTGATGTGTTCATACATACTGCGTCGCAACCGTGAAGTCAATGGATTGTTAAAAAAAGACAAGTCATATACGGAGGAAAGTAGGCCCACTAGACTGGACTAACTATATAAATGATAGCCTGGTGAGAGAAGCGCATGTTATTCAAAACGCAACGGCGTAAGGGTAAGAAGAAAGACGTGCACAAAGATTATCACTGCCTATCCTCCCATTTCACTCATCACGCCCTTTGTTATCTTCCCTTTCTATCCGCCCCGCCCCCATCCCCCGATAACATTAACACCATCATCGTCGTCCTCATATCTCATAATTCAGAAGTGGTCAGTCTCCTCTCCTCTCCATTGTTGCTATTGCACATATTCTTTGCTTCTTCTATTACTATTACCACTACTTATAAGTTGTAATTACCCATCATTTCACATTTGACCCTACGCCCTACTCACCTCCACTCTCCATGTACATGCATATATGTATATCCATGTGTTGTAATGTGTTCTGTTTGTCTGTATTTGTGTGCATTACGTACGTGAATGCTTGGAAAACAAAAAATAAAATAAAATGAGATGGACATCCATACATATATAACTGATAACTGCAACAATCATTTCCAGATATTTACAGAAAGAAGAAGCAAATAAATAAAATAAAAGATGTGGAGGCTTAAGATCGCAGAAGGTGATAAGAAGAATCCGTACCTGTACAGCACCAACGATTTCGTGGGAAGACAGATATGGGAGTTTGATCCAGAGGCTGGAACCCCTGAAGAGCGTCAACAGGTGGAGACTGCCCGCCTCCATTTCTACAACCATCGCTATCGGTTCAAGCCTAGCGGAGACCTCCTCTGGCGGATGCAGTTCCTCAGAGACAACAACTTCCAACAGACCATCCCCCAAGTCAAAGTAGCGGAGGGGGAGGAAATCACCTATGAAACCGCATCCACTGCTTTGAGGAGGGCTGTTCATTTTTTCTCTGCTTTGCAAGCTAGTGATGGCCATTGGCCTGCTGAAAACGCTGGTCCCCTCTTCTTCCTCCCTCCCTTGGTGAGTTCAGTCAAATGCGTCACTTTCTTTCTTTCTATTCTAGTACGTCCACATATATATATATTATGTCCACAATGATATACAAAGCAAGCTTAAAATTCAAGATTAATTGATTGGTGGACCTAAATTCAATATAATATATTAGAGTAGCCGGCACTTTAAGTATGAATATTATCCGATCTCATTTCATTAGACTATTCACTTGATTAAGGAAAAATATTACAAGTATAAATTATGAAAGTTGCATAACGTTTCTACAAGGTTAGGTTAGACAAATTGTGGAGTCAAATTCAACAATTAAACATGCTAAATCCATCTTCTTCTTTAAAAAAAAAAAAAAATGATATAATCATGTATCATTATATAAGATGAACTTTTTTTTCCCTTTCTTAGGATTTTTTCTTGTTTTTTTCAACTGATGAACGAACGAGTGAAATGCTTTTTTTTTTTCTCAGGTCATGTGCGTGTACATTACAGGCCACCTTAATACAGTTTTTCCGGCAGAGCATCGTCGGGAAATCCTTCGGTACATTTATTACCATCAAGTGAGCAATTCAAGTTTACTAATAAATTAATTAATATTATTTGGAGTTGGAAGTTGGATGTAAAATATATGTTAAATGCGTTCTTTTTTTTTTTTTTTTAAGAATGAAGATGGTGGGTGGGGATTGCATATTGAAGGACACAGCACCATGTTCTGTACAGCACTGAGCTACATATGCATGCGTATACTTGGAGAAGGACCGGATGGTGGAGAAGACAATGCGTGCGGGAGAGCCCGGAAGTGGATCCTCGACCATGGTGGCGTCACTTACATCCCTTCTTGGGGAAAGACTTGGCTATCGGTAACTACTTCTTCTTTTTTATTAGGAAAATTAATTGATATTAATTCGTTCATTTTTCGTCATCACAATTCACACACCAAAGAAAATAATAATAATAATAATAATAACAACTATTTTTTTAATTAATGTATCAAATATAATCATGATTGATTGATTGAGTTTTTTTTTTTTTTTAATTGCATTTGAAACAAATGTTAGAATCAATTCAACCACTTTTAAAATTTGAGGTGTATGCGTATCAATGTGACTTATTATGTATGTATAATTGCATCAGATACTTGGTGTATTTGAGTGGTCTGGGAGCAACCCTATGCCCCCCGAGTTTTGGATCCTTCCTTCCTTCCTGCCCATGCATCCAGGTTTTGCTATTTCTTCTTCTTCTTCTTTTATATATATATATAAATGCAATCTAAATAAAAGCATGCATGCATCCAGAGAAAGAAAAAAAAAACAGCACAGCCACAGCTACAGCCATGACCATATGACACATAATAATAAAAAGAAAAAAAAAAAAAAGATAGTTTTGGAGTAAATTATATCCAGACTTAATTAATAAGCTATTTTGAAATTACGCACTACCATCTATCTCAATTCTTATAATCATGTGTTTTTATACCCTTTGACATGTGTGAGTCTAAAATTTTGTAGACACCGTCAAGATTGTCCTGTATGGTTGCTGAAATTTTACATCGAGAGAAAATGTTAATCTATCAAAAAAAAAAAAAAAAACTTGTCGGGTATTATAAATTTAGTATGAATTGAATGGCAGGGTATATATATGAATGATCTTTTTAAAGTGGCATAAAACATTAAGGAATGGAGGGACAACTAATGTGAATGGCAGGACAGGGGTCGGATGGTAAGTGGGCCTCTAAAAGCAAATGAGAGGAGCAGTAGCAGCAATCGCAGTTGCAAAATATTTCTTTTCCTTTTTAAATTTACGATTGAGACGACTAGGTGTTGGTACGATGATTTTATATTTGATATTTGACACGTTTATTTATTTGTTTGTTTTTTAATTATTATTATACGAATGCAGCCAAAATGTGGTGCTATTGTCGAATGGTATACATGCCGATGTCATATTTATATGGGAAAAAGTTCGTCGGCCCAATCACCCCTCTCGTTCAACAGTTAAGGCAAGAATTGCATACCCAACCTTATGACATTATCGATTGGAGAAAAGTTCGTCATCTTTGTGCCAAGGTATGGACATAATATATATGCACTAGATCACTCGATTCTCTAGGTCTACCCATCATTTCATGATTCTGATTAAATATATATATATATTTACATGTATCAAACCTCAAACTACTTGTATTTGATTCAATCAGTTGAATAAAACTTAAGCTATTTTAATCAAACTTGAATATATATGAGCTTTACTAAATCCACACTTTAATATAAATTCAATCAAAAGTAATATAAACTTTTAAATATTAGAGCTTAAACAAGTTAACACAACAAATAGAAAAATGGCCATACCTTTGTCATCATTTTTTCATGTTTGGGCCTCTTTTTCCTTTGTACCGCACTATCTACTAATGACTTGCTAGAATTGGATGATCTAGAACTTTCCATTTTTTTTGCTTTATTTACGGAGGAATTGCAATATGACACAAGTTTTGGCACATAATAGTGTATTCTACAATTTGAAGGAATGTAACTCTATCTAAAATCCCATCCTTTTTTATATAAATATACAAGAACAGTCAATATTATTCTTATAAAATTACAACATGTAATAACTTACTAAATAATAGTATTCATATAATATTTAAAGCAATCAAAATCCTGCATTATTTTTTATCAATAACAATTATCACTTAATTCAATCTTTTTTTTTTTTTAATTCCAACTTCATATGTTACAACTATTAATGAAAGAGAAAATCAAACTCGATCCATCCCGTTGAGAGACCAATGTTCAATTTATTTATTTTTTTCCATTTATATAAATTTTATTTGAACAAAAGTCGGCACATATTGTGGGGTTTATGTTTAACTAGTTATACAACAAATGCAGGAGGATCTATACTATCCCCACCCACCTATACAAGATTTATTGTGGGATAGTCTCTATATATGTACAGAGCCTTTTCTCAACCGTTGGCCATTTAATAAGTTAAGAGAAAAGGCTCTTGAGGTGACAATGAAGCACATTCACTATGAGGATGAGAGCAGTCGGTATATTACCATTGGATGTGTTGAGAAAGTACTGTGTATGCTCGCTTGTTGGGTTGAAGATCCTAATGGCGATTACTTCAAGAAGCATCTGGCCAGAATTTCTGATTACTTATGGGTTGCTGAGGATGGAATGAAGATGCAGGTCAATTTCCCCTTCTTAATTAATAACAAATTAGCTTAAAAAAAAAAAAAAAAGAGTAGAGAACAACAAATATGAAACAACACAAGATCTAAAGCTGGTCGTAGATTTAAATTTTGACATGGTATTAGAGCAATGTCCGAACACTCATTCCGTCCTCATTTAAGTAAAAAAACTGCAAACTCATTCAAATCCTTTTTATGTAATTAAAGAAAACTGCAATGTTTATGCAAGAGAAGCTGAAGAGCCCATACGCTAACAGGTATTTTGCATTTTATATGCAGAGTTTCGGTAGCCAGGAGTGGGACACTGGCTTTGCTATACAGGCTTTGCTTGCTAGTAATCTAGCAGATGAAATATTACCAACGCTGGCTAGAGGGCATGACTTCATTAAGAAATCTCAGGTTTGATGATTTTTAACTCCACTTAGGACATCCTTACTTTGACCCCAAAAAAAACGTTGCATCTTCTTTAGTTTGACGGATCATGATGCACAAATTGATCAACGAACCTACTCAAAATCGTGTGTGAAGGTCAAGGATAACCCATCTGGTGACTTTAAAAGCATGTATCGCCATATTTCTAAAGGTTCTTGGACATTTTCTGATCAAGATCACGGATGGCAAGTGTCTGATTGCACTGCAGAAGGTCTTAAGGTAATTCATCTCATATTCCTTAGAAACCTAACGAACTACTCGATACTTCCCCGTGCTTACACAGCTTTCGCGCATCTAATTAATTCACTCTGGACTTTTCTATATGACACAGTGCTGCTTGCTTTTCTCATGGATGCCGCCGGAACTTGTCGGTGAACATATGGAACCTGAGCGGTTATTTGACTCCGTTAACGTCTTACTTTCTCTTCAGGTTTTGTACTCCATACATTTTTAGATTTATTCGGCCAGTGTTTAGTGCACGATGCTTTGTTCAATGGTGATTCTGCAATAGACTTCATAGGCTCGGGCTCATTATTTCCTGTAGAGTAAAAATGGGGGCTTAGCCGCATGGGAGCCTGCAGGAGCTCAGGACTGGTTGGAAGTAAGCACTATTTTACCAGTAAAACTTTTTAATGCCTCTTTCTGTTTCTAATCGCTGTGTTCCTGATGATGAATTTGTTTACATGCAGCTCCTTAATCCAACAGAATTCTTCGCTGACATTGTGATCGAGCATGAATATGTTGAATGCACTTCATCAGCTATCCAGGCCTTGGTTCTGTTTAAGAAGTCCTACCCTGGGCATAGGAAGAAAGAAATTGATAATTTCATATCAAACGCTATTCGCTACCTTCAAGATATACAAATGCCTGATGGTTCATGGTATTTTTCTCCTCCTAGCAGTTTTTTTTTTTTTTTTTTTTTTTTTGACATTTCGCAGAAGTAATAACTCGTGACTGAAGACACAAAATAATATGAGGAAGCCTAACTAACTACATATTACATAGGTATGGAAATTGGGGGGTCTGCTTCACATATGGTACATGGTTTGCACTGGGAGGATTAGCTGCTGTCGGAAAGACCCATAATAACTGTGAGGCTGTGCGCAGAGCAGTCGCTTTCCTTCTTCGAACACAGCTAGATGATGGCGGGTGGGGTGAGAGCTATAGATCATGCCCAGATAAGGTAAGTCTTGAGATCAAGTCAAAAAGAGAAATTTCACTAACTTATATACTCTTCCATGAGAGAGGAAGTGTTTATTTCTTTAGACACTTTTTATTTTATTTTTTAAAGCACAAACAGCTTCAAATTTTCCAAATCTTTGCAAAACTAAGATATACTGAATGTGAAACTAACAAATTGATGAAATAGGTGTATGTGCCTCTTGAAGGAAATAGATCAAATCTGGTGCATACCTCATGGGCTATGATGGGCCTCATTCAATCGGGGCAGGTATGTATTTTCTGTTAACTAGTAAGAAGTATATGACAGTACCGGGGGAAGGGGTGGGGTGGATCTAAGAGGTTTTTAAACTTCATCTCTCTATCTGAAGTCTTGTTGCATTTTCAATGGTATGGTATGGTCAGTGGTGATGCATTGCCACCTCCTCTTGTGTATTTTGTTCCTTATCTTGAGCTGCTTCTTCTTCTCTCGATGTCAGGCCGAAAGGGATCCAACTCCACTTCATCGTGCTGCAAAGCTAATCATCAATTCCCAAATGGAAAGCGGGGATTTCCCACAACAGGTATTGAACTCTTTCTACCAGCTTGTTTCCACTCAAAGAGCACCTATGCATATTAAAGAGCTGTCCCGTCCGTGTTGCGTTGCAGGAAATCACGGGAGTTTTCATGAAGAACTGTATGTTACATTATGCAGCCTATAGGAATATATATCCTCTGTGGGCATTGGCAGAATACCGTCGGCGTGTTCCATTACCATCCAAAAACCTTTAAGAGATTTCCAATTTTTTTTTTTTTTTTTTTTTTGTAACATGGATCATTACACTCATCGCCCTCTAAATATTACATACAACAACCTAAAATGGAATAAGATCAGGCAAGAATGGAGTCCTCCCAGCTATATATATATATATCCTTTATAAGGACTACAAATGAGATCCCAATAATACTGCACTAAGTTTATTATTATTTAAGTACTGGTATACCAGTAGCAAACAGTCTATTAGCAACTATTCAATTAGCTAGCATTACTTTCTGTTTCGATCAGATATTTTTAGGAACTCTTTTGCTCTGTGTATTTACTATTTAGAGGAATTATGCTCTAATGGTGCGATTTCCCCTTGGAATTAGGGTTTTATAGTTTATACATACTCATGGTTTCATTTCCAACGAATATAGAATTTTAAAACAGAATATATAGCATGTATCCGATAGCTTTCATGGTTCCACGCTCTACAGAAACTCCGAACCATTTTCTTGAAACTGATCCTATCCATCATAGATACAATACGGAAATCTTGACTCGTTGGTCCTTTCAGTGCAACCAAATAGAAATCCCAGAGCCATAGGGTATCATTAACACATTTTATATTTGAGTTCTAATTAAACAATTCGCTTGCACTCGCGACCGTGTGTGTTCTGGTTAATTACTTCAATTTTAAAATAAATAAATAAATTCAGCATCAAGGATTCTTGAGCTTTCCACCTTTGGGCCGACATTAGATCCGTGTTAAGGCTAAAATGTATTATTATTATTATTATTATTATTATATATATATATGCGTATATAAGCGACTCTTGAAGAAATGGATTCCTTTAGGGTTAAGGAGCTGCATGTAAACAAATTCATGAGAAACGACACTTGATAATCTATTAAACCTACAACCTAAAGTGTATCTATGAAATATATTATTTGTTTTTATATATCCCAGGGCCATTGGTTATGGTATATATTAATTTCTTAAAATTTCAAAATACAACTTCATATTCCCATAACTTTTTACAATGTATATATATCCCAAATTCTGAAATCATTGCTAAAGCAAGAATAAATAGCAACTATTATAGAGCTTTAGCAAGTTTAAAGTTTTATATATAATTTCAAAAGTTATTAAAATATAAAAGTACACTAAAAAAGTTTAAAAAGATTTATCTATACTTGATAAATAATTTTAGTATTATATTTATTTACCTACTTTTTAAAATAATAATAATAATAATATAAACACTAAGATCATGGACCATGGACTTGTCATTTAAACAGAAAGCTTTTATTCCCAAATTCATTAACTTTCTTGCTCTAAGTATACATTAATTTAAAAGTAAATTATTAATTATTATAAGTAAATGGCGGTGTATATAAAGATCGAAACTTATCACGTAACATAAAATATCTGCACTCTAACTTACCGAATTATGTTGGGATGCAACAACTTTTAATCACTATATTTAAGTTGAAACGTGTAGTAGTCTTAGGTTTTTTTTTTTTGTTTAAGTCATCGCAAATCTTAGAGAGGCTTATATAATATTCGAAGAACGCCGCAACGTGCGGAGCACCTTCTTTCTAGAAAACGAACGAGCGATTGTTTCATTCCTATGGTTTGCATTTATTGTCGCTAGACCTGCGTGCTGGCATTCAGTTAATATTGTTGTGGACTTGGAAACAACTACGATCTCCGTCCAGCCGATTAGAGGGAGAGTTTTTCTAATCCTCCATGGGAAAAAGCTTTTCACTCTGATCTCCATTTCCACATTTTACGTGTTACGATAATGAACTGGAACTGCTGCTGCGTCATCGTGGTGCTCAATCTCAATGCATTCAGCGTAAGGCAGCAGATCTCATTACCATAACGCGTGCATGTTTCTCCAGAGGTTTAAGAGGGAGAAACTCCTTTTGTCCTATGCTGATTCGATCTTGTGGCCGTTCACGTAATCCTATGGACCTTCTTTAACTTCGTAGAATAGAAGAACCCTTGCCTTGTCCTGTGATTGTATGCCGTGCTGATTTTCTCTCTCGTATAAGCTGCTAACAGTTGCATAGGAGTCCACCCGGATAAGATAAAGCAATTCCCTCATATAGTTAAGAAGGATTTAGACCCGGTAATCAGATCTCTTTGCTTCAAAATCTGTTAACCTCATCGGACCTCTTATACTAAAGAAGCATAATGAAGAAAAACGCGCTTAGGCAAGTGGTAATGAGTCGTCCCCGGAGCATTTTTCGTCTTTGGTTACTGTATGCCCCTTCGCAACCACAGAAAGCCGGTTATCATTCATATGTTGCGCATTCGCTAGGTCAAGCGGCTCAGAGAAATCCTTCCGAGGAGGAGCAATTGTTGTTTGGTGGTGCTGACGAAGAGGATGCAGATCGCCAGCCATCATCACAACAACGCCACCGTCAAGCTCCACCTAAAGGTTACTTAGCCGTGTATGTTGGACCCCAACGCACCAGGTTCCTTATTCCCGCCACCTTCTTGTCCATGCCGGATTTTAAGGCGTTGATGGACAAAGTGGCAGAGGAGTTTGGATTTGAACAACCAGAGGGAGGACTCCAGATCCCTTGTTGTGAAGAAGCTGACTTTCAGCAAATCCTTAGCAGGTGTAAGAAAATCAAAAAACAAAAGAACCACCACTAGTTTGAAGATCCTGTAGTTTTAGTAGCAAGGATACGGAAGTTTTACTTGTCTCTTTTTTTTCCCCCAGCTGCTTTGAATGGTTCATAGTTGGTGTATCAAACGAAATAAACTTCTCTCTGTGCTCCGTTGGTGCCAACCCGAATTGAGCACCCTGCACAAATTCTCCACATTTTTCCTGGCTCGTTGAGCAGATTGTTTGTGCATGCAAATTAGGTCACCACATCAATGTTTCACACCGCAACAGCATTTGTTCATGTAAAGAGCCAAACTCATCAACGGACAACAATTTGAATAGGGAGTTTGACACAGTGTACATGTGAAATTAAAGTGGGGTTTTATCACAAACCGTTGATTGTGCGAATACTTAGAGTACGATCTTCAAATACCGATTAATTCTATAAATTCTTAAGTATTTGGCATTCAAATTTGACAATTATACAAAATTTGAGAATTTGGACAAAAAATAAAACAAAGACAACTCTCAAAATTTCAATGATATTCAATGAATAATCTATGCATACAAATAATAACAGGCACAAAACAATCAAAAATAAAACATAAAAAGTTTCAAAAAATAAAACCACCTAAAAACTACCAAAAATAAAAATGCCTAAAACTTAAGACACAAAGTAAATTAAAAGACAAATACAACACCACAAACAAAACTTAAAACAAATGTGTCTATAAAAAGTTATAAGTAATTTAAAAATTACCAAAAATAGCAAACTCAATTATTTAAAAGGATTAAATAAAGGAATTTGCCCTAAAAACAGCATAGCTTTGCATCGAAAATACCGACTTCTTCGAGTTAACTCGTTTCTTTTGAAATAAGGTCCAGAAATCAAGAAATCACGACTAATACGTTTTTGTCATATTTCGTTATATACCTGTTTGCTATTACCTCCACCTCATCATCCTCCCAAGGTAGACAAAATTCACCCTTAGGTAGCTTCAATTTGTATACATTTAAGTTGATCTTCTCTATGATCTCCAATGGCCCAATCTTCCTAACTGATAGTTTGTTATACTCACCAACAAAAAACCTATCCTTATTAAAAACAACCCAAACATAATCTTTCATATCAAACTCTATATGTCACTTTTTTTCTGTCAATAACCTTCTTATCAATATTATCAAAATCATAATTTAAATCATACATTTCTGTGATTTTTTAAGTTTGTGAGCACATGCTTTGTCAATTCGCATATAAAATCGTTTAGGGGGTAAAATCGAAGTAGAATTGCGAGTCCACTCGATTGAATCCATAAAATCACGTCTCGGAGAGCATTTGAAGCGATTTTGGTCCCTACAAATCATATGAAGCTAAATGGTGAGATTCATATGAAGATAAATATCCAAAACTATAAAAAGTTTGCTATTTTGTGATGATTTATTTTAGTTGTTATTTTATATTATGATTTATGAATTCATAACTTTTATTAGGACTTGTGGTTGATTATCTCTATGGTTGATTATCTATACTGTATAACTTATGCTTGATTATTATATTATGATATTTATTGCGATTTATGACCAAAATATATGTTGAATTTCCTTATTTCTATTATCTATTATATTTTTTAATGACTGCTGTAAGTAAATTTACAATATTTCGAAATTATTTTACAAAAGCTATAAAAACTTACGTTTCTACATTCCATTTTTACATTTCGATTCTATGTAAAATCACAATTTTGACAACCTTACTCCTTATATTTACCTACAACCTTTTGTAAATTAATCTGAACAGTCTTATGAATATCCTACAGGTTATGGACAAAGTCTTCTGCCTTCTCATGAATCCTGGTCCGGTCTGGCAACAGTAGCAAATCAAGTGGACTTTTAGGAACAATAGAGTAAACCACCTGGAATGGACTAAATCTTGTACTGCGGTTAACTACATGATTATGTGCAAACTCTGCCTAACACAACTTTTGATCCTAACTCTTCACATGTTCCCCCACTAAACTCCTCAATAAATTTCCTAAGTATCTATTCACTAACTTAGTTTTCCCATCTATTTATAAGTGATAGGCACTACTAAAATTCAATTGAGTGTTGACCATATTCCACAAACTTCACCAAAAATGATTGAGAAACTTTGTATCTCTATCAAATACAATGGCTCTAGGCAACCCATGCAATCTATATACTTCCTTAAAGTATAACTGTGCAACACAAACAACATCCATGGTCTTCTTATAGGAAATAAATGCTCCATCTTAGAAAATCTATCAACTACTACAAAGATAGAGTATTTACCTTGCTAAGTTTGCCATTGAGTTTATGGAAACTCTAGAACAAAATCCATGTTCACATCGATCCAAGGCTACAAAGGAATTAAAAGCGACATATACAATCCTGCATCCGTGGTTGTCCCCTTGGACACTTGGCAAACTCTACACCTCTGTACATACTTCTCCACTTCCTTACGAATAGTCGGCCAATAATAGGATGCATACACCAGTTGCAAAGTCCTATCTCGCCCTACATGACCCTCACCATGCAGCTCTTGAATAATCCAATCCCTCAAACTATAATTTGGAAGGCACAACTTATTACCCCTAAATAAAAAAAAACTATCTTGCAACAAGTATTCTGTTCTGATACCAACTCTAATTCTTGCTAAAATAATAGAGAAATAGGGATCACTTTTAAGTAAATCAGCAAAGAATTAAAAACAAGTACCTACACTTGCATTCTACTTAGAAGACTCTTGCATCTACTTAGTGCATAAACACACTTTTTCAAGGTAGCATAGAAATTTTCCATATGTAACACGTTAAGAACACACTTGCTAATGAATAGCCTCAAAACTTGATTCATCACCCTCATAAATGTGCTAGGTGCATTTGATAACCCAAACGGCATAACCAGCCACTTATGCAACCCCTCTCGTGTCTTGAAGGCTGTCTTGCAATCATCACCAACTTGAATATGAACCTG
This sequence comes from Laguncularia racemosa, assembly GCA_037954665.1. Taxonomy (NCBI): domain Eukaryota; kingdom Viridiplantae; phylum Streptophyta; class Magnoliopsida; order Myrtales; family Combretaceae; genus Laguncularia; species Laguncularia racemosa. The sequence continues at coordinate 499,614 of JBBMOL010000223.1, read as the reverse complement.
GTGATATCCACTTTTCAATCTAGCTTTAAGAATACCTTAGCACCACTCAACTAGTCAAGTAGATCATCTAAGCGAGGAATAGGAAAATGATACCCGACAGTAATTTTATTAATGGCCCAACTATCCACACACATATGCCTAGTGACATCCTTCTTAGGAGTCAAAAGAGTTGGAATTGCACATGGACTCAAACTCTCCTGGATAAAACCTTTCGCAAGCAATTCTTCAACCTGCCTCCTCAACTCCTTATGTTCTATAAGGCTCATTCAATAATCCGGTCTGTTAGGTAGGGCTGCACCAAGCTTAAGATCAATCGAGTGTTAGACGTCATGTAGTGGTGGTAACCTATCCAGCAATTCATCGAGAAATAAGTCTCGAAACTCCTCCACAATTGAAATTGCCACTTCAGGTACTTTAACTTCCTTTTCAATCTCCTTACCCACTAGAGCAAAAATAACTTCAAAATCTTACAACTCTTCCTCAAACTTAGCTAAAGACAACATCTTGGAGCTATTACCTTGCTTAACAAAAGTAGTGTCCCTACTAAGAACTAACACAATCTTCACACCCTTACATACAAAGCTAGAAGTGTTAGCTCTCCCGTCATGAGTTACACCCCTATCAAATTGCTACGACCTCCCCAACAACAAATGGCAAGCATCCATCGTCATAATATCAAACCAGATAGAGTCCTTATATTTAGAACCAATGGAAAAAGTAATCGGTGCTCATTTAGAGACACTTACCTTGCAACCTTTCTTTACACGACTTCTGTGGACACAACGTTCGCACAACTTCTTGAGTCAATCATGAATCGACATACTTTGCCCAAAATAGTACAAGTGGATTGGAAAATATTGTTCTTGAGCCACTCTTCCTCTACTATCATGGGAGTCATATAGGATTTCCTAACTACAAAATTTTATTTACCATTTCTCATCACAAGCTCCTCCTCAGTATATTTAGTATCGAAGATAGGTCCTTCATCACCCACAATTTCAAACACAAGTTCATCATCTTCCTCCTCTTCGTTCTCAACAAAGATCACTCCTTCTCCATCTTCCTACATTCAGACTGTCGGTGACTAACCTCACCAAACTTGAAGCATTTCACTCCACTAGTGTTAACACCACTAGTGATAGGCGTATTAAAATGCCTAGTAGTGTTATTACTTAAGGTTCCATCTCCTGTACGATGTACACCACTGCTACTACTACCAACACCACTACCCATTACATCACTAATAAACGCATTATTCCCAAACCGCCTCTGCTATTTTTCAACAATCAACGCCCTTTGGTACATTGCTGATATACTAACAAGGTCAAATAAATTGACTGTATCCTGAATCTGCATTCTTAAACCTCCAATGTATTTAGCAACCAACAGATCATCCATTTCTTGAAATTCATTCCTAACTATCAACTGGTAAAATTTAGAAGTGTAATCATCTACTGACCCGCTACCTTGTTTAAGATTTTGCAGCCTCTAATATATAATACGTTGGAAATTATAGGGCAAAAATGTTACTCGCAGATGCTTCTTCATCTTTTCCCACCGTGCAATTTTGGATTTTCCTAACCTATTTTGGGTCAATTTTAATTGCTATCACCATATTGTAGCCCTACCACGCAATCTGGTTACTATTAATTGCACCCATTTGTCTTCAAGGACTCCTTTGAAACCCATTATCTCCTCAATTGTGGTCAACCAATCTAAGAATTCCTCTAGTTGGAGACTTTCATGAAACTCCGAGATCTCTATTCTCATACTTAGATCCCAACGCCTTTGGTCCTCCTCCACACAAGGCCTACCATGCCCGCGCAAAACTACATCATATTGTTCATCCTCTTCAACAGAAGAGGAGCCATCCTCTACCTTTTCAGCATCTAGCATTGGATTAGGGTTTCTCACATGTTTAAGGTTTATGTTCTAATCTAATTATCCATTAACACACCCATTCTGTCCACCAATCAATCCACAACCACATCCAAAGGACATTCCAACATCGCATCCAATCAATCATATGTCCAATTCTTCAATCTAGATCTTCACGATCGTATATCTCATCCATTGCAGCACGACATTAATTGGCTTGTCCACAGGGTGCCATTGTTACCAAGAGCAAACATGGCTTTGATACCAACTAATGCAACATACACATGAAATTAAAATAAGGTTTTATCACAAACCATTGATTTTGTGAATACCTGAAATGTGATCTTCAAATACTAATCAATTTTATGAATTTCTAGGTATTTGGCATCCAAATTCGACTATTATATGAAATTTGAGAATTTAGGCAGAAAATAGAGCAAAAACGGCTCCCAAAATTTCAATGATATTCAATGAATAATCTATTCAATAACCTAAAGCATACAAATAATAACATGCACAAAGCATCCAAAAACAAAACATAAAAAGTTTCAATAAATAGAAACACCTAAAAACTACCAAAAATAAAAATGCCTAAAACTTAAGGACATAAAGTAGATTAAAAGGCAAATACAACACCACAAACGAGACTCAAAGCAGAGATATATAAAAAATTATAAATAATTTAAAAATTACCAAAAATAACAAATTCAACTATTTAAGAGACTAAACAAATAAATTTTTCCTAAAAACAATATAGCTCCACACCAAAAATACTAACTTCCCTGTTTCCTTCGAAATAAGCTTTAGAAATCAAGAAATCACGATTGATCCATTTTTATCCTATTTCACTATGTACCTCCACCTCATCAGAGTTGTGCCTCATATTTTGTCCCTTGCTAGTGTCAATGGACAGTTTTAAATTAACACGATAATCATGTTTTCAAATAGCCATATCCATAAATTAGACTCAGCTCATGAATGAGAACGTTCCTTTATAAACTCTACACCAGTACGGAAAATTAACCTGTGGCCAGTATTCACGCAATTTGGCGCTCTAAGGAATGCTCGGAAGATTATCCACATTGTCTCATAATTAAAGAAAAAGGAAACATCAAAGCTACAAAAACAACTTGATCATATAAACCATCTATGCCAACCACGCCAAGATACCTGTCATAGAAATGAAGACGTGCTGAAATATGCAAATCTAAAATGATAATCTGCAGATCCATGTTACAAATGCTTTGAAATCAAAACTGGATTTTCTATATAGCATATACATATAGGAAAGCTGCAGTGTCAGAGAGTACAAAATGTGCCATGCTGGAAATATTTGAATACAGAAAATGGCATTGAAAAAATTAACAAACCAAGCACTTCAGCTGTAGCTCCATACTAAAGTTTAGCATTTACAGCATATTAACAAAAAGGGAGCTAAGATCATTGACTGAGGTCCCCATAGGCCAAGAAATGAAATATTGAACGGGGTGCAGACTATTAAGAATGAGGTCATTATGAGTGCTTCCACTTCCTATGGGATACTAGGTACCACCATCAATGTAGTCTCCACCACAATTGAACATTAAATTGGAAATGAGGAGGACAATCTTTACATATGCTGCTTCCAACTTTTTAGGGCAATGAAAATTTTCTTTTGGATAATACCAAGCTCACAACTTTTTCATTTATTATACAGTCAAAGCTGGGTGCATAGAATGGCAGAAACCCCATCATTCCAAGAAAATGAAGGATGCTCTTCTAGACTGAGTTCCAAGAAGCTAATCTTGCAACTGCTCCACAAATGATGCAGCAAAGCTACAACTGGTTGAAAATCATAACAGATAAAAATCAGATTTTTGGAAATAACTGGCCATAAAATAATGAAATACTTGAATAATATAGTAGCAATCCTATGGTGGATAAAACCAATCAAGTTGGTTATGAATTACACCAAAAACCAAATATAAAAGGGGGAAAACAAAGCAAGCGACAGAATGATTAAACAATGGAAACCATTACACAGTGATGACCAATAAATCACCCAGTTTTTGGACATTGTAATTTGACATGTATTGCAATCACAAACTTTAACAAGAGGTAAACTTTATCAAGAGGTAAAAGTATACCCAAATTACAAAGAACTTGAATTTACCTGGCAGAGAGGCGTTAGGTGCTTGAATCACCTTGAAATGAGATAGTACTTTACATTTGCAACACAAATCTCTCTAACCTATAAGATCAACAGTAATAGAAAAAATTAGCACTATAGAATATGTTACATAGTAAGCCAAATTAGAACATAAAGCATCACATTTCTGAACTAGACAATGATAAAATCAGCATCAGATGGTTTCTCCTCAATTGCAGGAACCCAAATGTTACCTTTTCTTTTCTTGGGTGATTGGATGCACTGACTCAAACTTGATTTCCCAGAATGGGGTCTCTTGATGGGTTGTTCAGAGACTACAGACTTCTTTGAAGAGATTAGAGCGGACGGAAGAATAGCAGCAATTGCTTCACGCTGTTGTCTCCTTTTAGCAATTAAATCATTATGCTTTCCGTGTTGCATATTAATCTTGCTATCAATTGCTAGTTTCTCTTCAAGTCTGCCTTGGGCTGCAGAAGTTGAAACACCAAGGCTTCCACCTTCCCCGTGTAGCTTAGAAAATTCAGTTTCTTCCATGTAACCACCAGTGTTGTCCTCTTTCTTCCCATCTCTCTTTATTGACTTCTGGGAGATGACTGATCTCTCCTCACTATGATTTCTTCGGCTTTGCTCTTTGCGTCTATCATTCCTCTCTCTTGAAGATTCTTGTGGATGTTTAAAGTTCACATCCATGGTTTTCTGCATGCCATCTTTAGCCACCAAAGCTTGATAATTCCTCTTTGTATGCTTATCCCAACTACTGTGCGGTTTTATTTTCCCACTTGGGGCATCACCTGCTGATGAATTATCAAGAAAATTTGCAGTTTTGCTTCTGTGATTTATAGTAGCAGTATCAATGTGGTCTTTATCTGCTCCAGATGTTCTTTGTTTCCTACTTTCTGGGTCATGCAGGTTGGTAAAACTTACCTTCTTGCTCTGCTTTATTTTTCCTGTATCCCTACCTGAAACTTGCACCACAGAAGATGAAGCGTTTTCGAACATAGACTCATAAGGCATTTTGGCTGTTACCATTAAATTCCTTTCCTTAGCATCTTTTATAAGAGCAGCCCAACTACAGTTTGTCTGCAATGCTGTTGCATTACCCAGAATCCAAAGCGAGAGCTTAGCTCTTGTTAAAGCTACATTCATCCTTCGTTCATCAGCGACAAATCCAATACTACCAGAGCTGATCCCAGTTTTTGCACTACGAGTATTAGCTGCTCTTACAGTGGAGAGTATCAGTACCTCCACCTCACGGCCCTGAAAGCCGTCCACGGTATTGAACTCCATTTCAGCAGTATCAGAAGGCCCAAATGCACTATGGAAACGAGAACGCAGGAGCGCAAGTTGACACTTATACGGAGTTATAATGCCAATCCTTCCTCCCCTGAATTCAGATGAGTGCCTTTGAAGGATTTAAATAAAGAATCAAAAGGTCAAATCAGGGAAAAATAAAATTTATTAACAAATTACAGTGATGTAAAACCTATGTATAAGAGACAAAATGGCACACCTCCTTTTAAAAAATCTCAATAATGTAACTGCAGCATCAGCTTCTTGCTCATTGTAAAGGGACAATGCACCAGAATTTTTACCACGAAGTTCCACCCCGTCAATGATGTTATAGAATATATAGGGACCAAGCCCTTTAGTCTTGTGAAACATTGCCGATTTCTTGTGCATCTCATCACCATTCAACAGCTTCTTTTCATAAAAGTAGGCAGAAGGGAACTTGCATATCTCTGGATGCATCCTATACTGCAACATGAAAAAATTTTTAGACATATTCTATGCCATCCAGACTTATCATGTGACATATTCTGTGACAATAGTATTTATTAATGAAAAATTTGTGGATTCTGAAACTTTAGCCTCGTGAAAGTCACCAGTTGGGTGAGAGAAAGCTGCAAGAACAAACTACAACTAGGATTTGCCACATCAATTTTTAGTTTGGAAAGAACAAAAAAATAAATAAATAAATAAAAAGAAGAAATATAGCCACATTAGATTTCTTTATGAAATATACTTAACATAATAAAATGAATTGAAACAAAAAAAAAAAAAAAAACAAAACTACAAAGAATTAACAGCTGAGATTGCTCCTTATCCAGCTCCCCAACTCACCACAACCAGTACCACCTTTTTGAACTCACTTAAGGCATGGCACATATTCTCTCTCCTCTTTTCACCAGGTCATCCAATTTCTCCCTCCTAACTCCTTCATTTCCTCATTGGACCACATACTTTACTTCAGCCAAATCTTTAACTCTGCAATTTACTTGATCTCCAATCTCTTCATCACTCTCTCCATTAACTCTCGGACTACAATCTAAACAGTTTTCGTCAGGGATGGATGTTTCAAGTGAGTCATTCTCTGCTCAAATATGGAGCCATGGTTTAGGATGTGGAAGAGGAGAATGATGATGATGCGAAACTGGAAGTTTCACAAGAAGAGAAGAGGAAAGTCACATGTAAGCTAGCCTACCAATTGCAAGGGGTATATTCTTATCAAGTGTTGTAATTACAGACAGTAGCTGCCTATGTTGGGTATTGGCAAGAGACCTGGAGCTTTTGTTGGTGCATTCGGATAAGTAGTGGCAGAGCTACGGTAGCCCAATGGAGAGGAGAAGCATGTGAGTAGTTGGTTTACACGATGAACACCAAGGATGAGGTTGTCTGAATAGCAATTGTTCCAGTGGTCACTGGTGGCATCATGTGGTGATGTGTGCTCAGTTCAGGTCCCAAGAGGTTGCAACTCTGGAGGGGGATGTGCATATTATTTGAGGTAAGCAGCTTGGTTAAAGGCCAGAAGGGAATTTACTAACTAGCATCAGTCTAGGTTACTGATGTTTTCTTCACCAGTGACTGGTCAAGTTAGCTGATGTTTGGTTTGTTGACTGAGATAGCTGATTGTGCTTCCCCAGTGTTGATTGGGATAACCAAGGAAGAAGAAGACTGCATAAATCTTTTTCTTTTGATTTCAATTTGCAATTTTTATTGTTTTAATATTTTTTCTTTTTTATTTTTTATTATAAATTTTAATATATTTATCTCAAATATGTTAAAATACGCATTTTCTACTAATTAATCGCTCAGTTAGCATTTTGAGTTTTTTGTTTTAAGAATAACAACACGTCCTGCAAAAATTGGATTCACGTGCTTGCTCATCTAGCATTGCTAAATGATCACAGCTCAAAGTTCAATTGGGTACTAAATATGGTACTCAAAAAATTCACACCATAAATTTCTAAATGACTCAAAGTTAATGTACTAAATATGACATTAAATTTAGAAATATTGCAAATGTGAACGATGCAGTTATCAATGATATACATATGAGAAAAAATGATTTTAGAATAATATAAACTTTTTATCATAAGACTTAAAGTGTAAGCATGTTTCACACAAAACACAAGTTCAAATGAACCCTATTCACTATTCACTACATACATAGATAATTCAGACACCATGTAAACTCAACAACCAAATGCCCAACAACCATAAAACTCTACCCTTCCATCAAATTAGAGCATATATATTATATGTACCAAGTTTGTTACAAGCATAACTGACATGAGGACCACACTCATAATAGAACTCATGGATTTGTTAATTATGTTATGGTAGGAGTCCTAATCATGGTTGTGACAAGACCATGTCTTCATAAGCCTCTACTTAAGGTTTATGAAAGGTGTTTGCCTTATTGAGTTGCTATGTTTTTCCTTTTGCTATCTAGTAGGTGTGTGTAGTTTGTGGTCTGGTATGCGTTGTAGTTGGTGTGTTGCAACAACGGTGGGTTCAAGAACATCACTCAATCATTCTACAGATCACAGCTCACACACACAACACAATTCAAGTAGAGGAATACCTGGTTAGAGCTTCCGATTGGAACTTCAACTAAGCCAGCAGACCTCCAATCACTCGCCAGTGTGTTTCTCTCTCCTTTCTGGAGCTTATGTCCACTAACAAACTCTCTAACTAACTTCCTTTCCCCACTTCACTCCTAATTTATATAGTTGACAAGGCAATTACTAAACTACCCTTCCAAATAATGAAAATGGGAAAAATTACAACAAAACCACACACACCCTCACTTCCCACACTTACTGGCCGTACAGCACATACGCTACACCAAAGCACACACGACACGACACAGCCACTGCATCCACACTGCACGCTAAATACAACAACTAGTATAAATACCAGAGACTGCACACAAACACACAAAGTACAACACACACACCACCAACTACAACACACACCGTAGACCACAAACCACACACACGTACTAGATAGGAAAATGAAAAACATAACTCAATAAGGCAAACACCTTTCATAAACCTTAAGTAGAAGCTTACGAAGACGTGGTCTCGTCACAATGGTATTCCAGTCAAATTGAGAAAAGGTGCAGGTATTATTGCAAGTCAATCAATTCAAGAACCAGGGACTCAACTAACAGTATAAACTTTTCATACTGATAGTGTACTCACAGGTAGTACAACAGAATATGTACACTGAATTTATGATGTGGGAAACTTTTTTTTTAACCCTTTGACCATCATGATCTGGGAACTTGAACTACAATTTATGTACTCTTAAGCATAAATTCTGACAAGTACATAATTGAATCAAAGTGTTATTAACTATTAAAAATAAGTTGTATTATTTTTTTCCTTTTTTTTTTAAACTATTCCTTTCCCTCATTTATAGTCTAGGTTATATATTATTTGAATCAATATAGAAAAATACTTCTCCAATTTACATGGTATCTGATATGATGCATAGGAAGGAGCAATTGGATACACCGCTCAAGGTGTATCAACGGAGGAAAGGGAAATGAATTGTCGCCATTCGCACTATAGTAGTTATATTATATAATATTACATAATAAATAATAGATATCAGGGGAAGTAATCTAATAAGGGGTGCACTTGTAAATATTTTATAAGAGTGAGGGCAGTAGCACAACTAACGTGGAAAGGCTGACGAGGAGAGAGTAGAGGGAAGTTGACGTGGATCAGCAAGTGGGTGGAAGAAAACAGAATGGAATAGAATTGGTTAAACATCAAGGCTGGCGTGGACGGAGGGAAGTCGAGAGAATAAAAGAGAGAGGAAGGAGGGAAAAAGGAGATACAATAAAAGATACATTCACAGTCGTCCTTGCAGAGAATGGTTGTCCTCCGGCTGAGCTATAAGCTCAGGTACTTGTAATTAGATTTCCGATTTCTCTTAGTTGGATTGCTATCATTATTGTATTTCATGTGCTCTAGAGTATTTGTACTAGAAATTAAATGTTAGTCATGAGTCTCTTGAGGACGACTATCAATTGGTCCAACCTATTGAATCCCATTGACTGGGGAACCACGACTCGGATACGGATTTCACTCGGAATTGACTGTGATCCAAACATGAGTGAGAAGTAATGACGAGGATGGAGGCACGAGTTGAGGCATTAGAAAAGAATGTGGAAGATATCCACAACGAGGTAGCAGAGATGAAACATCATTTGATAACCATTGATGGAGAACAAAAGGCCATGTTTGAAGAAGTAACTGAGATGCAAGGCAAGATGGATAAAATTCACAAACTGTTCGAAGAAATTTGGCTGAACAAGAATGGAGAAGGAGGGGTAGGAGAAGGAACATCGGTGGTCAAGGATCGGGGAAAACAAGTAGCGGGGAATTGAAGATTGGAAGAGGGATTCGAATATTCCTATCGAGACACGCGAGAAGGGGAAATTGAGGATGAGCTCCGATTGAGTGCAACACGAGTCATTTTACTAATCTTCGAGAGGGTTGATCCCTCCAATTAGATTTTAATGACTGAGCAATATTCTGCAGCCCAACATACTAGAGAAGAATGGAAAGTAGTCCTGGCAGCATCGTGTATGAGAGGGAGATGTAACCATTGGTTTCGCATGTTGCAAAGGAGGGAGAACGAATTAACATGGCCTCAATTGAAGACGGAGATCATGAAGAGATATAGGGGACTTTTAGCGGCTAATCTTTTCAAAAGCTTATCCCAACTATGGCAACACGGCACGGTCAACCAATACATTGAAGAGTTTGAATCACTCATTTCCCATGCCACCACCATGCTGGAGATGTAACTATTGGGGTATTTCATGAGAGGCTTGCGTGATAATATACAAACACGTGTCGACACCTTCTCACCAACAACAGTGGACCGAGCCATGGACTTAGCGGTGAAAATCGAGAGAGAATTTGATTTAGGAATTTTCTTGTCACCAAAGAGGAGCTATGGAGGAAGGGGAGACCACCGCCCATCTAGAATGCAGTCATCCATTGCTAATAGAGGGAATCAAATTAATTCGAGTATAATATCCCCTATTGTGGGACATTTCCACTATCACAACATGCGTTATCAACTAGGGGAGGAGGGACAGGCTAGAGATGGTGGAGGCGTATTGAGGGGAGCCAAGAATGACTCGGCCACAAGTGGAAGTCATCAAGGAGGTGTGGGTCCGAGAATATTCAAAGATGGAGGGAGGCGTTCCCATGGACAGCGGCAACTTTCACATGCGCAGTTTTTGGATAAAAAAGCCAGGGGATTACGTTTCAAATGCGACCGGCCATTTAACTCCAATCATCGTTGCCCTAGCAAAGTCTTGCAATTGCTGGTATTGGAGGAAGAGTGTGAAGGAGAGGAAGAAGGCGACAACACCAACATGGCTGAGGAGGAAGGAAGGCTATCCTTATCTTTATTAGCAATGCAAGGATTCAATGAACCATGTACACTAAAAATACAAGGTACACTCGCCAAACACCCCGTGATCATCTTAGTCGATAGTGGAGCTAGCCATAATTTTGTGTCCTTTCAATTGATAAAGCAATTGGGCATTTCTAGTACGGACGATCGTAGTTTCACTGTTACCTTAGGGGACAGAAGAACAAAAGAATATAATGGATTTTGCACCAGGGTGCCTTTGAAGATGGGGGAGTATGAGATGAGCATTGACTGTTACATAATGGAGTTGAGGGTAGTGGATATCATTTTGGGAATGACTTGGCTGAAGACGTTGGGGGAAGTGAGAATTGATTGGGCTAAAGATGGTAGTAAAGGTGGAACACAAAGGAAGAGAAATTAAACTATGTGGGGATCCAACATTATGTAAATTCCCAATCTCGTTTAAATCCTTGCGCAAACTGGACGAAAGAGATAACTGCCGATTGTTGTGGATGATGGAATCAAAAGCAACAGAGCAAGGGATGGAAACCAACCCGCAGTTGGAAGCATTACTATTGGAATTCTCACATATCTTCACTGCCCCAGCAGGACTTCCTCCCCTCCGGTCCAAGGAACACCGCATTCCCTTGCACGACGGAGCAGGACCAGTATCGGTCAGGCCTTACCGATATGCATACATGCAAAAGAATGAGATTGAAAAGATGATTCGTGATATGATAGCAGCATAAATCATTCGACCAAGCTCTAGCCTATTTTCAAGCCCAGTAATTTTGGTTAAAAAGAAGGATAGCTCATGGAGATTTTGTGTAGATTATAGGGCTCTCAATGAAGTGACAATTTCAGATAAATTCCCTATTCTAGTAATAGAGGAACTAATGGACAAATTATACGGCGCGAGTGTGTTTTCTAAAATCGACTTGAAATCGGGGTATCATCAAATAAGTATAGCGGAAGGGGACATCCATAAAACAGCATTTCAAACTCATCACGGGCATTATGAGTTCTTAGTCATGCCGCTTGGCTTATCCAACGCACCGACCACATTCCAATCGACCATGAATGAAATATTTCAACCATACCTCCAACACTTTGTATTGGTTTTTTTTATATGATATTTTGATCTATAGTAAGGACGTGCCTACTCACTTGGAACACTTAAGACGTGTTTTTTCCACACTTAAACAGCAGCAATTCCATGCTAACCGGAAGAAATGCTCATTTGGGAAGTCATCCTTGGAATATTTGGGACATATTGTGTCAAAGGAGGGTGTGGCCATGGATCCCAAGAAGGTCTAAGCAGTAGTGGAATGGCCCAAGCCAAAAACTTTAAAGAGTTTGCGCGGTTTCCTTAGGTTATCAGGTTACTATAGAAAGTTCATCAAGGATTATGGAAAGATAGCCAAGCCATTGACGGAACTATTGAAAAAAAACAACTTTTGTTGGTCAGCACCATCCAAAGAGGCCTTCATGCGATTGAAAGAGGCCCTTGTTTTAGCATCGATGTTAGCAATACCTGACTTCACACAACCTTATACAGTGGAGTGTGAAGCATTAGGTAGAGGATTGGGTGTGGTTTTACAGCAGCAATAACGACCAATTGCCTACTATAGTAAGGCCCTAGCTGATCGCACATTAGCTAAATCAACATATGAGAAGGAACTCAGGGCATTAGTGTTGGCTATCCAACATTGGAGGCCTTATCTAATGGGGAAAAGATTTATTGTGAAGACGGATCAGAAAAGCTTGAAGCATCTACTCCAACAGCGGGTAGTAACACCGGCCCAACAGAATTGGTTGCCCAAGCTACTTGGCTATGATTTTGAAATCCAATACCGGCAAGGTCGCTAGAATACCGTAGCTGATGCATTATCTAGAGGATTTGAGGATATCCACTTAGCTCAAATATCGAGGCCTATATGGATGGACTTAGAAGCCATCAAGAAGGCAATAGAAGAGGATGTGGTTCTAGGAAAGAAATTGACATTGTTAAGAGAGGGGAAGACAGCGGGCTAAGGATTCCACCTCACACATGATACCCTTTTCTACCATGATCGATTAGTGGTCCCCGCAGCATCTAAATGGCCGCAACTGTTCATGCACGAATTCCATTCTTCTCCCACCAAGGGACATGCAGGTTTTTTACGCACATATAGGACACTAGCGGCCAATGTGTATTAGATAGAGATGTGGTCGAGTTTTTCGCAGCTTACGCAGAGTGTCAACGACAAAAGTATCAATCTCTAGCTCCACCTAGTCTTCTAAATCCTTTGCCTATTCCGGAAGCAATTTGGGAGGATATCTCCGTGGACTTCGTTGGAGGTCTCCCGAAATCAAAAGGATTTGATGTGGTGTTAGTTGTGGTAGATAGACTATCCAAATATGGACACTTCATACCCACAAAGCATCCCTACATAGCTAAGAGCGTGGCTAGTCTATTTGTCAAAGAAGTGGTCCACTTACATGGGTTACCAAGGACTATAGTAAGTGATAGGGATCCCACATTCGTCAGCAATTTTTGGGTGGAGTTGTTCCGCTCGCAAGGCACCTTCTTCACTTCAGCACTGCCTATCACCCCGAGACCGACAGCCAAATAGAGGTGCTAAACAGATGCATGGAGTGCTACCTACATTGCTTCGTGGGCGAACATCCAACTCAATGGAGTGCTTGGCTGCCGTGGGCAGAATATCATTATAACACCACCTTCCATACAGCTTCCAAAGCCATTCCCTTTGAAATTGTCTATGGAAGACCACCTCCAGTATTAAGGGCATTCATAGACAAGGAAGTCCAGCACAAAAAGCTCCACACAGCCTTAAGGAGCCAAGACACAATCTTAACGCAATTGAGGCAGAATTTATTGCGTGCTCAAGTCATAGTGCCAATAAGCATAGAAGGGATGTAGAGTTTGCAATGGGAGAGTGGGTATTCTTAAAGATAAGACCTTCCCTACAACATAACAACAGCACTAAGAATGCATCCAAGCTATCTCCGCGCTTCTTCGGACCATTTCAGATCAGCAAGCGAGTGGGCAAGGTAGCTTATCAATTACACCTTCCCCCACATTGCCGCATACACCTCGTACTCCATATTTCACTCCTTAAGAAAGCGGTAGGTTCCTTTCCCTCGACAACCGATCTACCTACGGAGTGGTAAGCCGAACCAATGCCACTTACAAAACTACCAACAGCAGTTCTAGGAAGACATTTTCGTCTTGATGGACAACGGCAAATTCCTCAAGTGCTGGTACAATGGCAGGGCCATCATGCTGAAGCTGCTACTTGGATAGACACCTCGGAATTTCGCGTCCACTTTCCAGACTTTGTCCTTGAGGACAAGGACAATTTATCGGGGGAGGCAATTGATATGATGCATAGGAAGGAGCCATTGGATACACCGCTCAAGGTGCATCAACGGAGGAAAGGAAAATGAATTGTCGCCATTCGCACTATAGTAGTTATATTATATAATATTACATAATAAATAATAGATATCAGGGGAAGTAATCTAGTAAGGGGTGCACTTGTAAATATTTTATAAGAGTGAGGGCAGTAGCACAACTAACGTGGAAAGGCTGACGAGGAGAGAGTAGAGGGAAGTTGACGTGGATAAGCAAGTGGGTGGAAGAAAACAGAATGGAATAGAATTGGTTAAACATCAAGGCTGACGTGGACGGAGGGAAGCCGAGAGAATAAAAGAGAGAGGAAGGAGGGAAAAAGGAGATACCAAAAAAGATACATTCACAGTCATCCTTGCGGAGAATGGTTGTCCTCCGGCTGAGCTATAAGCTCAGGTACTTGTAATTAGATTTCCGATTTCTCTTAGTTGGATTGCTGTCATTATTGTATTTCATGTGCTCTAGAGTACTTGTACTAGAAATTAAGTGTTGGTCATTAGTCTCTTGAGGACGACTATCAATATCAGAGTGGTGGATTCTCAAAGTTACATGACGCTGTTCCAACTCTTTCATCCCATCCGAGAATAACTTATAAAAGAAAGGACTTTTTGCAGCCAAAATTGGAGAGCTTATGTGCAGCGTTTAAACTCGAAGAACAGTTGTACAGTCCATGGATGTCACTGAACAGGACATTCCAAGGCATTCTCTCTCTTGATATCTTCCCTCCATCTCTTGCAACTTCGAGCCCAATCAGCGATACTAGTGCAAGCCTCACCGTTGGATTTGAAATTGGGGAGGTTGGGGATAACTTCGATCTTCAAGATCCGATTGGAGAAGTTACTGTCGTTGAAAGCAAGGCCGAAGTCCGAACCAAAAGCTCCACCAGGAGTAGTAACAGTAGAAGAGAAGTTGGAATCCATTACGGCTTGGGGATTAAAGAGATCCACGTTCGGTTCTCTCATGTATGTTCTTACAATTTGATGATGGTTAATGGATAGTGGGAGTAATTAATATCGGTACCATTCTTTTGTTGTGGCGGGTTTGTGGGTTAGAGTGATTGCAGGTCTGTGGCTTCTCAATTTTCGAATTATATATATATATATATATATATATATATTTTTGGTTCTGTGTCGGTAGTGATACATGTTCTGTGGAGGGCTTATTGAGTGTACTTGTTGAAGACTTGTAGTTTGCTGAATCAGCATAATGTGCATGTCGTGTGTCTATCATCGGAAACCCAAGTTCTGAGGATTTTAGGTTAGGTGTCTTAGCATTAGAATTTGCAGTGTATTGTCATATCTAAGAGATCTGTGAAGTCATTTGAGTATTGAAGGTAGTGGTTTCTCTTCTTTTGCAACTATTTGAATTTGATTTGGGCATACATGGATGATGAGCAAAAGACTATAGTGATGGTGATATTGTTTCAATGATGTTCCGAATCATATAACATAATTTAAATGGTTCGAATTATCCAAATTAGTGTCAGACTTTCATAATATACTTACAGATTATTTTTAAAGATAATCATCTTACTGATGATCTTCTAACTAATGGTACCAGTAAGGAATGGTTAAAAGATTATGCTAAATTATTTCTGCAAATCATAAATTGCGTTGATACAAGGTAATTAGTTTGATTAATCATTATGAGTATGTCAATAAATTAATTGAATATTTAGAATTCCTATATTCTGGAAAGGGAAATCTCTCTCATATATATGAAGTATGTAAAGAATTTTATTGTCCTAAACAGAATGATCGATCTCTTCAAACATATTTTATGAAAGTTAAGAAGATATATGGGGAATTGAATGTTTCGTTGCCATTTAGTACTGATATCAAAATAGAGCAATCACAATAGGAGAAGATGACAATTATGAGTTTCTTAGCAAGACTTTGTCCTGAATTTGAGATTGTTAAGTTTCATATTCTGTCTAATACTGATATTTCTTCCCTCCATGAGGTTTTCACTAGAGTTCTTCGAACAAAAGCAAATACTTCTATCATCTCTTCTGCTTCAGCCTCTAGTGCTCTTGTTAATCGCAACAACATATTGAGAATCTCAAAATCTTATCTTCAAAATTATAAGTAGTCGAAGTCAAAATTTAGGGGAAGTTGAATGCTATTATTGTGATAAGCATGATCACACGAAGAGCACATGTCGAAAACTATTTGTCATAAAATACTGAAAGAGTATTTTTTATTATTTTACAATAAATCACTTATATACAAATTAATAAGACCGAAAAAAAAATCTCCTAATTTAGTTTGATTCTATAATTACAATATTTACAATACTACTTTCCTAAAATAAACCTATTAACAATATTTTTCCCATACTCCCCCTCAAGCTGGTGAATAGATATTCTCCATTCCCAGCTTAGATACAATTTTTTCAAACACTAGACTACTTAATACTTTGGTTAACACATCAGGAAGCTGATCATTTGTAGATACATAAGGTATGCAGATCAATCCGCTCTCCAATTTTTCTTCGATAAAATGTCTATCAATTTCAATATGCTTTGTCCGACTATGTTGCACAGGATTGTGGGCAATGCTAATTGCAGGCTTATTATCACAATAAAGCCTTATTGGACCCTCCAACTTTATTCTCATGTCTTCCAGAATGATCTTCAGCCAAAGTAACTCACATACTCCTTGAGCCATTGCTCGAAATTCAGCCTCTACACTAGACCTTGCTACTACAGTTAGCTTCTTACTCCTCCATGTTACAAGATTCCCACCTAGAAACGTACAATATCCAATGTCGATCTTCTATCAATCAATGACCCAGCATAATCAGCATCTGTGTAGGCTTCAAGTATTAAGTTCTCACTTCTCCTATAGAGAATTCCTCTTCCTGGTGTACCTTTAAGATATTGTAACACTCTATGTGCTACTTAAAGATGAACCTCTTTTGGATTGTGCATGAATTGACTAATCATACTCACAGCATACGCTATATCCAGTCATGTGTGGGACAGATAAATGAGCTTTCCCACCAACCATTGATACATTCCTTTGTCTACCACAGCATCTTCCTCTGCTATTCCAAGCTTTACATTTGGATCTATTGGAGTACTCACAAGTTTGCATGCTGTTTTACCCGTCTCCTTGAGTAGATCAATTACATACTTATGTTGAGAGAGAAAAATACCTTTTTCTGAAAGCACTACTTCAATTCCGAGAAAACATTTTAGCTTCCCAAGTGTCTTAATCTCAAATTCTTTTGCCAAGCACTCACTCAAAAAACTTCTTTCTTCATCATCACTTCCTATAACAATTATATCATCCACATAAACTAAGAGAACTGTAACTCCCCCTGAACATGAGTGTTTGACGAACAATGTACGATCTCCTTGACTTTACTTATATCCTAAAGTCACCATAACCTTGGCAAACCTGCCAAACCATACTCGAGGAGATTGTTTAAGCCCATATAATGCCTTCTTTAACCTACACACTGTATGATCAGTAACTTCTTTTTTATAACAGGGTGAGATCTCCATATATATCTCTTCCTCTAGGTCTCCATCCAAGAAAGCATTTTTTTACATCAAACTGTTGTAAATCCCATCCAAAGTTGGCTGCCAAAGACAATAGGACTCTAACAGTATCCAACTTTGCTACCGATGCGAACGTCTCTAGATAGTCCACTCCATATGTCTGAGTATACCCTTTGGCTACCAACCTCGCCTTGTATCTCTCCACTAAACCATTAGCTTTATACTTCACTATATACACCCATTTACATCCCACTGGTTTCTTCCTCGCTAGTAACTCAACTAACTTCCATGTTTTGTTCTTTTCTAGTGCCTCCATTTCTACATTCATAGCTTGTTTCCATTTTTCATTAGATAAAGCTTCGGATAGATTAGAAGGAATAACAATAGTTTCTAGGTTACTTAGGAAGGTTCTGTGTTATGAAGAAAAACGTTTAAAAGACAGGAAGTGTGCAAGAGAATATAAAGGTTTTTTTGTGCACTCTCTCGTACCTTTTCTTAATGCAATGGACAAGTCTGTGTCATTACCACCCTTATGGGTCTCACTCTCTAGCTCTAGTTCAGTTTTAACTTGTAGTGTTGGTTCAATTTCAACTTGGAGTGTTGGTTCA
Organism: Laguncularia racemosa; assembly: GCA_037954665.1. NCBI lineage: Eukaryota > Viridiplantae > Streptophyta > Magnoliopsida > Myrtales > Combretaceae > Laguncularia > Laguncularia racemosa. Next base: position 481,372 of record JBBMOL010000223.1, on the reverse strand, counting down.
GAAATCATTACCTCATTGGACTCTTGGACTTACACAGATTTAGGGGCAACCATCTTCTTCCTTGCATACATCTTGCCTTTGCCATATCTAACATCCTCGGGAATAGACTCATTTTCAGATGAGTAGACACATAAGCTGTTGTTACAGGATCAAACACAAGTTCAGAGGGAACTATGATGGACTCAAGTGGCTCAATTTGACCTAAGGTATGATCACTAGTGGATGAGGAAGTAAGATCTAACACCAAGTCAAAACCCAAATCTTCGTCTTCTCTTACTGACTTCTCCCCCTGAAGATAAGGGTTTGGAAAGTAAGATGCATGTTCATTGAAGGTAACATCCATAGAAACAAAGAATTTTCGAGAAGATGGGTGATAACACTTGTAACCTTTTTTGGTTGATGAATATCCCACAGACACACTTTATAGCTCTTAGATCCAGTTTCCCTCGGTTGTGATTGTGAACATGTACGTAGGATGTACACCCAAACACTCTAGGAACAAGATTATTTGTGGTATGTAAGTTAGGGTAAAAGGTTGACAACACGTCCATTGGACTCTTAAACCCTAGAACTCTAGATGGCAATCTGTTTATAAGATGTGTTGCTGTAAGAACAGCTTCTTCCCAAAAAGTTTTAGGTACATGATTTTCAAATAACAATGCTCGGGTTTTTTCAAGGAGATCACCATTTTTCCTCTCTGCAACTCCATTTTGCTGTGGAGTATTCATACAAGACAACTCATGTATTATCCCTTCTTTTTGAAAATATGGACTTAGAATTTGATTGAAATAGTCCCATGCATTATCAGACCTAACTCTCTTGATGGTCACTCCAAACTAATTTTTAATCATGGAACAGAAATTTGGAAAAACAATGTAGATATCAGATTTTTGTTTAAGAAGAAAAATCCAGCAAACTCGAGTACAATCATCAATAAAAGAAATAAACCATCGTGCCCTAGAGATATTAGTAAAAGTAGATGGACCCCAAACATCACTATGAATTAAATAAAAAGGAATTGAACTTCTTTTATTGCTTGCTGGGAAGGATACACGTTTGTGTTTAGCAAGTTCACATTTTTCACAATGAAAAGACTCAACACCTAGACTTTTAAACAAAGACGGAAACAAAAGTTTAATGACTTGAAATGATAGATGTCCGAGCGGCAATGATGGAGCCAAATTTTCTCTTTATTAGATGATAGAGTCTCAAAAACAAATGACACCGACTGTTTGTCCTTATTGATGGTTGGTTGACTTGTTTCAAGTAGAGGCCACCCCGTTCTCTAACATGTCCAATCATCTTCCTCGAATCCTTTTCCTGAAATACACACTCATTATGCTGAAAAACAACATTACATTGTAAGTCATGAGTAAGTTTTTGGATGGATATTAGATTGGTAGATAGTTTAGGAACATGAAGGACATTTTGCAAGGTTAACAATGGGTTAATTAGGACACTTCCAATTCCTACCACAGTGGTCAAAGAACCATCTGTAGTAGCTATTTTTCTACTGCTTAGGCATGGGGAATAGGTGGTAAAAACATTTGGTGAGTGGGTCATATGGTCAGTTGCTCCTGAATCCATAATCCAAGAGTTAGAGAAGGTTACACCCAAAACATTTAATCCAATGGAAAGTGGAAACTTACCTAAATATGCCAAAGAACAAACACCTGAGGGCTTTTCAAGACTGCTAATGAGAGCTCTCACCCTTTCCAGTTCACTTTGGTTGAAACCAGCTGCTTCTGATTTTAGTGGCTCATCACTTTGGCCAACTGCTATATGGGCTTGTCCACTTCTAGATTGTCCCCCTCTTTGTCCCCATTCTCGGCTTAGTGTCTTCCCATGAAGCTTCCAACAACGCTCACGAGTGTGCCGTGGCTTCTTGCAATATGTGCACCATAAACTATCTCAATCTTGATTCCTAGAATCTGTTGTCTTCATAGCTAGGGCTGTTTTCTTTTCATCACTAGCAGACTTCTTTCCAGTGGGTATATTCAGCTTGTTTCCATCACTTGCAACCATTGCAGAATTGATTGAAAATTAGGGCTCCAGCATCAAACCTCTCCTACTCTCCTCTCCTTGAACTATGGCTACCACTTCATTGAAGCATGGGACTTCCAATTTCCCAAGAATCTGAACACGCACCTAATCAAATTCTGGATTCAACCCAACAAGAAAATCATAGACTCTATCTTGTTCAATAAAGTTCTTCAAAACAACAGCATCATCCGAGCACTTCGTCTTTATTACTCTGTATTGATCTAAATCTTGCCACAAAGCACTCAATTAATTGGCATATTTTGTGACTGTCTTATTCCCTTGCCTTGCTATCATCATTTTAACCTTTACTTCATAAACCTGCACGGCATCCTTTGCCTTCGAGTACGTTTGTTGAATCGTGTCCCATACGTCTTTGGGAGTACTTAGAAACATGCATGTGTCACTAATTTCTAGAGTCATGGATCCCCATAGCCATGCCATAATCATCGAGTCTTCTTGATCCCACACTTCAAAGTTCAGATCACTAGACTCTGGACCAGTACCAATGAGATGGTTGATTTTCCCTTTGCCTTTCAAATGGTTCGAGCTAATTAGGACCACTTCAAATAATTTTTTCCATTCAATTTATATGCTGCTGGAAAGCAACTGTGGATGAATTAATTCCTCCAATTGGGCTGTGTCAGTTCAAGTAATTTTTGACATGTAGCAATTAAGGTTGGCTATTCATAAGGAAAAGGATAAAAGAAAACCACCAGCAATTAAGGCCGGCTGAAAAAGAAAAGAGAAGGAACAGAGAAGAAAGAGCACACAGAACAAAGGCTACCCTCTTACACGGATTCCGGTGACCTTGGCAACAGTACTCAAGCGAGGAAGAACACAAATCAACTCCGACGAGGAAGAACGCAGATTAACTCACTATTGATCAACTCCGGCGAGGAAGAACACAGATTTTGGTGAGGAAGAACACAGATCATGCTCCGGCGAGGAAGAACACAAATCTGGATCACAGATTCCAGAGGAAGAACAACAAAACCGTCGCTACTCCAATGACCCTAGCGACTCCGATGACCCACAAAACCATAGCTCCGGTGACCCTAGCAACTTTAATGAGGAACCGAAATGTCAACGAACTGTCGTAGATCGTGCCACAATAGCAACTTCGGTGAACCATGGCTGTCGTAGATCGTGCCACAGTAGGTCTCGCCCAACGACCCCAAGCCGACTCACAGCGGTTCACGGCGATTCATGGTGTCTTTGATGACTCACGGTAAAGGAGCTCGTCGGGTTTAAGAGAATTTCGACGATAAAGGCCGAAAAAAAAGAATAGTGTTCCGACGATGAAGGCCGAAAAATTAGGGTTTCGACGATGAAGGCCGGAAAAAAAGAAAAAAAAATTACAATTTTGTAAACTCTAGAAGCTCTGATACCATGTCGTAAAGTACTAAAAGAGTTTTTTATTATTTTACAATAAATCACTTATATACAAATTAATAAGACCGAAAAAAAATCTCCTAATTTAGTTTGATTCTATAATTACAATATTTATAGCACTACTTTCTTCAAATAAACTTATTAACCATATTTTTCCCACAATATTCAACAAAACTCAAAAGTCTCACTCAACTCATATCACAACTACTTCTACTCCACATCATCCATCTTCAGAACAGACAATTAATATACTTGTAGATGAATTTGCTAAATTCTCTCAGTATCAAAAAATACTGAAAACTTCAACTCATCCTGTCACTACACTCGCCAAGCCAAGTAATCAAGATAAGTGCTTAGTTTCCTCCACCTCACAATGGATCATTAACTCAGGTGCTACTTATCATATGATAGGTAATCCTTTTCAACATTTTTACACCACACACCTCTTCTTCCCTAGTCACTTTAGCTAATGGTTCTACATCATCAGTTTTGAGGTCTAGCGATGTTCAACCTACTCCATTTCTTTCTCCATCATCTGTTTTAAGTATACTAGATTTCTTCTTCAATTTAATTTCTATAAGCAAAATTACACGTGCTCTAAATTATTGTATTTAGATCAAGTGCAAAATCAAAATATAGAATTATGGCTCAATCTACTTGAAAGTGTTATAAATATATCGATTACTAACTAAGATCGGGCTTAAGGTTTCAATGCCAGCAAAGTTGTGATGTGATAATCAAGTTGTACTTCATATTACATCTAATCTCGTGTTCCATGAGCGAACTAAACACATTAATATTGATTGTCGCTTTATTCGAGAAAAGATACAACAAAATTTGATCTCTACAGAATATAAAACGATTGGGGAGCAACTAGGAGATCTCTTTATAAAGGTTCTACATGAAACTCGGGTTAATTATCTTCATGGTAAGCTGGGCATGATTAATATCTCTACTCTAACTTGAGGGAGAGTGTTATAAAATAAGAATATAAATATTAGAAATAGGTTGTATTATTTCTTTCCTTTTTTAAAGTTATTCCCTTTCCTCATTTATAGTCTAAGCTATGTATATATAAATTTATATATTATTTGAATCAATATAGAAAAATACTTCTCCAATTTACAAAAGACATTACAATTTTACCTGCTTTGTGAGCATTGTAACAGGGTAGCCAGCCCTTTGAAGGCGCTCAAACATGCTGCACTCATAAAGATATTTGCTGGCAATGTTTGATATAACAGTTGCAGGAAGCTGCTTCGGATCACCAACCTTCATATATAAATTTATTCTCTAAATAAAATCATCGATACAGCACATATATCATAAATCAGTTATTTTCTTATCCCTTACCATAATACATTTGGTACCAATTGATTTCAGAAGCTGAAGAGGAATCAGAGTAGCAGGTTCAAGTGCCTGGACCATAAAAGGAAATGCATCAAAACAGATCTAGATAAAAGGCTTCACAGGAGATATAAAAATAGGAATTCCTTACTTGAGCAGCTTCATCAATAACAATGGCATCAAAGAGAACATTTTCAGACAAGCTTCCAAATTTATGATTCACCAGAGACTCAGAGCAGACGTTATAGAGATCCCCACCACAGCCACTTAATGTAGTTACAACAATTTCAGCCTCCCTCAGTACAGACTTTCGCAGTTTGTGCTTAAGTTTCCTTGTCTCTTCATTTGCTGATTTTTCCCGTGTCTGAGCGATACTTAGATCTTTGTATATCTGTTTCTTCTGGTGATATAGTTCTTTTAGCTTCATCTCAATTTCTTCATCAGAAGACTCTGTCCCCTTGTCCACTTCCAAAGCTTCTAGAGAACTTTGAAGATCTACATTTGCATCCTTTAAACTAGCACGTTTGGCCTCATAGGATCTAATAGAGTCCACTACCTTTTCTAATTTAACACGCAGTTTCACAGATGATTCAGAGCACATATCATTCCGACCATCAGTCAGTTTTTTCTCTTCTTCCAAGCGCTGGTCAACAAGAGTATCAATAAAATAAGGTAAGGAATTAGGATGTACTGTTTTTGCATTGCCAACTCTTACAAGATAAGGCTTGTACATCTTTCCATCACATCCATAAAGACCCTCACTAGATATTCTGGATACCAATTCATCCACTGCAGCATTTGATTGTGCACATATGAGTAACCTTCCTCTGCTAGGATGCTCTGCGAGTGTTGGAGTTCTCTCCACTTCCTCCATTAATTGCTTAGCATAAGCTGCATCTTGCCATGCCCTTGCTATAGCAGCTGACTCAGCAACTCTTGTCCGAGATTTTTCAGATGAAGTATCACTCTGCTTCTGTTTATAGTACAAAGTACCTTTCCAATCCATTGTCCTCTGCAGGGAAGCAAGCAAACCACTCACAACAGCAACTATAGTTCGAGTCTTCCCAGTACCTACTCATAAAGTAGTAAGAAAATGAGTAGAAGATGTGGACCACAAATAGCATATATCTACTTCATCTAAAAGGTTTGGAAGAGTATATCTACCTGGAGGACCCTGGATGAGAGAGAGCTGACAGTCTTTTTTTAGGTTAATTGATTTGATGGCAACAGCAATAGCTTGAAGTTGACTTTCATTGAAAGATGATTCCAAGATCTGCCGCATTGGTAGAGATAGTTTACCAAGATTCAGTCCTTTATCTTCAACAATTGGAGAATCACTGGTAGGATTCAAAAGAATTGGCAGGAGAGAGATGGCTTTTATTGAAGATAATGCCTGAAATTCACGAAGTTGAGGAGTGATACTCATTATACGACTTCCACGCCATTTACTGCGTTCAATAAGAAGCCTTCTTGCTTGGTTCAATCGTGGAGAACTGTTTTGAAAATAGAACCTTATAACAAAAATAGACTTCCTTTTGTGGTCTCTCTCACGTCTCTCCACCTGAGACACAGGTAACTTCTCAGTAGAGGTTCTAAGGTCCATCAATACACTGACCTAATGGTCCAACAACTGATAATAGCAATATCAAGCCATTAGCCTCCTATTTGTATATGAAAGACAGATTGTACAACGGAAAGAATCACAACTGTAGCCAAAAATAGAGGCTACACAAGGTCCAAATAATCACTGATTTCTGCTCAAATAAAAACTATAGAGGAAGCCAAAGAGTATTCATTTTTGCAGCATGGAAAGACTCGAGTTGTGAGGCATACATAATTATGGGGACTAACTGATAAACTAAAAGGTAATGTATATTGGCAAGAACAGGCATAGATTGATAAAGCTTTTAATCACTATAAATGGACCATACTAGAACCACTGAAGCAAGAAAACCTCTGCAGATATTTATTTACACTGCAACACTGAGGAATAATGGACATGAAACAAAAAAAGAGAGGTTGATCATTTAAGTCTTTCTAAATGAGCTATCAGTTCAAAGCCAAGCACTTTCTGTATTGCATAACCCTGTCATGCTGCTTGATAAAAAATCCAGAAGTGTGGTACAAGCATACAAGAAAATAATATACCTTCCCAACCATGTGGATCCCATTAAAAGAGTTCTCCACAAGCTCTTTTGTTAACAAAATAAGGTCATTCTCAGACAGGCTTCTACAAGATGCGGAATCATTGTCATCATGGACAAAGCGAACAAGATGAAAATCATCCACTCTATCAACAGAGAGCACAGAGAGAGTTCCACAGGACATATCCTCCCAAGAAGACATCTCTAGATAGGAACTATGTAATTGAGCTTTAAACTCTTCCAAAACCAATGGCCGAAAGATGTCAACATACTGCTCTGGTGATTCAAAGCATAGAGGTACAGCTTTCAATTTGTCAGGATTCCAATTGCCAGGACCACTTGCAGAAGATAATCCAACTGTTGCAAAGTAATCTATCTCCAAAATAGGCTTATACCACTCGTCCAGCCGTGGTGACTTAAGTCTCTTAACTCCAGTATTTAGCCGGTGTAAATTTCCAAATCTACTTTGAATAGGCGACTTTAGTTGGATAACTTGACGTTTGGTTAAACTGGCACTTGGTTTTCCTAGATATAAATGATGGGGTTTTGTCAAGTTTTTAGGTTCCAAGGAATAATCAGTGGTATCATGTATCAGCTCTTTCAACATTTGGTCATCGGCTTCAGAAACCTTGCTGCTCTCAATGGGTACACTTTTTGATGTGATTTTGCTTTTCAAAGGGTTCTGCAAGTTGAAGCCAGAATCTGGTCTCTTATTCTCCCCAATAACTACTTGTGACTTGGGCAGGTGCTCACCCACTGGTTTGGCAGCTAGACTAAAGTTCTGTCTTTGAGAAGGTAGTCCCTGCATAATAGCAGTGTCCACTTCTAAATTAGTAGGAGGTTGAGTACCAGAAGTTATCTTCATAGCATGCTTCATTTGCAACCCACTTTCTCCAGAAACAGTAGCAATTGTATGGGCATCTGGTATGGAGTCATTTCGCTCCATGGTGGTCACTTTGACTTCATGAGAAGACTTGCTGTCTGATATTGGAGTGGATGCTTTGTACTTATCCTCTTCATCATCTGAGAGAATGACAATGTCAGAAGGATCCTTCTTGTGAGACACAAATGCAGGTTCCAGGATCTGTATATCTGAATCTCCGAATGAAGAAGCTAGCTCTTCTGGAGCTGGGCCTTTCTCTACAAATGGAGAGCTTTGAGAAAAGAAGACTTTTGGGAGTGCTTTTTCCTTTCCAATGACAGTTTTAGCCTCCTCTGACAATATAACAACAAGGTGTGATACTTCATCCTTCAATCTTTCCAAAATAACACAATCTGAAAAAGAAGATATTGTAGTATCAGCCAAAAAAGGGGAAGTTATAGAAAAGAAAACAAAATTTCATGCTAGAGATGCTTGTGGACAACTCACCAGATGAGATGAGATTTTCAATGGTATCAATCACCAGTGATGAAGCATCACAAAAGAGTGCCTTGAGAAGACTTAGCAAAGATTTTACTGTCCTCCTCCAATACACAATAATAACATTAAGTGATGACTTCCCCCAATCAATCAAATCCTTGAGCCATTCAAAGTTCAGCACACTTTCCACTATTACTTGAGAACCCATGGATACAAAATCAAGTGATGGAAAAATTCTCTCTATAATAACAGGGAGAAGTTCAAGTATGCGGATGCAAGTCATCTAAAAGGACAAAGAATTAACCAGACAACATTATTGGTTAGAAGCAACAATAATGATGTAAGACTCTACAAGAACAGGCTAATCAAATGGATGCTATAGTTTGAAGTTAAAAAGTTAAAAGAGATGCAGTGTTGCACATCATAGTATAAGCATAAACAGGATATGTGGAGTACCTGACAGACACTGGAATTTACAGATGACTTCCCTTCCACCAAGCATCTCTGTATAGATGGCCAAGCACCTTCTGACAGCAACTGGCGAAATTTCTCCTGCAAGCTAAAGTCAACATTTGACACAGAGGCGCTCCTGTTATCAGTCAAAGAACTGATTGCTGGATGCTCCAGAAATCCACCTTGCAGAGAAATTTTCTCCACATTTGAGTTTGTTGGCAATCTTCCAGTAATATCTGAAGTAGGCCATAAATCCTCTTTGAGAAGCTTACGGAGAAGGAAATAAACATGTTGTAGAGCTTGAAACTTCAGGATCACAGGATCCAGCTGCACCTAGAAGAAATGTCATAAGTAACATTAGCTTGCAGAGACTGTAACAAGACCACATCCTCATAAGCCACTACTCAAGGTTTATGAAAGTTGTTTGCCTTATTGAGTTGTAATGATTTTCCTCTTGCTATCTAGTAGGTGTGTGTATTGTACTTTGTGTGTAGTATGATGCAGTGGCTATGGCGTAGTATGCGCATTGGTGTAGTGTATTTACTGTGTGCAGCAGGTGTTGTTTGTGAAAGGGTGTGTGGTTTTGTTGTAATTTTTTTCTATTTTCATTATTTGGAAGGGTAGCTTAGTAATTGTCTAGACCACTATATAAATAAAGAGTGAGGGAGTAAATGAAGTTAGTTAGAGAGCCTGTTAAGAAGTGAGCTACTCCGGAAAGGAGAGAGAGACTCATTGACGAGTGATTGGAGGAGTGATTGCCTAGTGGAAGACATCTGACAGAAGTCCTATCTAGGTATTCCTCTACTCGAATTGAGTCGTGTGTGTGTATTTTTTGAATAATTGAATGTTTGAGTGATTTGGAACCCATGGTTGTTACAATTTGGCATTGTTTGTGGGAAAGCCTTGGGAAGGAAATTCAAGAGACATCTCTTCTTGTTGGAGATCCGTTGAATACGTCGTCTGGACTACTGGATTGATCATGGACATAGACTGGAATTGTTAAGTTAAATGACAAAGACAAGAATGGAGACAAGAGTCGAGCAAGTAGAAAAAGATGTGAAGTTGATAAGTGGAGAGTTATGTGGAATTAAAGAAGATTGCGGTGGTATAGTAGAGCTGCAAGATCAGATTATTTCTCTAGAAAAATGATCTGCAAGTATGGAAGATAGGCTTATGGACATTAATTCCAGAATGTCCAATTTGGAAACAATGCTTCACAATTTGTGGAGTGATCAATAAAGATCTCTGTGAGCAAAAGATCGAGTATCTAGCTCGAATGTTGCAATGGAATTTCAAGGTTCAGCTCATGAAGTTCCAGATCAAACCATAGTGAATGAAGATAAGGGAGTAGTAGTGAACTCAATCAATTTCCCATTCTTCGAAGGAGTTGATTGGTTGCAAAGGCTTACTTTAGCCGAGCAATACTTTGAACAAATCAGACTGAAAATGAGCAGAAGGTGGTTGTAGCTTAGTATGTTGATGCCTGGGAAGACTATCTACTGGTTTAAAATGTTGAAAAACAGATTTACACAATTGGAGTGGCAAAAATTTAAACAAGAGTTGATGATGAGGTAGGAGGACAATTTTCAAATAATCCTTATGAGTGCCTTTCCACTCATAAGCAAATTGCTTCGGTAGCTCAATATTTGGAAGAATTTGAAGCCTTAGCTTCCCAAGTTCCACAGATGACAGAGCTGCAAGTATTGGGATATTTTTTAGGCAGATTACATGATGAAATTCGGCTGAGAGTGAGGATTTTAGGTCCTATTACTGTGGTTGAAGCTGTGGAAATGGCTCTTAATGTTGAGCAAGAATTCATCCATGGAATCTTTCTTTCAACTTCTGAAAATAGTATCGTGTCAAACAGGGGATTTCAAACCGAGAATAGTACACCGCAAGCCAATCAATTTTACTCAACACCACTTGCTATTCAGACCGATTTTAATAGTCCTCCTATTACAACAACATCACAGGTTCCTTTCCAAGCTAGAGGTGGAGTTCCTGAAGGGCCCTCAGCTGGTGTAATGGCTAAGTCAATTAGTTCTGCTCCAGTTAGAAATAACCGAATGTCATCACCACACCAGGAGCATTCTGGTTCCATCCTTGGAGTCCTAACCAACAATGATGGATTCTACTATTTTAGATTTGCAAGAGACAAGGACCTTACCCTCATTCTTGAAAAAAACTTAGTTTTTCGCACAAAGGTTACTGATCCTACAGAAATGGAGGAAAGGAATGTCTCTTGAAAAACCACAGCCTACCAATGTTCCAATTTGGATTTTTGAATGAAAAAGGTCTTAGTCACATTGCAAGTGAGGTAAGTACTCCACTTAAAGCTGACACTTCAACCTCTCTCCTGCAACAGGCTAAGTGGGCTTGGTTGCTTGTTGAACTCGACGCCAAAGATGAGCTTATGAACCAAGTCATGGTTGAAAGAGCTGATGGTTCCTTGGCTAAAGTTTCTATGGAGTAGCAGTGGCTTCCTAATAGATATGCTTCTTGTAATGTATTTGGTCACGCATGCTCTCAACAAACCCAGTTTGGTGCAAGGGCCTCCTCCAATAGACCCAAAGTCCCAAAAGGCGAATGGGCTCAAGTGAAAAAGAAGGGGAAGGGCGAACAGCAGAGGGATGTATTGAATCCAAATGGTTCCACCCCACCTCTGTCTCCAAATGCCCAGCAACAAGCTGGTATGAGTGAGGAAGTCATCTCTCCACTGAAAGGGGTAAGGGAAGATACTACCAAAGATGTCCATCCTACCCCGGTCCAAACCCTTGGGACAGCCAACGTAGATGTTGTTCCTATGGAATCTTCTGACAATCCCCACACCCATGTGTCAGAAACTCCGGCCATTTGGGTGGCAGGTGGACAAAACCAAGAGGTTTTAGAGAAGGAGGGGGATATCTTGGAAGAGGGGAAGCTGGATCCTATGGAAAATACTCTGTTGAATGCTATGTTAGTGCCTAAAACTTGTCATGGGCAGTCTGGTAGCTCCTCTAGGAGCAGCAAAAGTTCTAGCTCACATGGAAAGAGAAAGAATAAGTGTTTCAAAAGGAAACGCACTTTTACAGGATATTGTTTTGTTGGTTTAGTAGATGAATATAGTCTCTTGGAATATAAGGGGGATTAGCCCTATTAAAGCTGAAAAAGTTAGGAAGACTTATATAGAGCGTGGTATCTCTTGTGGGTTTATTAGAAACAAGAGTAAACTCATCTAATGAAACTTTAATCATGCATAAAGTGGGACCTCATTGATCTTTTGCAATAAATCAGCTGGCTAGGAAATGAATATGGATCTACTGGGAACCAAGGGTATGGAATGTGCAGGTTTTGTGCATGCATGAGCAGTTCATGCATTGTCTTGTTACAAACATCAGGGCAAATTGCTCCTTTCATGTTACTTTTTTGTATGGAGCAAATAATTATAATGCTAGGAAGATTCTCTAGCAAGAATTACTCACGGTAGCCCCTTCTCTAGTTGATAGTCCTTAGATGTTGTTTGGAGATTTCAACATTATTAGGTGCCCGTCAGAGAGGAGGGGAGGTCGGTTAAATATGAAAACAGCAATGGTAGAGTTTTAGAACTTCATGGATGAGGCTGAACTGTTGGATCTCATATATGTGAGTAATTTTTTCTCTTAATCAGACAAACAAGTTGACAACCTGATCCTAAGCAAATTGGATAGGGTCATTGTTAACCATCTATTGTTGACAAGATTCCTAAAGACTTCAGCTTCCTTCTTACCTCCCTTATTATCAGACCATTCCATGGACTTGGTGCACATGGATTTTGGTTTGAAGAAAAAGCGAATTCCTTTTAAATTTTTTTAACTTCCAGGCTGACCATTCAGATTTTAAGCAGATAGTGCAAAGAGTTTGGAGCTCAAATATTGATGAATCAAAAAGCGATCAGGTGATATCCAAGTTGAAACTTTTAAAATTTGAGTTTAGAAAACTCAATCAATCTGCTTACTCTAATTTACCTTCGCGAGTGAAATTAGCCAAGGCAAATCTTCAAGCCATCCAATCAACCATACTTGGCAATAGTGATACCTCAAAACTAGGGAAGGAACAATGGGCTTTCAAGGATTACTATCCTTATGAGCTGCAGAGGAATGCTTTTATAAGCAGAAACACCACATCAAATGGTTGAAGTTAGGGGATAAGAATACTTATTTTCATAAGAGCATGATCAACCTTTACAATAGAAGAGCCATTCATAATCTTGTGAAGGACAATGGCAATGAGACTAAGGGGGGAGAACAAGTTCATAGTGAGGTACTTCGCTTCTTCCAAGATCTTTATCATGATCAAGGAAGACAAGTAAAACTTCATGAAGTGTGTAATTTTGTCACATGGCACCTTAATGATTTTCAAATTAAAGAACTAGACAAGCCCTTCTCCAATGATGAAGTGAAGGCTACTTTCTTCTCAATTGCAAATGAGAAGGCCTTGGGGCCTGATGGATATATGGCTAGGTTCTTCAAAGCCGCTTGGGATTTAATTGGTGGAGATTTTATGGGAGCTATACAAGAGTTTCTCTCCTCTAGGTTTTTGTTGAAGGAATTGAATGCTACAATCATCTCCTTAGTACCTAAAACTCCAAATCCAGCACAGGTTAGTGACTTTCAGCCTATTTCACGTTGTAATGTCCTTTATAAGGTGATCACTAAAGTGCTTGTTGCTCGCATGAAGCCTCTAATGGCTGATATAGTAGGTAATGACCAAGCAGTCTTTGTGCTTGGGAGGCACATCACATACAACATTTTTTTGGCCCAAGAACTAATGGCAAGCTACCATACACATAAAGGACCACCAAGATGTGCTTTGAAAGTAGATATCTGCAAGGCCTATAACACTATTAATTGGAAATTCTTACTTAAAATTCTTGAATGCATGAGGTTTCCTCCACATTTCTATCGTCCCATCCAACAATGCATTACTTCTGCCAACTTCTCTATCAACATAAATAGTGAGCTAGTAAGCTTCTTTCCAAGCAAAAGGGGATTGAGGCAAGAGGACCCACAATCCCCCTATTTATTTGTCCTTGGGTTAGAGGTACTATCAGGGATCCTTCTCAAGTTATCATATCAAGAGGATTTCTCTCACCATTAAAGACGCAAAGCAAAAAAGGATCATGCATCTCAACTTTGCCAACAACTTGTTAGTCTTTTGCAAAGGGGAATTAGCATCAACTCAACAAGTACATCAAGGTCTGCTACTCTTCCAAAGCTCGTCAGGACTTGTAGCAAACGGAGGCAAAAGTTGTCTTTTCTTCTATGATTTTGACCATAGAACCAAGAGTGAGTTGTTGGCTCTAACACAGTTCCAAGAGGGGAAACTTCTAGCTAGATATTTGGGTGTCCCTCTAATATCAACCAAATTGAAGAAACATGATTGTGAAGCACTCCAAGCCAAGATCTTGGCAAGAATTTCCTCTTAGATTACTAAATCTCTATCCATTCCCGCTCTGTTGCAACTAATAACATTAGTTCTTTTCTCAATACAGGTTTATTGGAGTTCTATTTTCTTACTCCCTAAATCTGTCGTGGTGAGAATCGAACAAAAATTGAGAAACTTTCTTTGGAGTGGTAATGCAAACATCTCCACAAAGGCCAAAGTTAGTTGGGATGTGGTTTCTAACCTGAAGAAGAATGGTGGCCTTGGTATACCCAAAATTGCAATATGGAACAAAGCAGCCTAGATCAAGTGTATTTGGCACTTGTGCAAAAATGGAAAGAGGGGTATATGGGCAGATTGGATACATTTCACATTTTTGAAAGGGCATAGCTTTTGGACTACTAAGGCTCCCTCAATGTGTTCTTGGATTTGAAGGAAACATTCAAAGCTAAGACATATAGTAAGAGATTAATTTAGATGGGAAGTTAAAAGATGGTTTATCTATTTCCTTATGGTCAGACTTTTGGTTACCAAATAGCCCACTTGACTCCTACTATAACCCTAGGGATATAGCAAATTCAAGCCTCCCTTTTGATGCTAGACTTTGTTCAATCATTCCTAATGACCAATGGAGCCTACCAGAGGAGATTTTTTGGAATAATATCCACATTCCTAACACCATTTCACCTTACTCATCTCAAGCAAATATTCTGAAATGGATGCCATCAAAATCTAGGGTTTTCTCTATTAAAAGCGCCTATGAATTCCTTGCCCCATGTTTACAACGAGCAGCCCGGTACAAAATAGTGTGAAATCCCACTTTTATCCCGAGGCATGCCTTTTTCTTATAGCTAGCATTGCTTAACAAGCTACAAACCCCTGATAAAATGACTACTTGGGGTATTGTTACATCAACATCATGCTATTTCTATGTGAATGAGGTTGAAAATCATGTACACCTGTTCTTCCAATGTCCCTTCTCCTCCCAAGTTTGGTCACAAGTATGCCAAGCCCTTGACTATCTGCCTTCCTTACTTTCGTGGCAAGGGGCAACTAATGCACTTGTCACTATTGCAAGCTCTAGACAAGACAAAATTCAATGCTAGAGAGCATCCCTCGCAACCTCAATCTACTATTTGTGGAAAGCTCAGAACCGAGTTCGACTTGGAAAGCATATTCCTCACCTAAGGTCCTTAACCAATCAAATTCTTAACTTTTCCGGGCTTATTTAGTCTACTTCCAAAGACGAGTTTACTTGTGTTTCTTACAGTGTTTTTATATACTCTTTATTTTAAAGAAGAGTAGCTGGGTAAACCTTGCCATCCATTGACGATTGTACATTCTCCCTATTAATGAATATTAATTAATATTTGCTTATCAAAAAAAAAATAATGGTGTATAGAATGTTGGTCGAGGTCCTAAACTGATGACTTATCATGAGTATTTGAATAAGAGAAACAAGGCTTTATGTTTCAAGTGTGATTAACCATTCTCTTCCAAACGTAAGTGTCCAAACAAGACTTTACAAGTAATATTGCTGGAGGATGAAACCAATGTTGGAGATGAAACCTAGGCTAAAGTAGATCAGTTCAGTCCACAACAAGGTGAATATGTTGAATGTCCAGCAAGAATAAATCATGTGGAACTATTGGAATTAGCTTTGCACGGATTGAATGGACCGAATACCTTTAAATTCTGAGGTAACATTAATGGACATTCCATCTCTATGTTGATTAACAGTGGCACCAGCCACAACTTTATCCCTACCACACTAGCTTCAATATTGTGTTTTTCAAAAGAAGATACTACTCGTTTTTGTGTAAAGTTGGGTGATGGACAAAGGATTTATTCTAATGGGGTTTGTAGAGAGATGTGAGAATTATGGTGGATGACTGAAATCTGTGTAGATTGCTAGGTGTTGAATTTGCAGGGCATTGATGTTATATTGGGAATTACATGGTTATGGATGTTGGGAGAAATGAGAGTGGATTGCAAGTTTACTGTTTTGATGGACCAAACAAACCTTTGTTATCTTCTTTCCCAAAGCATCATTAATCCTACCCAACAACATTGGCTAGCTAAGTTGTTGGGATAGAATTTTGTCATTCAATATAAGGCTGGAACCACCAACAATGCAGTTGATGCTCTTTCTAGGAAATTTGAGAAATTGGAATTAACTGGTATTTCGGGTCATATTTGGATAAATTTGGATGAAATTCAGAAGGATGTGGCTATGATGAGTTGTTGCTATTGAAATAAATGAGCTGTAAATAATAAGAGAATTAATTAGATTTGTTTATTTCTAGAAAAGATATTTTTTAGAAATATCATGTATTATAGGTTTTCTATGTATTGCAGTCTTTTCCTTTTTTATCTCTTGTAATCTTTTATATTATACCATATGCTATAAAGAGAAGACAAAGTGAGAAAAAATATCTCCTTCATATTTTTCTTCATGGTATCAGAGCCTAGGCTCCTTTCCTAGGGTTTCTTTTAGCCTTTTTTTTCGAGCAAGTAGTCATCACTTCTCGAGCTGTTTTTCTTCTACATTTTTTTAACCTTAATAGCTACTATTCCTTAGTCATTTTTTGAGTCTAACAGCCTTAATTGTTGAACATCTCTCTCGATCACCATGTCTGAAATTGTTAACAGCCCCAAACCATCCGAGGACTCCAATAATGCCCAGAAATTGGAGAATTGCAAAATATCCGAGCCTCCTATAGATTCAATGGGAAGAATTATCTCAATTTGTCCGAACTTATCTCAAAGGCAAAGGGAGACTCAATCATCTTCTCGAGACTGGACCAACAAAGGATGACCCCGCATTTAATGCATGGGATGAAGAGGATTCAATGATAATGTCTTGGCTATGGGATTCAATGGATTCCACAATAAGTGACACTTACATGTTTTTCAACATAGCAAAAGAGATCTACGACTTCCTACGTCGCACGTATTCAAAAGCTCATGATGTTGCTCAAGTTTATGAGATCAAAGTCAAAACTGGAGCCACTAAGCAAGGGGACAAATCAATCACTAAATATGCAAATATACTGTAAAATCTGTGGCAAGAACTTCATCATTATCAAGTTTTTGAGATGAAACATCCTAAAGATGCTCCAATCTTGAAGAACTTCATTGAAAAAGATCATGTTTATGAATTTTTGGCTGGATTGAATCCGGAATTTGACTAGGTTCGGATCCAGATTCTTGAAAAAGAGGAAACACCCTCCCTAGAGGAGACCATATCACTGATACGGGCAGAAGAAAGCCGACGTACTGTTATGCTTGAATCCCAAACAGCAGATGGGTCAGCCCTAGTTGCAAGAACAGAACATCAAGAAAAAGGCAAAAATGACCAGTCCAAATACCCGAATAGGGAAAACCAGATTAAGAAGAGCAAAGACAATCTCTGATGCACTTATTGTAAGAAGCCGAAGCACACAAAAGAGAAGTGTTGGAAACTAAATGGTAAGCCACCAAGCCGAGAGTGGGGAAATATTAGCAGCAATGGTTAGTGAGTGTGTGTGTGGTCAAGTTGGCTTGCTCTAAGATGCCTTAGCCGTAAAGCCAGCCTTACATCCTAGCTTTCCTATGGTGATTTAGTGAAAGGCTCGTTAAGAGAGAACCTAGGATCTCCAGGGGGGGTTCTTTGTAAATTTTCTTTTTGCATTCCATTTAAATTCCATACATATTTATAGGCAAGATTACATGAATTCCTTCCTTTTCTTCCTATCTGCCTATCCTGGAACTACCTCCCACTACCCCACTATTCCTGCTCTTCATCTCTCCTTATCCCTACATGTGTTGCCACCCACATCTTGGAGAGGTTCTAGTTGTTTCCCCCACGATCTCCACTACTACCCCTGTCCCCCTGATAGTCGCCTTGATCCTTGGTGCTGGAGGTTTTGGCCCAACGTCTTTAGTACACATGGGCATAAGGTGCGGTTGCTGACATGGGGCGTGTAACAGGAAACTGTGGGGGACAGCAAAGACCTCATGCACACGACAGAATAGTCAAAACCAGAGGAAAACCCAACAATGGAGAGGGTTCAATAGTGAAGAGATTGAGAAGCTGAGAAATTTATTGGGATCTTTGAAAAAGGCCTCCGGAACATGTTCTCTAACTCTTTTAGGTATACCTTTATCCACTCTTTGTATGAATGCCTCAGAAAACTTACATACTAATGCATGGATAATAGACTCTGGAGCCATAAACCATATGACCAACATGTATCAACTCTTCCACACATACACTCCATGCCCTAGTAATAGAAAAATTGCAATGGCAAATGGTACTTTAGTTACTGTTGCAAGGATTGGAGACATACATATCACGCCTAGTCTTACATTAAAGAATGTTCTTTATGTACCAAAGTTATCGGCCAGCCTTGTCTCTATTCAAAAACTCATCAATAACCTTAAATATTATGCTGTTTTTTACCCTCCTTATGTGTCTTTCAGGACTAGGACACGAGGAGAAAGATTGGACTTGCTAAGGAAAGTAGCGACCTTTATTACCTTGAATCTTCTCAGAAACCTAGGAATAATCTATCTTTTCTCAGTTCATCAAATAAAAATGTTATTTGGTTGTACCAACTATGTCTTGGACATCCATCTTTTAGAGTTCTCAAAGTCATGTTTCCTCATCTGTTTCAAGGACTAGATATTGCTGAGTTTCACCGTGATGTTTGTGAATTTGCAAAACACACTCATGTATCTTTTCCTATCAGTAATAAAAGAAGTTTACATCCTTTTCATTTGATTCATAGTGACATATGGGGACCTTCTACTGTCCCTAATGTTTCTGAAGCTCGTTGGTTTGAATCACTAATTGATTATTGCACTCGAGTTACATGGTTATATCTTCTAAAACAAAAGTCTGATATCAACACTATCATACCTAATTTTGTTTCTATGATTCAAAATCAATTTGGGGTAAAATTATTTCAACCAAACACTGTCACCCTACTTTCAATCTCAAGGCATTATTCACGACTCATCATGTGTTAACACACCACAACAAAATGGGGTAGCTAAAAGAAAAAATGGGCATTTACTTAACACTACACGAGCTGTAATCTTTCAAGGGAAAGTTCCTAAGTCCTTCTGGGGGGAGGCCGTTCTAACTACTACATATGTGAAAAATAGACTTTCCTCACCTAACCTAGACAATAAAAGTCCCATAGATCTTCTTAACAATTTCTACCCACATTTCAAAGCCTCAAATGGGCTTACACCTGGGGTGTTTGGGTGCACAGCTTTTGTCCATGTCCATAGTCAACATAGAAGTAAACTTGACCCTCAAGCCATCAATTGTATTTTCTTGGGTTACTCATCTACTCAAAAGGGATATAAGTGTTATCACTCTTTATCTAGGAAATTTTTTATCTCTGTTGATGTTACATTTTCAGAAACAACACCTTTTTTCTCCAAGTCCTCTCTTTAGGGGGAGATTTCAAGGATGCAAGAGAGCACTAATGAGTCCTTTGAACCACTTAGATCTCTTAATCTTCCTCTCATGCCAGACAGGGCCACTGTAGAACCAAACATATCCAAGTCCACCACTGAACTCCCAACATCTCCTGTTCCAGCAAATGTTAATCATCCCAAGATTTCTTGAGTATATTCAAGGAGAAAGGCTGTTCTTGAACCGACACAAGTCCAAGAATCCAACTCAAACAATGATAATGAAGTCATGGTAAGATCTAATTTGCCTCTAAATGCACAATCCGTTGAACCATCCATTAACCCAACAGAACATCTTGATCTTCCCATTACTATTAGAAAAGAAACCAGAGAATGCACTAAACTATCTCTTTATCCATTGTCCCACTATGTCCCACTTAAGCATCTATCACCAACCCACAAAAGGTTCATTGAGAGTCTAAACACCATTACTATTCCCAACATAGTTTCTGAGGCATTGTCAAAAAGGGAATGGAGGAATGCTATGAGAAAAGAGATGAATGCCTTGGAAAAGAATAAAACATGGGAGATTGTTGATAAACCGAAAGGAAAAAATATTGTTGATTGTAAGTGGATTTTCACAATAAAATACAAAGCAAATGGATCCCTTGAAAGATATAAAGCTAGATTAGTGGCCAAGGGGTATACTCAAAAGTATAGAGTTGATTATCAGGAGATTTTTTCTCCAGTTGCAAAAATGAATACCGTGAGAATTTTACTGTCATTGGCTGCCCACTTCGACTGGCAACTCCTTTAATATGATGTTAAAAATGCATTTCTTCATGGTGACTTGAATGAAGAAATCTACATGAATATTCCACCAGGATTTCAGGGAGATACAAGGAAAAAGGTGTGTAAGCTAATGAAGGCTCTTTATGGGTTAAAACAATCCCCTAGAGCCTGGTTTGGAAGATTTGCAAAAGTAATGAAGAAGTCCGGTTACAAAGAAAGTCAAGGAGGCTGTAGGGGAGTAACTGTGCTTATTGTCTACATGGATCACATTATAATAACTGGAAATGATGAGAGAGAAAAGTATGAGATGAAGGAGCGGCTAACCAGAGAATTTGAGATAAAGGAATTGGGGAAACTGAAGTACTTCCTCGGTATTGAGGTGGCTTATTCCACACAAGGAATTTTCATTTCACAGCAAAAATATGTGACCGACTTATTGGCAGAAACTGGGAAGATTAGAAGTAAGCTAGTCTCTACTCCGATAGATCTAAACCATAAGTTGGGAGAAGCTAAGGAAGAACCAGCAATTGATAAGAGAATGTACCAGAGATTGGTTGGAAAGCTTATATATCTAGCTCACACTCGACCAGACATTGCATACTCAGTGAGCGTAATCAACCAATTCATGCATGATCCGAGAGAATCTCATCTTCAAGCTGCGTATAAGGTGCTTCACTACTTGAAAGGTAGTCCAGGAAAGGGAATTTTGTTCAAAAAGAACTCCAAACTTACTCTAGAAGCCTATACCGATGCTAACTATGTTGGTTCTCTAATGGATAGAAGATCAACTATCAAGTATTGTACTTTTGTTGGAGGTAACCCGGTAACATGGAGGAGCAAAAAACAGAATGTGGTAGCTAGATCTTCAACCGAATCAGAGTTTAGGGCAATTGCTCAAGGATTATATGAATTGCTTTGGTTGAAGATTATCCTAGATGATTTGAGAATCAAATGGGATGGTCCTATGAAGCTCTATTGTGATAACAAGTCAACCATCAATATTGCTCATAATCCTATACAATACGATAGGACAAAGCATATCAAAATTGATAGACATTTCATCAAGGAAAAATTGGAGGAAGGGTTAGTGTAAATGTCCTATGTTCCAACAAGACGACAATTAGCGGATGTTCTAACAAAAGGGCTAAGTAGCTCAAGTTATCACAATCTTGTGTCCAAGTTAGGAATAGAAGACATCTATTCCTTAGCTTGAGGGGGAGTATTGAAATAAATGAGCTGTAAATAATAGGAGAATTAATTAGATTTGTTTATTTTTAGAAATATCATGTATGATAGGTTTTCTATGTATTGCAGTCTTTTCCTTTTTTATTTCTTGTAATCTTTTATATTATACCATATGCTGTAAAGAGAAGACAGAGTGAGAAAAAATATCTCCTTCGTATTTTTCTTTAGTTGCCAACTAAGATTAAGCTTTTGCAAGAAGGAAAGGAAGTCGGCCATGGTTTTTATTTTCTTCATGACACTTTGTATTATCATGAGAGGTTGGTCATTTTGGCTCAATCTAAATGGGTGCAATTATTTTTGCATGAATCCCATTCTTCTCCTATCGGAGGTCATGTGGGTTATGTAAGGACTTACAGGAGATTGTCTAATCTATTTTGGTTTAGTATGAAAAGGGATGTTTCCAATTTTGTTTCCTCATGTGCTGTTTGCCAACATAACAAGTTAAAAAATCTCTCTCCAGCTAGTCTTCTTAGTCCATTACCTATTCCTAAAGTGGTGTGGGAGGATATTTCAATGGATTTCTTAAACAGGTTGCTTAAATCTCAAGACTATGAGGTTATTCTTGTGGTTGTTGACCATTTCTCCAAATATGCTCATTTTCTCCTCCTTAAGCATCCATATACTGCAAAATCTGTTGCTTGGCTATTCATGAATGAGATAGTAAAACTTCATGGTCTTCCTCACACCATTGTGAGTAACAAGGACCCTCTTTTTGTGAGCAATTTTTTGGCAGGAGTAGTTTGTTCTCCAAGGGACCAATTTACATTTTAGTAAGGCCTATCATCCTAAGATGGATAGCCAAACTGAAAATTTGAATCGAAGCTTGGAATGTTACCTTCATTGTTTTGCATTTAAATGTCCCACTACTTGGGCAAAATGGATGGCATGAGCAAAACTTTCTTATAATACATCTTATCATTCTTCAGCTGGAATGACTCCGTTTGAGATTGTCTATTGGTAGATTCCACCTTCCTTGCTCATTTATTATTTGCCTAATGAGCTTGCTAATCTGGCGCTGCGTGTTGCTTTAAGATCTTAGGATGAAATTTTATTGAAGTTGCATGTCAATTTAGAGAAGGCCTAGCTATAGTTTTTTTCTCAATCCAATAAGTATCGAAGGGATGTAGAGTATAAAGTAAGTGATTGGGTTTTCTTACAACTTCAACCCCCACTAAGTTCTAAATTGGGAATTCAATCTTCTACTAAATTGGAGCTAAGATATTTTGGTCCTTTCCAAATTGAGGCTCGTTTTAGTGTTGAGGCTCGTAAATTGAAATTGCCTAGTAGGTATCACCTACATCCCATATTTCATGTCTCTCGCCTTAAAAAGGTTCATGGTTCTTTTCCTATCCCACATGACTTACCGGATGACCTAGCTCACGAGGATGTTTCAGATGTGTGTTATCCTTCCAAAATTTTAGGTCGCTGATTTGTGATGCATGGTGACCTTGAAATTCCCCAAGTTTTGACTTAATGGATTAGTTGTTCGGCTGAAGAGGATTCATGGGTAGACATTGAGGAATTCCAGCCCTTATTTCCAAAATTCGTCATTGAGGACAAGGACAATCTCCAAGAGGGGGATATTGTAACAAGACCACGTCCACATGAGCCACTACTCAAGGTTTATGAAAGGTGTTTGCCTTATTGAGTTGTTATGATTTTCCTCTTGCTATCTAGTAGGTGTGCGTATGTTGTACTTTGTGTGTAGTCTATGATGCAATGGCTATGGTGTAGTGTGTGCATGGGTGTAGTGTATGTACTGTATGTGCAATAGGTGTTGTTTGTGAAAGGGTGTGTGGTTTTGTTGTAATTTTTTTCTATTTTTATTATTTAGAAGGATAGTTTAGTAATTGTCTAGTCTACTATATAAATAAAGAGCAAGGGGGTACATGAAGTTAGTTAGAGAGTTTGTTATGAAGTGAGCTATTTAAGGATGTAAACAAGCTAGGTTTGGGACGGGTTTATTGAAACCTGAACCCAACCCGGTAAAGAATTATATACCCAAAACCTGCCCCCGGCCCGATAGAGTTTTTTTTTTTTTACCTAACTCGATTAACAAATGATGCATCTCGAATCCAACCCAAATGGTGATTAAATCTTTTTTTTTTCATACTTGAACTTATTTTCATATGTCATTTCTTTAATTTATTATTAATCTACTTGTGATAGAAAGAAAAAAGAAATTAAATATAAAAATATACTAATTAAAAATATAATAATAATAAAATAAAATATAGCAATTATAAATTATGATATTAATTTTATTTTTTTTAATTTATCAAATCGGGTTTTCCTATCGGGTTTTTTCTAAATCCCATAACTTGACCCTAAACCCTATAGGATTTTTATCGGGTCGGTCAGAGCGGGTACCCTATTACGACACACTCCAATTGCATCCCTAGAGCTACTTCAAAAAGAAGAGAGAGACTCATTGGCAAGTGATTGGAGGAGTGATTGCCTAGTGGAAGAGATCTGATCAAAAAGTCCTATCCAGCTATTCCTCTACTCGAATTGAGTCGTGTGTGTGTTTTTTGAATAATTGAATGTTTGAGCGATTTGGAACCCACAACTGTTGCAGAGACGAATTCAAAGACTAACCATTGATTGTTGTCACTTTCAAATATCCCAATGGAATAAGACTGACTGACCATTAGTTGCTTTTACTTTCCAAATATCCTAAAATTTTTACACTAATTCCCTATAAGAGATACACCTATTTCACTGCCCAGGATAAATGTAGGTGAACTTCCTCAATTATTGGATAACAAGAAATGAACCTGATGCCCTTGTGAATAGGACACAGCTCAAGAAAAGCTTAATTTTGTCTTAGAAGTAAATCATTTACTTATTCTACCTTAGAGCATACAATTTTCAGAGAAGCCATACGATATAGATTCTACAATTTTATCAATTTCCTTTATGTCTTTTAATGTAGTACTTTTTGCCCCCCCTTGCATGTATACAAGAAACCTCCAGGATCTTAGTACTAAAGAACATTTGTCAATAAATAAGAATTTCCTATCCTAACAATATAAATGAGAGATCGTGGTTTGAATCTGATTTTAGCACCTCTGGCAGTGATTATGTTCCTGACTTCCACGTTTGATGAAAAGCTTTGCACCTTTACTCAAAATCAAGGGGAAATTGTAAATAACTACCCTAAACTTTGATCTAAATACAGATATACCTCCCTAAACTTTTAAATATTGCAAATCGCCCCCCTAAATTATAATAACTTGATAACATAAAAAACATTAGGCCTTTTAATTCAAAAAAAAACACACAAAAGTCAAAGTTTATAGGGTGTTAGCACATTTTGATAAGTTTAAGGTAGTATTCCTCACCAAGATCAAAGTTTACGAAAGTTATTTGCAACTTTGAGAGGTTATTTGCCAATTTATTAAAATTTACAAGAATAATTCACAACATTTGAAAGTTTAGGGAGTGTATCCGCACTTAAGACAAAGTTTAGGGAGTCTTTTTGCATTTTCCCCCAAAATCAATCATAAATTTCATATTTCCTTTCTATTCAATTATACCAACTTCCATCTTCACAACATTTTTCTTTGATAATAAGAAGTTTGTTGTTGATGTGCATGTGTGTGTATTTACACATACAATAAACAAAACAAACCCACATATGAAATCAAAGATTGGCAATTGAACAGAGTACTAATACTAGATAGAAGCTAGAATTGATAATGCAACAAAAGGTCATGTACTCAAATGATTAAAGTGAAGTAGTTATGAAAAAAATAGTGGGGAAAAAAAGGACAAAAATTAGAGAGTACTGGTAACCAGCAAAATACAGTCAACTCTCTCACTATATTGAAATCGTCATAAAACAAATATCAGAAAAAAGAAAAAATCAGAGGCTACAGGAAACCAGCAAAACACAGTCAATTCTAACATCTCATGATTACAAAATCTCAAGCTTATAACACGGCTACCAGGCTAGACATGAATTTCAATGTTAGTTAATCTGGTAAATACCCTGCATCCTAGATAGCTCAATCCCCAGAAACTTACCAATTTAAAAGCATGCCTTAAGCCAGATAGAATAAAAGACAGAGAAGATTTGTCAGAGCAAATAAACTTCAAACCGCAAGAAAGCCCTCTCTTCTCTGTAACTTGTTCCAAGATACACTTACCAAAGTTCCTTATATTCTGCATTCCAACAAAACCGTAGGTATCAAGCAGTGCAAATTATCAACAGATAAAACAGAAATTGAAAATTCAAGGTAATGATATCATTTCCATGATATAAATCATAGTATACATCGTTGGGATCGGTAAGCGAAATAATCAAGCTCTGACTCATCCTTGGTTCCCAAGTCCACTGCCTATAAAGTTCTCTTTGCCCTATTTGAACCACAAAATGCGCAGTTAACCTGTAAGGATCTCCATATGTGTTACTTCTGCAATAATACCCTGCTTCTTTATGCATCATACGTGAACATTTAGAGACTTGGACAACTTAGAATGCATATAGAGGACAATTCTAAAGTCTACTCAAGACTTTAACACATTAAACAAAGGATGAAGTGGGGACCTGTTGAATGCCTTAATCAGAGGAAGACACATTGCTGACACTTCCACAGAGTTTTTAGACAACTTCCCATTTCCACCATCATCAGAACCAGTTGGGACTTTCCACCCAAATGCAGAGGAGAATTCTGTAGCATTAGATAGAAACCAAGATTGAATCGGCTCTTCACTTGTTGCAGGCTCTACAAAACAAATATGTGACTGAGCCCAGATGATGGCTTTGGAAATGGATACTGGAAGTACTGCCGGATCAATTTCAAGCAGAACATCAATCCATAGCATAGGGATGCACATCCATCCTTCACATTCTTTGTAGATAACCACAGTCTGTTCACTCAATTCATTCCATATGCTTTGACCCTTCCTTTTGAGAAAA
The DNA here is from genome assembly GCA_037954665.1 of Laguncularia racemosa. Classification (NCBI taxonomy): domain Eukaryota; kingdom Viridiplantae; phylum Streptophyta; class Magnoliopsida; order Myrtales; family Combretaceae; genus Laguncularia; species Laguncularia racemosa. The sequence continues at coordinate 454,863 of JBBMOL010000223.1, read as the reverse complement.
GCATCAAATGCAAGATCATAATCCTGAGCATCATTCAACTTGATTTTTCTCTTATTCATGCTTGAAAACAGTATTTTAGTCAAGGCAGCAGCATCTGACACAAAAATTGTTTGAAAAAGATCAACAGCAGGTTGCCGTAGAGATGGATGAAGAGAGTAATCCTTCAAAGAAGACACTAGTGAAGGACCCCTGTTCAACATTAAACATCTCAAATCAGTTTACAACTGCTTACTGAAACTCAAACCAGAATCAAATACAAAAGCAATCAAAGTGGCAATAGAATTTGAAAGAAAAGAGATTACAAACCACATATGTGAACAATCAAAAGGTGGGGATGGTGGGTTCATCTTGTAGCCTCTATGTACAATAAGAAGGGCTATCTGAAAAACAAGATAGCAGCAACAGAGATGGGATAGTGCAACATTTACTTTAGAAAGTATGCTAAAAATACCATTAAAAAAATAGAAAGGAGAAAGAGAGAGAGGAAAGGGAGGAAAAAGAAGAAGAATATAAAAGATAGAGAGTGAAAAGAAAAATAAATAAATAAACAAGCTGCACAGCAGAACATTTCACATCCTACAGTCTTTTGGTAGCCTACAGAAATATATGGACCTGGCAAGCCTTCTTCTGAGTGAGAACACTGAAGTTTCTGCTAACCGGCACTTGATGGAGCAGAAAGTAAAGAACATTTCTCCTTTGGTGCTCAAGTTCCCCATCTTGCAAAGCTTCAAGTGACTGCAGAGATAGGATCAGAAAAAGCGGAAATCATATCATAGAAATGAGACAGGAGTGCAAAAAAATCATACAAATCAACAAACTGAAAGGTCATGCCTTTAGAAAGGGCAGGAATAATTCAAAGATGTCTTTGTGGATTTTCTCATTTCCTGTATGGAAACACTGGCCCAGGAGTGTGCTGCGCACCACACTTGGAGATAAGGCAGATCTGAACCAAACCTTACAACCTTAAAGCAAGATCAAAGGAAAAAAGAAAAAGGAACAAGGAGATATTATTTTCTTGACAGTGGCAAGGATATGTGTACATGCTTCTAACTCAATACTTGGACATATTAACCTACCAAGCATTTCAAAGAGTTGCTTTAAACAAGTCACTGCATGAGAAAATACTATAGAATCGCCGCTGATTTGATTAAGCACAATATCAAGAAAAATTGGATAGCACTCCAAAATTCCCTCTTCCAATGCTGGAGATTCCAAAAAACCAAGCCTTCAAAGGAGAAAAGACACTTGCTGTTAGGAAGGATGAAGATCGAGACATAGTATCCAGAGAGATCAGCTTCCAGTATATATATATCTTCAGCTCCATGACTTACAGTGATTTAATTCCAAGCCAAGCATTGATGCGATCTACTTGCACTCTAGGCCTCGAACTTTCTATTTGTGATTGGATGACTTCTGCATCCAAAGATCCAATAAACTTTTTTAACAATGGCTGCAAAGGTTCCAAGTCAATGGCTCTCCTAGCAAAAGCAAAAAAGACCTTCATAGTATCTGGAGGTATAATCCATGAGAGTGGAAAAAAAATTCAAATGTTAATGCAGATGAAGGCTATGAGTCATAAGGTTAAATAAAAGAATAAAGTTTAGATGCAATCAGGCAGGATGTCAAATATATGACACCTGGTTCAGCATGTCCAATAAAAAAATATAAATTAATTAATTAATTAAAAAAAAAAAGACATAACATGAAGAAAATCAACCAACTTTCTTAAAGAAATTTGGTTTCTGCTACAATCACCATAACTACCTCAACTTAATTTCCACCATGGAAGCCAGGTGATTTCTCAACAAAATGGTCCAAGGAGATGATCCATAGAGGACAACTTAGCAAATGGTTATTCCCAGAAAACATTTTCAGACCAAAGCCAACTCCCATTTGTTCAAAGCAAATGTGAATGGCAAGTTCTAGAAGTTCACAGATCCTAACACAGCTGTGCTATTAGACTTCAATTGTAGATCTGTCATATTTTGTACCGGGAAAGAAAAAAGAGAGAGAGAGAGATGCAGAACTATGATACAAAGCAACAGAAGGAAAACCAAAAGCAAACAGCTTTTGTTTGGCTCTGATCTGAATTCAAGTTTTTTGAGCTTCTGCTGCTTATTGCATATCCAGTCACTGCAAAATCCAATTATCCAAAAAAAATCCAAAGTTCCATTAATTCAGCCAACTCATGGCTTGTTTTAACATCTTGCTTCACGTCAACAACAATGGGTTTGTCTCTCAATCATTTTACGCTGTAGGTAGCCCCACAAAGTGTCCATAGTGTGATATGAACCAAGATCACAAGCAAATTGTCACGATAGTTCTTGGACCTTATCCATTAGGTCAACCTTTGAGATCAGCTATTTAAGTTAATTTGCAATGAGAAAAAACTAAAAATCACGAATGCATAAACAGGAAGCTCAAAAGGTTCCGATTATTCTATGAATGTCTGTACTACCGGAGAACTTGATTTATTATGGACACAAAAGAGATTTGATTCATTATATTTGCATTCTATCTTATAAATAAAGTCATTATAGCAGATTGAAGATTAAGTATTATGCTCTTATGAATATTACAATAAAAATGATAATGGATCCCTGGGCACAGTTACTAAAAACCAAAAGAAGAAATTTTTTTCATCTTTTCATATATTGGCTTATCTGTGAAACATGTAACCGATTTCAGCAAGCAAAAAGGTTGGTTTGGGTGGGAGGAGCACACACATGCTTGGGCTTTCCCCAAAGGCACTCAAATGACAGGACCGATATATAACAAAGCCATCTTACTATCCTTTATATTCCTTCAAAATGGTACTTTTGTCACATTTTTTAAAAATAAAAAACACGGAAGAGAGCTTAACATGCATCAATGGAGCTTCAAGGCAACGTATTAGACCCAGTGGGATCTTGGAAGTCTATCTAACCATAAGTAGTAAGTCTAAACATTTACATATTTTAGATATGCGAATATTTAATCCATCAATCAAGGTTCCCAGTTATGTATATAGACAACACAAGTTAAATTAAGTGCTCAATATAATGTAGAAGATGGGAAGGTTACACGTTATTTTCGGAGACACGCAACTCAAATCAGCCATTTATGAATTGTCCAAATCTTCTGCATAATGATAAACTAAATAAAACTATGATCATCCAAATAAAGACCATTAATTACATCCAGAAGTACAACATTACAACAGAATAATGAAGAAGTAGGAAGCCTTACTTCAATTTACCCATGGGTCCAGCCAACCGATGAGCAACAGCACGCACTCTTCGTTTGAAAAAGAAAAGCGCATAGACACCCTAATAGAAGTTTTAGTATTATGTAAGACACAATAGTATTAAAGATATCTGGCCAAAAGAGACAATAATTTTTAAATTTGAGTAACTTGTTACCGGGAATTGCTGATGTTCATCCAATGCCAGTTCATGAATATTGTCAATTGCTTCAACAAAAACCTCAAACTCAGTAAACAATGACTGATCATCCAACAGAACAGGATGCATTAAGACCTGGAGTAAAATATAATTAAACAATACCAGTCAGAGCAGAAACTTTCCAAGTTCCTTAATTGAGAGCTATATGATCTGATGTCATCTCAATTTTCTCAATAGACAAACAACATTAACCATTCCAGATGTCGAAGCATCCAATATACATCTAAACATATTCATAAAATTAATTTTTGTATACCTATACAACTTCATTCCAGAAGAACAAAACTCTCAAGCATGTATTTAAAATTTCATCCACAGGAAACACGTATGCAAATGACAGAAGTTGCAGCATACAAGAGAGAGAGAAACATGTTGAGAGCCTCTGTATTCATTACTCTCATCTAAACTCTTGATGGATCAAACAAGAAAAAAGCCTCATTCATAACCTCCATAAGCAATTTGAAATAAAAAGCATAAGGGGATTCCCAATTCCTCTTCACATATAAAACCATACCCACTATCAAGAGATCAAGTCTCAAGCAAAAAATCATCAAAACCATTTGACAAGGAATCAAACTTCAAGTGACAAAATCTCAAGCTTTGCAATGTCTGTGGGTAGGTGGAGTTTAATATGCTTCTGTTAAAAGGAATGAACTAATTAAAGTAAGCAGCATAGGCATGGATACCTCATACATAACACTAACAACCTCTGCATCATCACACTCAGGAAGGTACTCCTTTTTTGCAAGCCTTTGGTTAAGTTGGTTCAAATGTAGCATCACCCTTTCTTCATCCAAGCACTGCAGCACATCAAGAAGAGGGCCAATGGTACTTAACTCATACTCCAAGGAGTACATCTCTTTAGCCCGATAATGGTGAGAAATGCACCGAATGCATGTTCTAGACTCCAGAGATATCCTTTTCCATAAAATCCTGAGAGGAGAATCAGGCCGATCGTCCTTAAAATAATTGTAGAATGTTTCAAGAAGCGGACCCATTAAATCCCAGGAGCCACACCAAATATGATTATCTTTCGGCAGGCGTACTAAAAAATTAAATGTATCCACAAACCTGGCACAAATGGACGAAATTTAAGTGTAATAATTATCGATGTCACTGACACTAGAAGGGAAATAATGGAGAGGTGGCAACGCAATTCAAACCCAATGCCATGCAGCTCAAGGGTGGCAACTCTAATCTGAACATAACATGAATTGAAGCTAGTATGAATAAATTGATTACATTGAGATGTTTAAATGATTTCTCCCTGAATTTATTACAAAATGAAATCCAACCAAGACAACTTAACACTGATTGCCACTCCAAGTCAAATAAGCATCAGCAAGGTAAAAGAATTGGCCACAATGTATCAAATAAGACAATCAATCATCCCGTGACATATACGTGAATGAATGCAGCAGCATCATATTTGAAATAGTATACATATAACATTGAAATCCAGCAAGACAGGATTTTTATGGCTAAAAGTGTAAGATAGAGTAAGCAAGGAATAAAACCATTGCTCTTTGAGGATGTTAAGACGACGGCTGAGAGAGGGATTACAATCTCCTTCTGGAACGAAATCATCACTCTCTTCACCTGCTTCTTCTTCTTCTTGTTTGATTTTGGCCCATCGATTCACTAATATATCTCTTGTGGTTGCGGGCGGAGCAGCAACAGCAACAGACTCACTCCTCATTTACTTTTATTATTATTATTTTCCAGATGAAATGATAATTGGATCGAACTTTAAAATAAAAGGAATGCATGCAATAGCTTATTCATGCAATCACGCACCAGGCCATCTACTGTTACTATTATTATTATTATTATCCTATTCATTAGAATTAGGGTTTGGTTTGGTTTGATGACAAGAAAATGCGCGCCAAGGGAAAGAAACAATCCACTAAACATGTAGACAAGGCTTGGGAAGAAGAAGGTATACGCTCTTAAATATATTATTTTTATAAAAAAAAATTTGCAAAATTCATTTATTTTTATTTTCCCTTTACAAACTCCTCCTCTTCATTTTTTTTAATCGTTTGCAGGAAGAAAAAGAAAGGCTTATGCAAATCAAAATGAATACACTGACGTATATTATTTTTTCAATAATTAATCAATTGTAATATGTTTTTTTATAAAAAGTTAAATTTTTTTTGTTATTGTATGTAATGTTAATATTTGAAGAAATTATTTTTGTAATATTGTGTTTTGTAAAAAATATTACTACTTATTTTTAGTTTGTAGTGTGTTGAACATGATTTATGTAAATCTCGTAATATATAACATGTGATAGTTATTTTTTATATTAATATGAGAATACATTATATTAACAAAAAAATTGAATATTATTTGTAAATATCAAATTTAACATATTATCTATGTTGTTATAAAAAAATATTGTAATAGAAATTTATAATTTCTTTTTTGTCAAATAATTTTTTATGATGTTATTTATTGAGAAATAATGGAAAAAATAAAATTAAAATTGAAAAGGAAATTTGTGATTTTTTTATTACTTTTTACAATATTGTTATTTAAATTTGTCATTTTTTTTAAATAACTAATGATTTATATATATTTTAGATAGGAAAATTGTAAATAACTATATGAAATTAATGATCTACGTGTTTAAAAATATTGTAACTAGTAAATGGGGGGTAGAAATATAATAAGAATCTGGTGAAAAAGTTGAAAATGAAAAAAAGTCAACTGTATTGAATTTTTATATAAAATATGCTGGAGCATTAGAGTCGATCAAACTAAAGTGGAGGTTAAGATAATTTATAAGCATCCTGCTTTCCATAAGGCTAATACATCTTATGCCATGATGGCAATTAGAGATGGTAAAGATATTAAAAATTTCATTGAAACAACTAAATCATATGGAAATTGTGACGTATAACAGTTGTACGTTAGAATTTCTAACAATTTAGGGGGGGTTTCTAAAGTGGAGACATTCGAAACAAGTAGGCAACCATTTTCGTCACATAACATGGAAGAAATGCAACATGAGCTATCGACGTTTGAAGCCTCAATTCCAACCTCGATGGAAGGCAATGATGAAGATGAAGTAGATATAGCAGTTACTCCATTATTATAATGATTGGACATAAGTGATCCATACATGGTTTATTTTGGAGTGGAAATTGCAATACATACCGATGTAGGAATGGGTGTTGAGAAGAAAAGTATCGATTATGATGAGAATTCTAAGGAGGAAAATAGGGAAAGTGAAAACAATGGAGATGAAGTACTTGAAGAGGACTCTCTAACCGTACCTACATACTCGAGATAGGCAATATATCGATCAGAGTAAGCTAACCACTAAGAATAACAATTAGAAATCATGTTCCTTACTACAACTTTGGCGATGGTGATGGTTACATTTATTTCGAGCAAGAAAAAAATAATATTTGCAGTAGTGACAATTTGTATAAGGGCATGAGATTCAAAACAAAAGTAAATGCAATTTAAGCAGTGAAGGCTTACCATGTGAAAAACCATTATAACTTCATTGTTGTAGAATCTAGTCCATTACTTTGGTCTATTTATTGTTTAAGAAAAGAAAATTGTTGTAAATGAAAGCTTTGGGCTTGAAAGAAAAAGTTGGAGGGCATATTCATAGTAACAAGATTTGAAGGGCTACACATATGCATTAACTCGCTGATTAGTTAAGATCACCCATAGTTGGATTGCAATCTTTTTGCTAACTGGTCTGTAAATCTTGTTAATGACAATCATAATACGAAGGTTGAGGAGCTTGTTTCTATTGTCGAACAAGAATTTAGCTATAGGATAAGCAGGAGACGAGTTTAGGAAGGGAAGAAATGGGCTATCAAGCATATGTATGAGAATTGGGAGAAGTCTTACAATAAACTCCCTAAGCTTCTAAATGCCATAAATAATATAAATTCCGGAACACGAATTGATTGGGGGTAAACCAAATCAATTATCCTCAGGATGTCTACTCTTAAGTAGGTTTTCTAGGCATTCGGGCCATACATTGCAACATAAAGATTTCTTAAACCAGTTGCTACCATTAACAGAACTTTTATGTATGAAAAGTATACTTACAAGTTGCGAATTGCTTGTGGTGTTGATGGTATACTTCCTCTAGTATTCACTCTTGTAAATCAAGAAACGGCTAAAACATAAAGCTAGTTTTTGAGGAAACTAAAGGAACATTTTGTTGGTGACCATGCAAGTTGTTAAACCATTTGTCTTATATCGGATAGACATGTTGACTTCAAGTTGGTAGTTGAAGAAAAAGCCAATGAATAGTGCCCTCCATTTGCAGTGTAGTGGTTTTGTCTACAATACCTTACAATCAACTTCAACTCGACACATAAAAACATGCAATGTAAGAGGTTGGTTACATATACCGAGTTGCAAACATAAGCTCAAAAGCTGAACTTTGTGATGGAGCAGGTGAGGATCATTAAGCTTGATGCGTTAGATTGGTTTGACGATGTGTCAGTACATATGTGGACGCTAGCTTATAACGGTTGTTATCAGTTTGGATATATAACTTCTAGTATTGTTGAAAACTACAATTTTGTATTAAAGGGGGTTCATGGGTTACCTATGACTGCTTTGGTGAAGAAAATGTTCTACAATTATGTGAGGTACTTCATCAAGAAGCATTCGAAAGCTTTGAAGAATATGGGGAATGATAGAATCTTCACCAAATATGCAACAAAAAAGATAGACAGATAAAGTTCACAAGCTAGCAACCATAGGATGATTAACTACAACAGGTATGAAAGACTTTTTGAAGTGCTCACTAGTAGTGGTCGTATGGTGAGCGGGTTGAGGTAAGGGGGTCAAACGTATATTGTTGACTTTACCCGCAACACATACAATTGCCAAAAGTGGCAAATATACCGAATCTCATGCTCCTATGCCTATGCAGTAGCTGCATTAATCAGGCTAGACATGACGCATTCAATACCAAATTGGTATAGGTAGATGCAACAAGAGTTAACATATAAGATGCACTTTATGCTTATAGGTGACGAGCTCGATTGGAAGCTGGTACACTTCTCGTCAATCTACTTAAGGGAAAACCTCTCATGGAAAAAAAGGGAATGTGTATGTCTTTGGCCTCTATCACTCAACCAAAGCAGTTATTATGTGTTAATCTAATGGAATAAATGGCAGGCAACTAGCACATTCAAATCCAACCAAATGTAAGAATGGCTCAATTCGAGGATCAATAAGGATGATGCACTTGTCGCGATGGAGTGACAACTTGTGGCATCGAACAGGGAGCCATGATTACTCCTAAAATGATAACAAGTGAAATGTTATACTATTGATAATGAAACATAAAGTAATTAACAAATTAAAGGTCGTTTATCTCTCCGGCCCAAATGACTTGTGATCAATATCCCTCATGCTGCATCAAGACTGAATGATCAAAAGGTTTAGGCTCCATATAGCAACCCACCTGCTAGGTCTGATTCTTAAACCTGTTCAAGATTCCTGTGACTATCCCTAGTTTTATAGGTGGATTGCTATGCCATCTTTGAATTAGAGATAACGCAAATTTGGCCATTCTTGAACCTGTAACTCCAACGTGTATATAATTTTATAAACGTCCTATAAAATGACACTAATAGCGCTATCATTTCAAATCCACATCATATCTAAACATATGTACATAAAATAACATCATATATATATATATATATATATCATCGGGATCTGCATTCCCAGTAAGTAGGCACAGCCCATGATTAATCCTATAGCCCTAAGTGGCTCAAGAGATTACAAATCCAACCTTATACATACATATATTTACATTATAATCTGAATATCAACACCTGTAGATTTTATTTACAAGCACTACAACATCATATAAAGGACATCCTAGTACAAAATAACAAAGGTTCTAACATGGAAACTAAAGGCCTATTTGCCTCTATTGACACTCTCCAAAAACTTGAATCTCTAGCAACTTATTTTTCAGTACCTATACCTAAGGTTAGCAAAAAAACACTAACCCCTCAGCTTCTCAACAAGCAAAGTGAGTACATAATCAAGCAACCCAGTAAAAACAAACAATAAAGTCATATAACAGTAGCCAACAATATTATCAAATACATCGGAAGTGATTACTCAAGCAAGCAAGTTTTCAACTCAAAGCTATACTGGTAGAAAACCCAATTTGATTTCTTACATTTTAATATCATCATGATCTTACTTAATGAACTTTTCCTTATAATTTCATTTTTACCAAACACATAACCATTTCATTGGAGACCATTTCAAGTCTCTCTTGTTTACTCACAAGTCACAAATACTTTTCAGTTCACCTAGGTAGAGCTTGTCAACTGGTAGATAAACTACCCTCATGTACTATTCAAAACTAAATGTTTTCTCAGCCAATTAAGGCATCTTTACATACTATATTTAGTTAGAAATATTCAGTTCGCCTTTTACCTACCTCGAACAAAAGGGGTAACCAAATCCCCATAAGTCACCGAATCAGGCCAATTCGTCAACTGTGCCTTAAACCTATCTAGGTCAACTCAAAGGTCGTACCACAAACTTACCGGGTAGGGAATAGGACTTTCCTTACATTAAGTGTTTTGGGTTAGTAGATACTTATAGCTTAAACCCCATTGTATTATCCATTTAGATATTTCATCATTACCAAGACAACAATAGTATGAACTCAACTAGTCATATAAATATCATCCAATAAGCTAAAAATAACCAAGCATTACATCATAATCATAAAGCATTCAACAATTTATGTTCATTACATCACATGCAATCATGAACAGTACAATCAAATCCCGGGCCCAACTCTCATTCTAGGATTTCTAAAATGTTCCCTTTTTCTCATAATCCAACCATATCATGACACACAACCAACCATCAACAATTCAATATAATTCAATAATCCTCCTGCGTTGATCACAGTAAGTGATTGTAGAGGGTAATTTCGGCCAACAACAAGTGGTCTACATTATCAACCACTTGTACCCAAGAGAGGAATTACGGGGGGTACTCACTTCAAACAATATATGCCAATCCAAACAGTTGCACCGGCCAAATTCTTATGTCCTCTTCACTCAATAAAAATACTTGAATAATCAGTATACCAATCAATGTTACTCCATTTACTTTACTGAACCTTAAATTGCTAATTCAATATTCTAAATCCCTAAATTCCATCCTGACCTCATTTAATCCACATTTTCCTACAATATCTTATTCATATATATACGGGTATATTATGCTCTATTATATATTAATGTAATTAATTCTAATTCGATTCCGTATCAAATCGTATAGTTCCAAATTATCACGATTTTGCATCAAACGCTCCAGTTTTTGTTTCATAACTAACCTAAGCTTCTTAACATCATATTATACTTCAATGAGCCTTAACTAAACATCAAATTCAATTAATCAAATCAAATTCCCCAATTTTGCTAATGATTGAATTCAGCTAGAATAGGGTAATTGGCTTGAAAAATTAACTAAAAATAGAAAATGACTCCAATTTGAACAATTATTGATTTGGTGATCTACTACGTCATATAAAGATCTTATATACTAAAAATTACATCAAAACTACATCATTTGCCCTATTCATTTTCCAATTTAATTTCCAACCAAAATAGGGCATTTCTTAAGGACCACATATTTCTAATTCAAATTTCACCAAAATAGAATCACCAAGTTAATATAAATACAAAATTATGCTGGAATACCAAAAATCATAATTTTTCATCAACATTTGATATTTTTAACAAAAATAGGAAGTTTCAAGCATTATCGGGGGTAACTCCGTTCACCGGCATCCGGCCACCACTATGTTTTTCGGCATCCTCCCCCACCCAAAACCTTAACCCTAGCTTGGCCTTACAGCAGCTTCACCCTAACCCTTCGACTGAATAGACCCAATCCTCCCCTATTTAATTATGATTTTTTCTTCAAATTCTTGTTACATCCTACTTTAATATCGTTCTTCTTCCTCTCCTGATAATTGCATGTTGGAAATTTCGATTGCAATTTGCCCAGAAAATTCGAAGGAAATTGAGAGAGTTTTTTTTTTTTAATTTTTTTTGATGATTTTGGTCTATTCTCTCTCTATTATAATGTCTATATATATAATATTACTTATACTTAGTTTTGCTGACATTAAGTAAAGGTGTTGTTTTGCACGTTTTTTTTTTCCTAGTTATATATATAACATATAATATAATATAATGTATACGTTTTTACATGTGTATATATATATATATATATGTCTATATAATTCACATTTTAAATATATATATATATATATATATATATATATATATATAGCATATAACAAATATATACATATATAGATATATATTTATTTTACATTACGCGTATATGTACACTATTTTAATTTCAAAATTATTACTTAAGCTTAGGTCCTCACATTCTCCCTCCCCCCCTAAAATACTTTCGTTCTCAAAACTACTATGCGAGTATAGCTCATTATATTTTAATGTCCTATACTTAAATTACATAACACTTAGAATTAAGTGAGGCTATACATATTTATATCCTAAATGTGAAACAGAAGTTACATGTTTGGAATAAGTCTGGGTATTTAGTCCTCATATGATCTTCTCCCTCCTATGTGACTTATGCCTCAGTATGACAATTTTAAAGAACTTTTATAAATGTAATATCCTAGTTTCTGAGTTACCTAGTGGACCTGTTCAGAATGGCAATGGGATACTCCTCATATGTCATGTTCTCCTAGAGTCCTTTTGGTGGATATTCTAAGACAATTGTCAGATCGCTAACACATTTCCTTAATGAAGACACATGGAATACATTATGGACATTAGCTAATTCAGCAGGTAACTCAAGTTCATATGCCACAACTCCAATCCTCCTCTAAATTTAGTATGGACTAATATAACGAGGACTCAACTTCCCTTTTAATCCAAATCTCCTTATCCCCTTCATAGGTGATACTTTTAAGAACACAAAGTCTCTAACTTGAAACTCCAATGGTTTTCTACGTTTATCAGCGTAACTTTTTCTGTCTACTTTGTGTTGTCTGCATTCTGCCCCTTATCACCTGAACTTTATCCTTTAGCTACTGAAGCATTTCTAGTCTCACTACTTGTTTCTCTCCAATCTCATCCCAATACAATGGGGATCTGCATTTTTTTTCCATATAAGGCTTCATATGGGGCCATTTGTATAGTGCTATGATAGCTATTATTATATGCAAACTCGATCAGTGACAAATGTTCATCCCAATTACCACCAAACTCCAAAACACATGCTCTCAACATATCCTCAAGTGTTTGTATAATTCTCTTTGTTTGACCATTAGTTTGAGGATGATAAGTTGTACTAAACTTTAATTTAGTTCCCATAACTTCCTGTAGGGTTTGCTAAAATCTAGAAACAAACCTAGGATCTCTATTGGAAACAATAGAAGTTGGTACTCCATGTAATCGCACTATTTCCTTAATATATAATGCTGCTAAGCGAGATAGTGGCATGCTCTACTAAATTGGAAGGAAATAGGTTGATTGAGTCAACCTATCAACGATTACCTAAATAGCACTATGATGTTTCCTGGTCCTAGGTAATCCTATAACAAAATTTATGGAAATCTACTCCCACTTCCATTCAGGAATGGAGAGGGGCTGGAATAACCTTCCAGGTCTCTAATGTTTTACCTTAACTTGTTGGTAAGTGCTACACTTTGCCACATATTCTACAATGTCTTTCTTCATTCCTGGCCACTAATACACTGATTTCGCATCCCTGTACATCTTATTGCTTCCTAGATGGTTTGTATAAATAGTATGATGAGCCTCATCTAGAATTGCTTTTCTGATCTTCTCTACTACTGGTACACATAATCTACCTTTAAATCTTAATACTCCAGTCTCATCATATATAAAGTTGAGATATCTAATCATTCTATTCCTTACTTCTTGCACTTTCTCATTAGTCAGTTGTGCTTCTCAGATCTGATCTTTCAATGTAGGTCGAATACTTAAACTATTTAATTTGGATTCTACCCCTAGCAATATAATTTCCAACTGTAATTGCTCTGAATTCCTTCACATTTTCACTTTATCAATGATCAAAGTCGCTAGATTTCTACACTATTTCCTACTCAATGCATCAGCAACTACATTAGCTTTACCGGGATGATAATAAATGGCTAGATCATAGTCTTTCATCAATTCCAACCATCGCCTTTGTCGCATGTTCAACTCTGTTTTAGTAAGGATGTATTTTAAACTCTTATGATCAATATATACATCACATTATCACCATACAAATAATGTCTCCAAATTTTTAAAGCAAATATTATAGCAGCCAACTCCAAATCATGAGTAGGATAATTCTGCTCATATGATTTCAACTGACGGGAAGCATATGTTATAACTTCATCACCCTGCATCAATACATATCCTAATCCATTCTTAGAGGCATCACAATATATAACATACCTATCTATTCCACTAGAAAAGGCCGAAATAGGAGCTGAGACTAATCTCATCTTTAATTCCTGAAAGCTCTACTCACATTGATCTATCCATTCAAATTTGACTCCTTTCCTCATCAACCGGGTCAAGGGTACAGCTATCTTTGAAAAGTCTTTCACAAATTTCCTGTAATATCCTACCATACCAAGAAAACTTCTTACTTCCCTGACTATGGTAGGAGGATTCCACTCTGTGATGGCCTTAATCTTTGCAAGATTTACAGATATTCCAGAGCCTGACACAATATGGCTTAAGAACACAATCTGGTCCAGCCAAAAATCACATTTCTTCAACTTAGCATACAACTGTTTTTCTTGCAAAGTCTGTGACACCTTTCTTAAATGCTCAACATGCTCCTCATTATCTCTAGAATAGATCAGGATGTCATCAATGAATATGACCACAAAGTCATCCAAATATTCTTTAAATACCCTGTTCATCATATCCATAAAAGCAGTCGGGGCGTTAGTTAAACCAAAAGGCATTACCGGGAATTCATAGTGACTATACCTAGTTCGAAAGGCGGTCTTTGGTATGTCAGCCTCCTTCACCTTCAGTTGATGATATCCAAATTGCAAATCAATCTTTGAGAATACAATTGCTCCCTTCAACTAATTAAATAGGTCATCAATTCGAGGTACAAGATATTTATTCTTGATTGTTACCTTATTTAGCTCACGGTAGTCTATACACAAACGTAAACAACCATTCTTCTTTTTCACAAATAACATTGGTGCACCCCAAGGCAACATACTAGGCCTTATGAAAACCTTATCCAATAATTCCTACAACTGCTTTTTCAACTCCATCAATTCTACAGGAGCTCTAGATACAGGTTCCATACGTGGCATTACCTCAATGCTAAATTCAATTTCTCTATTTGGGGGTAAGCCTGATAATACCTCAGTAAATACTTTTGGGAATTCACATACAACTGGGATATCTTCCACTCTTTTCCCTTTCACTTGTGTATCTACCACTGAAGCCAAATATCCCTTACATCCTTTCTTCAATAATTTCTTGGCTTTGTTGGCTGCTATGATCTTAAGCATCGATCACCTTACACTCCCTTTAAAACTGAATGCATCCTCATATGGTAGATGAAACTCTACCACTTTATCTTGACAATTCAGATGCACCTTATACCTGGTTAGCCAATCCATACCAAGGATAACATCATACCCTTTCATATTAAGAACAACCAAATCAACTGGCAATTGTCGCCCTTCAATCACCACAATACTCTTCTTCAATTGATAACCTAATATCCTCTCCCCTCCAAAAGGAGTACTTACCACATATTCGCTTTTCAAACTCTTCACTGGAGCTACATTCCGTCTCACCTAGTCTTCAGCGACATAAGAATGGGTTGCTCCAATGTCAAAACAAGGCATAAGCAAGATTATCATCTAATTGAATCACACTTAAAATCATCAAACACATCACATTCTACTTCCAGCAATTATTGTTAACATCTTACTCAAGGACAAGTCAAGCGTAGTCATATCCATGCCCCAATTACTTCACATCTACACCCATATACAAATCAATATATTCACGTTTACATATACATACTTACACATAGTCGTAGGCATAGTCGTAGGCATACATTCACTAATACAATTTTTTTAACCCCTAAATAGGTAAAACTATTTCACATATGTATACATATAAAATCATGTCTACACATATATTCATGCATATTTACACATATAGATTCATTCATTTATTCAATTACTCAATTCATAAACAAACATCAACATCCCATACACATCAAAGTTCACACACATTTACATATTTACACTTATGCACTTACACATTCATGTAGATATATAGGTTCATTTATATTACAACTATTCAACCATCAAACTATCAGATAACTTTAGTAATCTTACCTACCACTACATCGTCCACATTAGCTGGCTCTGTCTGTTGTATAGCAAAGATTCGCACCTAAGCCTAAGGTTGCAATTTGCCCCTCCTACGATTAGGATCATGCCTAGGTGCTAAGGCCTGAGTCTGCTAACCTCCCTCACTCCTACACTAACAATTATGGGAAGTATAACTAAACTGTCCACAGGTATAACATTAGAAGTCCTTATGATTCTAACATTGCCTAGCCATATGTCCATCTCTCCCACATCTATAACATTTTCCTCTCAACTGAGGACATTCATTAGCCCTGTGATTACCCTTACACTTCCAGCACACCATAATATAAGTCTAACTCCTTTGAGGTCGAACCGGTGGCTGGTACTGCTTCTTAGCTTTTCCTTTATCCTTGCTCCATTTTTACCTAAAACTACCTCCATCATTCCTTTTGTGTGAAGGACCCTCCATACCCTTCATATTCCTCACGTGTTCCAGTATGCAGGCTTCATTCACAATCTCTGCATAAGTCACAACCTTACTTCTTTTCAACTTCGCCTGAAAAATAGACATCTAGCCTTGTACGAAATTTATCAATTTTTACCTCTTCATCATTTTGATAGGCTAATGGAGCGAATTTCAACAATCTGCTAAACTATCGCTCATACTTCAGAAGTGATTACTCAAGTAAGCAAGTTTTCAACTCAAAGCTATACTTGCAAGAAACCCAGTTCAATTTCTTACATTTTAATATCACCATGATCTTAATGAACTTTTCCTTATAATTTCATTTTTACCAAACTTATAACCATTTCATTGGAGACCGTTTCAAGTCTCTCCTGTTTACTCACAGGTCACAAATACTTTTCAGTTCACTTAGGCAGAGCTTGTCAACTGGTAGATAAACTACCCTCATGTACTTTTCTCAACCAATTAAGGTATCATTACATACTCTATTTAGTTAAAAACATTTAGTTCGCCTTTCACCTGCCTTGAACAAAAGGGTTGACCAGATCCCCATAGGTCATTGAACCAGGCCGATTCGTCAATCGTGCCTCAAACCTATCCGAGTCGACTCAAAGGTCGTATCACAAACTTACCGGGCAGGGAATAAGACTTTCCTTACATTAAGTATTTTGGGTTAGTAGGTACTTACAGCCTAAACCCCATTTTATTATCAATTTACATATTTCATCATTACCAAGACAACAATAGTATGAACTATTCCAGTCATATAAACCCCATCTAATAAGCTAAAAATAACCGAGCATCACATCACAATCATAAAGCATTCAACAATTTATGTTTATTACAGCACATACAATCAGAAACACTACAATCAAATCCCGCACCCAACTCTCATTCTAGGATTTCTAGAATGTTCCCTTTTTCTCATAATACAACCATATTAGAACACACAACCAGCCATTAGCAATTCAATAATTCTCCTACATTGATCATAATAAGTGATCATAGAGAGTAATTTCAACCAACAACAAGTTGTCTACATTATCAACCACTTGTACCCAAAAAAGGAATTAAGGGGGGTACTCATCTGAAACAATATATGCCTATCTAAACAGTTGCACCGGTCAAATTCCTATGTCCTCCTCACTCAACAGAAATACTTGAATCATCAATATATCAATCAATGTTACTCCATTTACTCTACTTAACCTTAAATTGCTAATTCAATATTCCAAATCCTTAAATTTCATCCCGACCTCATATAATCCACCATTTTCCCACAATATCTTATTCATATACATACGAGTATATTACACTCTATTATATATTAATGTAATTAAATTCCGATTCAATTCCATATCGAATTGTATAGTTACAAATTATCACGATTTTGCACTGAACGCTCCCGTTTTTGTTTCGTAGCTAAACTAAGCTTCTTAACATCATATTATACTTCAATGAACCTCAACTAAACATCAAATTCAACTAATCAAATCAAATTTCCCAATTTTTCTAATGATTGAATTCAGCCAAAACAGGTTAATTAGCTTGAAAAATTCACTAAAATTAGAAAATGACTCCAATTTGAAAAATTATTGATTTGGTGATCTACTACATCATATAAGAATCTTCTATACTAAAAATTACATCAAAAATACATCATTTTCCTTATTCGTTTTACAATTTAATTTTCGACCAAAACAGTGCATTTCTTAAGGACCACATATTTCTAATTCAAATTTCACCAAAATAGAATCACCAAGTTAATATGCATACAAAATTATGCTAGAATACCAAAAATCATAATTTTTCATCAATATTTGATATTTTTAACAAAAATAAGAAGTTTCGGGCGTTATTGGGGGCAGCTCCGTTCACCGGCCTCCAACCACCACTATGTTGTCCAAAGTCCTCCCCCACCCAAAACCTTAACCCTAGCTTGGCCAAGCAACAGCTTCACCTTAACCCTTCGATTGAACAGACCAAATTCTTCTCTATTTAATTATGATTTTTTCTTCAAATTCTTGTTGTATCCTACTTCAATCTTGTTCTTTTTCCTCCCCTAATAATTGTATGTTGGAAATTTCAATTGCAATTTTCCCAGAAAATTTGGATGAAATGGAGAGAGTTTTGGTTTTCTTTTTTTCTTTTTTGAAATTTTGATGATTTTGGTCTCTTCTATCTCTATTCTAATGTAAATATATATATATATATATATATATATATATATATATATATATATAAATTATGTGTAAATGTATATATATACATTTACACATATATAATATTACTTATACTTAGTTTTGCTGACATTAAGTAAGGGTGTTATTTTGCACGGGTTTTTTTATCCTAGCTATATATATATATATAACATATAATGTAATATAATGTGTACATTTTTACATGTATATATATATATATATATATGGACATAAGACAACCAAGATCGACTAGGGAGCATTCACGGATGAATGTTACCAGGAGCTAAGTCTAGGGCTTAAGGGCGACCTAGCCTAACTACTAGTCAATAGCGTCTGTAAGAGATGAGATAGGAATAAAATTTAATTAAAGTGCAGTGAAGCAAATAACCAGAGTGGATTGTGCATTAAGCAGTAAATAAACTGCAGGGCGGAAGCATAAAAATTGAATTTAAAGCAGTAATATATGCAAAACCTCAAAAGGCGGTATAACCTGCCGGGGATGTGACAAATATAAACTGCAATAAAATTGCAAAGATTTAAACCACCACAGGCGCAGAGCCAAGGCTAGTGGGGTGTCAATCTTTAAAATAAATAAGTAAATAAACAAATATTTACTTCATTAACATTAATCCTTAAATAAGGAACATTAGTTACAGACAGAAGGACTGAACATTAAAGAAGAAAGGAGATGAGAAAGAGAAATGGAAGTTCAGAAAGGATGGAAGAAGATTATGTGAAGGTTAGAGACGAAGGAGAAGGAAAATATACCTAAGTATGTCTGCGTACTTAGGGCCTATGGTTCATCAACCATAGTAGATGACTCCGGGTTAGTGTTTGGAGAAGGGAGAAGAGAGAGAGAGAGAGAGAGATGGAAGAAAATTTAGCCGAAGGTCGGAGGCTAGGGGTGAGAGAGAAGAGGGTTAGTAGAGAAGAAGGAGAATGGAGTGTTTTGTGCTCAGAGAATTTTGGTCTTGGGTCAGATATGCGATGCCCTCTGAATGAAGTCGCATTCTCTTTTAAAGACTATATTTTTTACTGTTTCTACAGTAAAAGTTCTTTTTACTGTAGTACACAGTACTTTGTCGGGAATATTACTATTTTAATAGTAATTCCCAGAGATTTTTCGGTGGAAAAGTACCACCTGTCATTCAAACCGTGAAAGATGGTTTGCGCATGCTAGCCTTGGGGTTGACCCCATGGGTAATTGTTCCGTAGATGACGGAGGAGTGTACATACACCATTATCCATATAAAATATGGTATAAATACAAAAAATTATACAGTATCTAAATACTGCATTCTATTCTACATGCCTTGTTACAATTGTAACAAAACACTTACATTTACTCCTACGGACTTCCTAAGTTGATGCCGTAGCAGTCATCTTCATTGCTTTGTAGTCCAGTAGATGTAGATGCGGAAGAAGTTTCTTCATGTGTCCGCATTTCATCGTCAGACTTCTTCAATTGTGCTAGAGCAGTTTCCAGGACTTTCTTCATTTCGTCTGGATTCTGAGTTCTAGCTATGTTTGACATTAGGAAACCCCTATCATGAAGGAACGAGGTTTGCATTGTTCCTTGGATAAGGTGCTTTTGGTTGATCAGCCATTTATCAATTGCTGATTCTGTAACCTTATCCCATAGCTTGAAGCCATCCCACCATTTGACTTTGAAGAGTCGAATGAGAACTGGCGTTTGAGTGCATTTGTCCGGCTTGTATCCGAACGTCCATGCCATTACCCATGAGATACCAATTTTTATGTAGTATAACATGGTCTTGTCGAATATATATTCATGTTCATTAGGTTCATAATTTTTCAAGAAAAGAAAATATCCTTTCTTGGCATCTTCATGGACAATATTTTCGATTGCCCCATACTCATCCCACCAGTGTGCAAACCAGTAAGGTAAGTTCTTTGTCGAGAATTTGTCAAAAAAGATCAGCCAAGTATGTGACCTTTTTGGATTCATCCTCAAGAAAACATTGAACCAAGCCTGCTTATAATCAAAGTAATTATAAGTGGCCAAATGTGGTTCCATTGGAACCCAGAGGGTTAAAATTAAGCTTATGCTTAGTATAAGTGGTGCCAGGCCAATCGCATAGGTTAATGACCTTATGGATTCTGGCGGTTGAATAGGATATTGTCTCAGCATTTTGAAAATGCTTAATTGAGATGGATCCTGAATCAATTAAAATTTTCTCGTAAAAATCCATATTTTTCAATGGATCATACGGGATATGAAAAACATTTTTAGGAAATATTTTCCTAGCAAAATCAAAAGGATCCTTTTCATGCATACCATTTTCTACTGAAAAGATATACTTGAAATTGGCCTTTTGGTACCATTTTTGAAAAGATTTTTGAGGGACTAATGCCTTCGAAGAAGACGCCACCTCAGTAACATGAACATTGGTGGATGATTTTATCACCCTTTTTTCATGGTCTTTTTTGGGAGACCTGGAACCTAGAACATCAGTAATCGCCTTAATTATTTCAGGCGTGATTACTAGATTGGTGTTTAAACTCTCAGTGTTTAAACTCTCATTTCCCTTTACGGGTTTTCTCACCATTTTTGATGAGGCGGTTGATTCCTCATCCTTTTCCCTGATGGTCAGAGGAGCATTGGTTGGTTTTGTGGTCGTGGCATTAAGCCATGACCGGACATTTGTAAGTCCCTTACGGGGAACTTCCTTTTCCTTTCCCTTACCCTTGGGAGGCATCTCCCTGCAGGAATTCACGAGTCAGGAAATCAGGAAGAGAATTTGACGTTCCTTTAATATGTTGTATATTGAAATCAAAACAAGATAGAATAGCTTGCCATCGGGCAAAAATTTGTTTTGAAGCCAAATTGTGAACATCTTTCTCTAAAACATTTTTTGCTGCAGAGCAGTCAATTCTTAAAAGAAATTTTTGATTTAACAAATCTCCTTGAAATTTGGAAATAGTTAAAACAATTGCTAAAATTTCTTTTTTAATTGTGGAATAATTTAACTGACATTGATTCCAGTGTTTAGAAACAAACTGGACAATATTTTCATTTCCATTGGGGGATTTTTGCTTTAGGATTCCACCAAAACCTATATCAGATGCATCAGTCTCTACTATTTTTGGTAGGGATGGATCTGCTAAATGGATGCAAGGGATATCCTTAACCCTTTGCTTGATTTGTCTGACAACTTCTGTATGCTGATCAGACCATTCAGGTGGGGATTTCTTAAGCCTGTCGTGTAATGGCTTACATAATATATTGAGATTTTTAAAGAAATCTGCTACATAATTTAAGCTACCTAAGAATCGCTGGAGTTGGGTTTTATCCAGAATTCTATCGGGGAACTTAGAAGCAAATTCTAAAGATCTCTTAATTGGTTGAATTGTTCCATTGTGGATATCAAATCCTAAGAACCTAATCCCAGTTTGGAATAAGGATATCTTAGAAGGTGATACTACCAATCCATTGCGTCTAACTTTCTTAATAAAAGATCGGACGTGTTTGAGATGTTGGTCTATGTTTGGAGAGAAGACCAATACGCCATCAATGTAGACAATTATGAAATCTAAATTACTAAAGATTTCGTTCATTATTCTCTGAAATTCAGAGGGAGCATTTTTTAATCCGAAAGGCATAACATTCCACTCGTATTGTCCAAAAGGTACGGTGAATGCTGTCTTATACCTATCAGATTCTTTGATCTGGATTTGCCAAAATCCAGACTTCATATCGAACTTGGAGAATACTTTAGCATTGTGTATTCTACCAAGTAGATCTTTTTTATTAGGTATTGGATACTTAATCCATTTTAGGACATTGTTAAGAGGTTTGTAATTAATTACCAGTCTTGGTACACCTCTTTCTATTTCAGCATTTTTGTTAACATAAAAAGCAGAACAACTCCAAGGTGATTTGGATTTGCGGATTATCTTTTTAGCTAACAAGTCATTGATTTCTTGTTTACAATGTTCTAGAACACTGCTATTCATTTGTGAAGGTCTGGCCTTCGTAGGAATATTTTTCTCATCGAAATTACTTTCGTATGGTAATCCGACGGAGTGGGATTTCCTATCCCAGAAAGCATTAGGAAGAGTGTAACAGATTGTATTTCTGATCTCACTTTCTATTTTAGAAACATGTGTCCTTACAGGATTCTTTTTTATTTGGTCTTCAATTCTGTGAAGTTCCAAATCATCATTTAAGAAGGATAGATGGTCCTCCTTGGCTTTAATCAAACAGTTTATCTCAGAGACTGAGTTCTGTTTGAGCATATCAATCATTTTAGTTTTTGGTTTTGAAACAAAGTTAAAACAGATAGTCTGTCCGTAATAATCCGTTTCAATACCATCATTGGTAACCTGGAAAGGTTGAATTAAGTTGATAAAGGGTGTTCCTAAAATTATATTCTGTTTAAGATTTTTAACTAGAATGAAGCTAGTATTATAGGAAACATTATCTTTAACAACTTCTGCATTGGGTAATTTGAAACTAATGTCTAATCGATTACCAGACGCTGGGCTCAGAGATTGAGTCGTTTTCTCAAAATATTTTGTGGGAATTAATCCCTCTCTGATGCAATTTAAATCTGCGCCAGTATCAAATAAAGCAATAGTTTCTAAGATAAATTCATCATTTATCTTAATGGTAATAGGAATTACCCATTTTCTAGTGGTGACTTCCACTAGTTGCATTAAGTATTCTGGATTGACTTCTTTTCCAGAATCTTCATTAGAAGAACTTCCATACTCAGTGTTATCTGAGTATCTAGTTCTGGACATTTTGAATTCCAAGAATTGTTTTTGCAGTTCTTTCTGCATAGCTCTTAATTCTTGAATTTCTTCCTTTTGGGAATTAATTTCCCTTTGAAGATCGCTAAGCGTAATTGGCTTAGGATTTCTGGATTTGCCTTTATTAAGGACTTCATTAAGACTATATGTCAAATTATTTGAAATTGAGGAAGTAGGTTTGGCTCCTTCCAGCCATCTCATTTGCTGAGATTGGGACATTGAATCTAACTTGAGAAGAAATTCTTCTTCTTCTTTAGTCAGGACATTGATTGAATCTTCCTCTGAGGATGATTCAAAATCATTACATTGGAGTCCTTCCTCTCCTGATGAAGAAGGTTCTGAAGAAGAATATCCTTCGAATATTTCTAGGACTTTTCCTAATTGTTTTTCATCAAGATCAAGAGAATTTAATTTTTTCTTAATCTTGCATTTGTTAGCTGTGTGACCAAATTTATTACACAGATAACATCTGATTGTGCTAAAAGGTTTCTTTTTCTTAAAGTGTTTCCTTTTAGTTTCCTCATTTTTATCATATTGTTTTTGGAATTTTTTAGAGAATTTCTTCTTTTTTCCTTTTTCTTTAGAAGATTTTCTCTTAGTTTTCCTTTTACAATCTGTACATTTAGAATTGTCAAAAACAAAGGATGGATCATACTGTTGACAGAATTCTCCAAGACTTTGCTTTTTTAATTTTTTTTCTTTCTTTAATTGTTTTTGCAACCTGACCGTGTTGCACATTTGAGTTCCTATCTTATATACATAAGAATTTAACTCCCCATAAGAAAGATTGTTGTAAGGAATTTCTCCATTGAATTCCTCACGGATTTTAGACCTAACTTGTTCACCTATGATGTTTGGTAAACCAGCTAGAAATTTTTCTTTCCAGAAAGATTGATTGCAGTCATCTCGCATCAAAACTCTCTGAAGGAATATATCTTTGTATTGGCGGAATTCGCCCAAGGACTTACATTTCATATTGGATAAGAGATCTAAATTCTTATCACGAATATGAGAAGGATCTCCTATAAAATGCTGGCTAATACAAAACATTAATGTATTAACAACATCTTGGATAGGTTGATCATGTTCATTAAGTATTTTAACTCTAAATTCATTTTTCTTAACTGAAGTTAAAATATCCATTCTTTTTTCTTCATTAAGGTAGTTATCCCACCAACCTTTTAATTGTCCAGTAAATCCGGAAATTAAAAGCACAGCAATTTGAAAATCAGACATGTCTGGCTGAATACTCCTATTAGTATTAGCAAACATAATCATCTGATTTAAAATATTGAGAATCATTTGTTCTGAGGCTCCATCTATGTTCCATTCATAGGTGGTTCCTGCAGAATATTTGTTTTGATAATTACTTGGTTTTTCCTCTAATAGAATATCAGGAGGGGTTGCTCTCTGATAATATAATTTTTGAGGTTCTTTCCAAGTAATCTTATTGATTTCTAAATCCTTAAAATTATCAAGACTTAAATCATCTGATAATTCATCTGGACTAGAATCATTGGTTTCGCTTAAAACATTGATTTTCTCAGATGGAGTATCTTCAATAATTAAATTCCTAAATTTAGGAGTGTCTAATTTTAAAGATTCCACTGATTCCATTTTCATTTTTCCTTTTAATGATTTCTTTCTATCCTGGATAGCTTGAAGAAATTCATTACTAGGATTGGTCATTTCAAAAGGTTTGAAAAGGGGTTTCTTTTCAACCTTAATTTGTCCTTGATTATTAATCTGTGGTTTACTAATTGAATCTTCTATTCTGTCAAGCTGTTGACCTATTGTATGAAGATTTTTATTAGTAAAATTGTTTTGATTAATAATTTTCTTGATACCAGATCCTTCAACTGCTTCTGCAGTCTTGAAAGGAGCTAGTATGATTTCGGTTTCCTTGTGCGGATACCTAATATTGCTAAGTGGTGGATGAGTAGATTCAACTACATTACCGTCACTTAGTTTCCATTGGAAAGTCTTATTGACTTCATTGATGAATCTTGGTTTCAAATAGTATTCTTCTAACCAATCGAAGAATAAAATCTGGGAACCAATTTGATTCATAAATTCATAATATTCTTCTTTAATTTGTATTTTAAACTTGTTAAAAGTTTTAAAATACCATTCTCTTTTCTTCCTATTTTTAGAAGAATTGAAATCATTGTTTAGTAATAACCTATCAGGTTCGAAAGGTTTTTCTAAGACATTGAGCTCAGAATCTCCTAATTCTGAAGCTGAGGGTTCTTCCCATTCTGGAGAAGTTTGATAAATTGGCTGAGTTAATCCCGAAGGCTTATTAACTAAACCAGAAATTGTAGGATTAGTCTTTTTTGGACTATCCTGGACATTTTTTAGTTCATCAATTTTGGACAGATCAACTGACCTTCTTGATGATCCTAAGGACATTGAACTTCTAGGAGTTTCGAATGATTTCCTAGAGAATTGAAGTGTAACTTTACCATCAGGATGTTGAACAACATTTGATGGCTCAGCAACTTGATATGATTTTTGGGGAATAGGATTTTCTATTTCCCAATGATCAGGTAGGCTTACCTGATCCCATTTGATTATCCTAGGGATGGTTACATTAGATCTAGTTAGATCTGTTTGAATCAAAAGCGTTTGACCTCTTTTGTCAATTTTGTATGCTTTTGATCCGAAGGCTGTTTTCATTAATTTAAAATAGATCCGGTAAATTACTGCCATTGGTAAGGCACCTGGAACCATTTTATAATTGTGGGTTTTAATCTGAAGGGTTAGGGATTTTGTTATTGTTTGATCCCTAAGACCTAAAGTGACATTGGGATGACACTCGAATTGAATTGGACCAGTACTAAGACTAGTTTCAATCGATGCATGGATCGATCGTTCATAGTCTAATTCACGAGCATCTCTGAGAATCATTAGGACAGAGGTGTCTAATCCTAGTTTCGTAAGAGGTTTAGCTCCTACTTGGATTAGCCCTATGTGCATGTAATTCCATTCTTTTCCATAATTTTGGATGGAATTACGGGATAAGAGTTCAATTGTTGTCAATCCATCAGAGACTGGTATGTCTCTTTCTTCAATGGATATGACATAATCATTTTTGCCAAAGATTTTCCATCTGGCCATTTGGTAGATTTCATCATAAGATTTCTTTGAAATCTTCCAGTTATCTATTGCTTCATTAAATTCTTTTATTCTAATTTCATCTCTATTGTTTATATTTCCTAGATCCTCGAGTTCCTCACATGGAACTGAGCTAGAAGACGACATAGATCTGCTGAATAAATTCATTTTAAGTTAAGACGCCTACTTTACCTCATTCATAAGTGGGTCTTGAATGGGAAAACAAAGCATGAGAGCTCAGAATTTGGCTACTTCGGGTTTCAACTCTGAAACAATGCTCTACCCGTCTTACGCTCTATCTGCAGGTTTTACGAGACTTACACGTCAGTACTGATTACTCCCCTATTGCCTAGCGCTGAGGTGATCCAATACTTTCCCAGACACCACAAATGTCCGAGCGTCCACGAGGACAATCGGCTTTGTCTATATCTTAAAATAAAATTATTTCAAACATACCTATTTCATTTTCTAATATTAATTAATGATATATTAGTGACCAATTAATTACTAATTAATGATTAATAAATAACTACTAGTATTTTACTAAAAATAGTATGATACAAATAGTTACATTTAATTTTTTATGCACTGATAAAAGTAATATAATAGAAAAAAATCAATTTTTTCTTTGGAAAAACATATCAAAATATAGCTTCGTTGAAAAAGTTGGAAAAATATCCTGTAAATATTTCTAAACATGTAGATATACCAATTAAACCTGCGTAAAACAAAAATTAATAAAACAAAAAGTTTCAAATTGTAAGAAAGAAGAAGACTGGAAGAAGAAATTGAAATGTCTAATAATAAATACTGAGAATTCGCATTTATATTACAAATTATCAGTGCAAAATTTTTCCTATACAATTGAAATCAGATAATATTGTGTAAATATGCAATATCACTTTATAATAATTTTTATAAATTTATATTATTAGTTTGTAATAATTTTTATAGGTTTATAGCATAAGTTTGTGATAAAGGTTATAAAGTATTAATTATTTATATAAATTATAATAATTTTTTTATTTAATTCTGTTACATTTTGAACTGATATTGTATTTAATCACTTTATATTTTTATTTTAGAGTCTTAAAATATATTTTATGATTTAATAGAAAAATATTATGAAAGTTGAAGAGAAAAATATAATTTTTACGAGATGTTTAGCCGTGTAAGAACCAGCCGTGCTGATCACCGTGTTGGAGGCCAAAATCCAAACAGAGTTGAACACAAGAAGCAAGTACACCGACGCTGACGCTGAAAGATATGCATGTGTTGGTGGAGAAAATGGACAAAAATGAGCATGCCGAATTGCACAACCGTATTGCAATCAGGGAGACCGTGCTGATGGCCGACGTATATATATATATAGCGAGGAATTCCACTACAGTGAGGAGATTCGTCCGCCGGGAAACACAGTAGATGACACGCTCGTGTTATGCTAAGTCTTGACCGTGCTAAACTGGAACGGCTGTATCTAACAAACGCGACACAGCAGCCGGAAAACACGTTGAGAAGCTCCGCCGAAAAATACGCCAGATTGGAATTCCGGGGATTTCGCCAGCAAGATTTCGTCCTTATCGTCCAAGATCCTATGCTGCATTCGAAGCATATGTAAAGATAGATACGAGAGAGCAGTAGTAGATAATAACAGATCAGAGGCAAGATAGACATCTATATCATCCAAGATTAGATTAGATTAGATTAGATAATAAGCAGTATGATAGATTAGATTAGATAGATAGAATTAAAATTTAGATGAAATTATTAAATAGAATTAGATAGTAGAATAGAAATAGCTTAAGGAGTTTTTATATTTTAATTTCAATGCTTTTTATTTATGCACTCTTTTTATATTTTTACTTTTAGATTTAACATGGTTATAACTTAAATTCCCTTTTGTATTCGGGTATAATGAACCTTAGAATGAATATGCAATTTCTATGATTATTCAATAATTTATTTATCATTCTTGTTATTCAATTATATATTCTTTATTGTTTTCAATTTAATATTATTAGCATATTAGTTGAAATTTGATTTCTTATATAAAGATCGGGAGATTTTATATAAAAATAGATCTAACATAATTAAAAAAAGTTGAATGCAATCCTAGAGATAGGACGATGTAATTCTTCCAGATTATGATGAAACTTAATAGTGGAATTCATAAATCGAATGTAATTCAATTTTAAGGGCTTTAATTAGGAAGTAATTCCAATTGATCAACCTAGAATTAGGAATTAGTATGACTTGTGAGAGCTATAAGTTCAATTTAGGAATTTCCACGGTCCAAGAATAAAATAAGAATTTAAATAATAATTAGTTAATTACATTAGTAATTCTGGAGAGATTAAATACCTTAATACATTTTTATTGATTATTGTTTTTTTTTAATTTATTCGTTATTATTTTATTTACTCATTTATTTAATTCTATCAATTGGATAATTAGAAAAAAGGATAATTACTAATACTCGTAATCCCTGTGGGATTGACACTTGATATCTTTATTTACTATACTATAGAATCGATAAGTGTACTTACTTATAGGTCTAAAGTTAGATAATAAAAAGATTGATATTAGTTTGCAATATTCCATTAAATTATTGGATAGTGGGAATAATTTTAGAAAAAATAATTCTTACAATTTGTACTAATGGCGAATCTAAGCCTTTGAAACCTATTTTTAGAATAATTTTTATGGGTACTATATTCACAAATTTAAAAAGGAAAAAAAATATGGCAGAATCTAAGCTAATAACATTATATAAAATATTTAATAACAATAGTTTTTTTTTATTTTGTCCAAATAAAACGGATAACTAATTAATCAACTTACGTCACGGAATTTTAAAAATTGAGATTCAAGAGAATAATACTCTTTTACTATGACTCTAAATAACATGGCCTTTATATCTAAAAATTGCATATTTAAAAGTGTGCGTTATTATTTTTAATGTGACACTCGAAAATATTAATCCTTGTCGTATGTATTAAAGGCATAGTTTTGTACTGAAAATAAGAATGGTGCTGAAAGTAATATAATAAAATGAAAAATATAATTATAAAATGCTATATGTAGGGAATAAGCCTTCAAGAAGTAACATATTCAAACCCTTTGCAACTGACTTCGAAAGTAGTAACCTCGAATTAAAAAACCCCAGTTTCATGTAGAAATTATACATCACCACTAGGTTTGAGAATACATTACATTTATGAAGATTATTTCACGTATAAAGCTATCTAACAATATATTTTACCATACTGGATTGGTTAAGTACTCCTTTTTCTCATTAAAGATGATGCTTTTTAAGACATGACTAATATTATAAAGTTCCATATTAAAAAGCAAATTTGCAATTTTAAAAATATAGACCAACAAACTTGTCAAGATTAGGAATAATACTCGTGTAGCACAGATAAACAAATTTTGAAGAAAATTAAACGCTATCCCTCAATTTAGCACAAAGTTTTTCCTTCATGTTGAATTACAGATTGTATTCTACGAAATCGATTATATATATATTTAATTTGAATTTGGAAGATTAATATTTAAATGATAGTTGAAAAGATTTGAGAATATTATTTTTATGAAGATTATATCATGAGTAAATCTATCTAACAATAAATTTTGCTACATTAAAATTGTGAGATATTTCTTTTTCTCGTATTTTATGACATATTGATAAATGACTAATACTGTGGAGTTCTACGTGAAAACCCTCAAATTGGCTGCTTTTTAAAAAAATAAACCCTTGGATGCTGTGTGTGTCAAATTTTACAAATAGGACTAGGTAAAAAAGTCAAGTAAGTGTTGCAACATGGGCATTTTAGTGAGGCTATATGCAATATTGTTGCAACATGTTTGAAGTGTTGAGGTATTACTAAAGTTCTTATAGTGACTATTGACAATGCAAGTTCAAATTATCTTTGCATTCAACATTTAAAAAAAAAAAGATTTTAATCATGAGACACACTTGTGATGAAGGGAGATTTTGGTTGTATGAGGTGTTGTGCTCATATCTTAAATTTAATTGTGAAGAAAGGTTTAAAAGAATTAGATTATTCATTCTTTAGAATCCGTTTAGAGATTATATATGTTAAGTTTTCTCCATTGAAGACTTGTTAAATTTAAGAGTTGTATAGTGGAAGAAAATATTAAAAGAAAGTCATCATTGTATTTAAATGTTAAAACTAGGTGAAACTCAAATTACTTGATATTGAAGTCAGTTATAAAATTTCAAAAGGCATTTTTATAGTTGGAAGTTAATGATAACAAGTTTAGAGTAAAACTTGAAAAGGATAAAATGAGGGGAGTCCTTACAAAGGAAGATTGGGAATATGCAAGTGGCATTTTATCATTCTTAATGACATTTTATGATACCATATGGAGCATTTCTTAAAGGAACACCAAGTGTTGAGTATCAAATTAATGAACAATGTCAAAGTAGTGATCCATTTGTGAGGACAATGGTTAAAAGGATCAAGAGAAATACATGACAAGTATTGGGGAAATATTAATAATATCAATGTATTATCTTTTGTTTCAACGGTTCTTGATCCTCATCAAAAGTTGTTTTATGTTGATTAGATGGTTAAACATGTGTATAATACTGACAAAGCAAATCAATTCATGAGACAAATCCACTATGTCCTTTTAGGCTTGTATCATCATTTCGATTTTAGTTTTAAGCATAAAAAGGAAAACGCTAGCTCAAATCCTCAAAGTTGGATGAAGGAAACATAACCACATATGAAAAATGAAGATCATAAACCATGGAAATTTGTTTTCAATCGTGAGATGAGTGGGGAAAAACTGGTGCAAAAAAAATGAATTCAAAAAGTATTTAGGGAAAAAAGTGAGAATTTTGATATATTAGATTCGTGAATAAAATGCTTTTCTAAATACCATATCCTTTTTTTTATAGCAAAAGATGTTTTGGTGATTCTTTTATCAACTTTGGCTTCAAAGAGTGCTTTTAGCGCTAGTGGTCAAACACTTGATTCTCTTAGAAGTTCTTTAACTCCTTATATGGTGGAAGCTCTTATTTATACACAAGATTGGCTAAAAAATCCTAGGACACTATTATAGCAAAGGAAGATCTTATAGCATTGAAACATTTTGACTCAGGTACAAAATTGTTCATTTGATTTGTGAAACTAATAGAGCCTGTTTAGTTTTTGGAATGGAATAGACTAAAAATAGAAAAGTTATACCTTAGGATTAACTATTCTCGAGAATAGGTTAATAATTTGTATTACAATGTTTACTTTATATGATTTTTTACTATAGGAAATACTCATTTCAATATTTACTTTACATTATTAAGTTGGGAATATGGATAAAATTACCAATTCACCCGTATTTAGTTATTAATTATAGTATTAATTAAGGTATAATAGACACAATGTTTGAATTTTTAATTCACCTTGTAGAGATAATAAAAAGTTTTACCCTTTCTTAGGTAATATCTATTCTCAGTCAAATGGAAATAGAAAAATCCCAAAATTTAAAATTTTCTGTTCATTTTTCTAAATAAATAAGATAATAGGCAATTGAAAGAAAATAGTTATTTATTCCCTCTCTATTACCCATGGTAAACAAGTTATTAATACTATTTGACTTTTTCTCCATACTTTTATCACATGCCTATCGTATTATTATTATTATTATTTAACATCTCTTCAGATGCAAAAGTTAGCAAAGTAGTGGAATCAACTACTACAAATATTATCCTTGATTCAATCAAGCTCATTTTTACAAGTTTTTAGGTTTAGGCTTTAGCTTGTTGAAACTAATGCACAATGAACTTGTTTATCTATTTGTTTATTATTCCAAGTTTAAATCTAAAGTCAATGCTTGTAGATCTTACAAGTTTGTGTCTATTTGGTACTAGAGCATTATGTCGTTGTGTGAGTACATTATTTTGTGTGATATTTGTTTGCTAGGGCTTTGCAATGGTATTCTAGATTATTGGAGTATTAGTTGGTAAAAGTGGACTTGGTTGATGGATAAACAAGATGAATGGTTGTTGATTATTTTTTTTTAATTTGGTTTTTTTGGAAATGAGTTGATTATTAAGAGTTTGAATGTATCGTACAGGTGAAAAGATACATATCATATAAATGCATCATATGAATATTTTATATTAGATGATGAATGGTGGAACCGTGGAAGTTTGACAAGTGAACATGTTATGTTTAAGTTTAATAGTGTTGCTTATGTTGAAGGTGAAAGCTCTTCAATGAAGTAGTTTCATTAGTTAATTTAATTGTATCAAATTTTTAAACGTTGCCACATGTTTAGCCATACTGTCTTTGCTAGTGAAAGTTAGTTTTAGTTGTTTATCTTATTTTCTAAAATTTTTAGTCCATGGATAGTAATAGTATGGACTTATATTAACCAAATAATCAATTCTTCTCAATTTTATTTCCAAGTTCATGTTCAGCCATTTAAAAAAGCATTAGTACAGGGAATTAAAGCACTAAATGGTAAATATTATTTAAATAATCTCCACTCTCTAGGTTTCCAAACACATTACAAGTTTACATTATGCATAAGTGCATAGTGACACGGTATGAGAATTTAGAGTAAACATAGAGGGATCGACTCGAGATATAAAGTGTAATGAATAGTATCGATAGAGTAGTTTGTTTTAGGGTGGTTAGATTCTCTAAAAGCATATTTAACCTCCTATAAATAAATTAGTTGGAAGCTAATACCGCTATCTTAATGATAGTCATAATAGACCAAAACCAGTTGAAATAGTTGGTCATCCCAAATATACAATGAATCATGACTAAGCCAAGAAGGCACTCCTAAAGTGAAAAAATGGGCTAGAAACAAATCTTAAAAAAATAGGAATGAAAAGGTTGACTCGACATCAAAAAATAAAATGATTATATGAATTAAGAGATGGTTGAGTATCACACTAGTACTTTAAGAGGGAAAAACCTCTTGTTTCGTGACAAGTGGTATTAGAGCCAACATTTCAGCTACATCAAGTCGCCTAAATGCTACTCAGAATATCATTTAAGCGAGTAGTTCCTAGGGATAGAAGGGCTCATGTGGGTTAAGCTCGAAGCAGCCACTAGAAGGAAGACATCGTTGCTAGAGGATAGTTGTGTCATAAGTCAAAGGACTCATGTGAGAAAACCTCAAGAGGAGGAGCAGTCATTAGAGGGAGGATATCATTACTAGAGGGGAGTTATGTCACAAGTCAGTTGTAACAAGATTTAAACAAAGTCTTTATGAAGAGTGAGTGTGAGCCTCCCTACCGTTAACAATAGGAAATTTGAGAGGATAAAGAGAGGGGTGAGGGTGAGAGAAAACCTATGGAAGCCCAAAATCTTAGTGTAGATGATCTTAGGTGGAGTCCAATAATGGATTGAAAAGGGTTAGCGATCTTAAGGAGTGGGTAGTGGCAAGACATTAGCCTCATGATGAGGATAAATAAATTTAGGTGAAGGAGAGCATCATGATCCAAGAGTTTAGAGTAGGCATGGAAAGATCAACCCAAGCATAAAGAGATCAACTCGAGCAAAGAATGTAGTGAGTAATACCAGTAGAATAGTTTGTTCTAAGGTAATTGAGTTTTTTGAAGGCGAGTTTGGCCTTTTGTAAACAAACTAATTGGGAACTAATACCGCTCTTCTAATGCTAGCCA
Source organism: Laguncularia racemosa (assembly GCA_037954665.1). Taxonomy (NCBI): domain Eukaryota; kingdom Viridiplantae; phylum Streptophyta; class Magnoliopsida; order Myrtales; family Combretaceae; genus Laguncularia; species Laguncularia racemosa. Next base: position 420,800 of record JBBMOL010000223.1, on the reverse strand, counting down.
CAACATGATGAAACCGGCTAAGGTAGTTGATCCTCTTAAATACACAATGGATCATGGCTAAGTCAAGAGAGCATTCATAATGTGAAAAATGTGCTCAAAACAGATCCTTAAAAGATAAGAATGAGAAAGCTGACTTAATATCTAAAAATAAGATAATTATATAAATTAGGAGATAATAGAGTGCCATACAGATACTTGAGGAGGGAAGAACCTCGCATCCCATGACACATAGCATTCCAAGTTCCATGCTTTGCATAGCATGCATAACATTCCGAGTCATAGTAAATTTATAACTAAAATTATGATTAAAATAAAAATATAGTGATAACAATTGAAACCATATATTGTAACAAATCAAATCTTTTTTTTTATTCAAAAAAAATTACAAATCAAACATAGATTCATTTTTAAAAAAAAACAAAAACATAATAATTAATTTGATTCAATTCAAGAGCTATACCGAACCACTGTGCATCCGACCCTAATTACGAAGGCCCAGCCCGATTCCTTAAAACACTGGAGTAATCAAATCAACGCGCGCGTACGAAGCGAACTAATCTATTAGGGCAGGATACTGTCATTTATATTCAAGCAGGCGTTGTAACATGGAACGTGAAAAAAATAAAATAAACGTTATATAGGACATGTCTGCTTTTGGAGGAAACTTTCCACTTGAGGCTTATCTATAGAAGTTAAAAACTGCTGTACAAAAAGATGCCAAGCATAAACAACACGACACGAGATGGCTAGACGGAACGAGATCCCAATCCCCAAATCCCATGCCCACATAAAAATAACGGAGAGTCGAGCGCTACGCATAGGAATAGGATTTAGGATCATGGCACTCAAATCACTCGATATGCTACACATACACACACACACAAGCAGTAGTCTCCTTTACCAACTCCATCCCATAGTAATAAAGAAGAGATAAAAATACAAACTAACCACACCCATCAGTTTTTCTGTACAAGGACTGCATAATTACAATTGTAACTACAAATTTATCAATTCTATTAGAGAAATTCAGCCACATACAGAATCGTGTCACTTTCTGTCCTCTTTGCTCATCCCCACCTTGTCTTTCCCCCCTTCCCCTATCTCATTCTTAGGTGAAAGCATCAACATCAATTTCAAAAGCCATGAGAAGCAAATGATATCTTTCTTTCTCCTTGCATCGGATATGGTAACCCAAGCTGCCAGCCTTGTAGAATTTCTTCTACCTGAGAATTGACCACTCCTAACGAGTTGTGGACTCTGCGCTTTGGCTTTCTGCAATATTACAAGTCCCAGTTGTCAGCAGCAGGCAAAGCATTCACTATATGCAGGACAACTTCACAAACACTATATGCAAAATATTAGTCTGTCACTGATGGAAACCATGACATTATCTTGATTAATAGAAATGCCTGATTGCAAGGTCATGTCACATAAATATCCGCATCAGCACAATCACTTTATCCCTATAGACAGGATTCCACACCACTTGTAAATTGCCATATCCACCTTACCCTCCTCAGAGGATGAGAGAGAGAGGACAGAATTTTCCACCATAAATACATGAATTGGAAGCCAGAAGGATACTTGTGTATTCTCTACATATAACAAAGCATGGCTACAACAAAAAATTTGCACACCTTCCCCAAACAACTGCTCAAATCGGGCCACAATGTGTTTCCCATAGGTGTACTTCTTCAAAGCATGAAGATGAGTATTGATCCGGTTCAACAATATCTCCCTGTGTTTATCATTGCAAACCTCAAGAATCTTCTGTACCACATAATTTGCAAACTGGTCCTTCATCATTGCCTGAACATGAAAATACATTAACAGCCAAAATATCGGAGAGAAGAATACTTGCTTGCATATCTTTTTTTAAAATCTCTTATAGGTCCAGCACAAGAAACTCATACATACCAAAAGATTGTCATTTTCCTCTGACTGCCCAATAATCTCTTCAATCATAAGTGCACGCTCAGTGGCATCGCCATGCTCCAAGCATTTCTCAACAACATTTGAAGCATACTTATGTTGACTCATCTGCACAATCTTTCCAGTCAGTTTACTGATAATTTGGCTCCTCTCTTCAGATTTTCCCCTCTCCAGAACATGCTGCAGATGATTCCAAATTTGAAATGATAATAACAGGAAATAATGCAATAGCATCTGCAAATGATTTTTTCTTATTGGAATTAAATTACAGAGAGGAGAAACCTAAGGAACAAAAGGAGAACCTGGATAAGTCAAATAAACTTATGCTAGTACCATAAGCCGGGACAGCCAAACACAATCTATGGTATATCTAGAGGATTGACTCCTCAAATATTGATCAACAAATAACAGGACATAATCTCCAGAATAATCAACAAGCAACGCCTCACTTTGCAGACCTTTCTAATAGATTTTTTAATATCAACAACACAATACCTACAAAGTTGTCATGAAAACACCAACGAAGCACTGAAGCCCATATTTCAGTAGCCAAAAGAAGCCTTCAAGAGTTACTAGAAAGGACAACTTGCATACCCTCATAAGTCCAAAAGCATATGTTACAGATAAATAATCCCACTGAATTAACAAGATCTAGAATCCACATGACTGCATTCCAACTCACAAAAATAAAGGGAAAAAGCAAGTATACGTAGTTACCAGAAAAAGAAAAATCAGGTACCAAGTGCTGCTTATTTTCGAAAGGGAAAATTACACAAACATGACCCATGCTCTGGGCCTTTCATAAAAAAGTGACCTCTGTTTTATTTTTTTGATAGACTTTTATTAATATCTGTTTATACTAATTAGGGACAAATGTCATATTTTGATTAGTTTATTTTAATAAATTAATAATAATAAATAAATTTAATCAGATTATTAAATAAAAAAATATAGAAAACGAAATATTTTAGAAGAAAACCAAAAAGAATGGAGAAGGGTGGGTGGGGAACCTTAGGCAAGGTGGCCAGCAACCCTAAGGCCAAGAGAAGGCCAACCACAAATAGGGGAGGTCACACAAACCCCCTAGGTGATGGCAGAACACCACCACCACCACCCCCCCCCCACCCCCCCCCCCCCCCCCCGGCCTTGGAGTCATTGAGGATCATGCGACTCCCCTAGAGTGGGTCATATGACCCATCACAAAAAACAAAGGTGGCTGGTGACCCCCAATGCTAAGTGAGGCCAGCCACCACCAAGTGGGGGATGCTTTGATTTACTCTTTTTTTTTTTCTGTATGTTTTATTTAATTATTTCATTAAATGTATTTATTAAAAAGGACCGATCAAAATATGACATATATCCCTAATTGATATTATCAGATATTAATAAAACACACGTCATATAATTGTCAAAAAATAAAACACATAGGCCAATTATTTGCAAAAGGCTCAAAACAGAGGTCTTGTTTCCATAATTTTCCCTTTCCTAAAAAACTACATTACACCAACAAAAGACGTCACTCCAAAACAACATATGCATCTTATTACACCAACAAAACACAGGTCCTTTATTTCAATCTTTATTTTCTTTTCCACTGCATTTTCCATGGTTTAGATTGTGAAGCACCTCACCCTTATCAGTTTGAGGTGCCTACCATACTTGAACTCATTAATTGGAAAGAAAAGCAGATTCTTCTTACTTTTTAATAGGAAGCAGTGGTTTAACTTTAATCAAGCCCCTTTTTCTCTTATTACTTTGTTACCTCTTTGCAACAAGAAACCAATCCAAATTCTTTTTGAAAATGGCAAAACACATACTCATTATTATGGCACAAGCAGGCAAACCAGAAATCACAAGAGTAAATACTGACCTGCGTAACATAATTGCCATACTGGTCTTGAGCAAGTTTATAGGCAGATTCCAGTATCTCATCCACTATACACTGACTTTGCAGCTCATCAGAACAATGCTCCAACACCCTCTATCACATATCAAAGAAGTGAAATTATCATATAACATTGTATTTAAGGTGCATAACTGTGTAAATAAAACAATGGAGTCACCTGAATAACACGGCAGCCGTATGGATGAGTAGAGAGAGTAGCAACTTGACTGCGAAAAGCTGATATGATGAATGCAATCCTCTCAGTCGGTACACTTTCTATACACTTCTGTATTACATGGTTCCCATTTTGATCTCGTACACATTTCATAACATGCTCATCCAGCTCATGTACCAGCCTTGTTTTCTGGTCAAGTTCAATAACCTCAAGGGCCTACCCATGCAACAAACACAAAAAGAACATGTGGCTGCAATTATTTATCTTCAAATATGCCGATTCAATGAGGAAACAAGTTCTTTTTGTGAAATAAGTATGTGACTCATTCTCACAAGAGTGACAATGGAAACCATTTCAAAGTCAATTCCTATTCTCACACATTTTTTTGTCAATCCAAGGCCAGTACAATCTGCTACTATTCTCAGCATATGCAAACATAAATTTCAGCTCTTCTGAAATCCTAATGTACTAATGCTGATCATTTGTTAAGCACTCGTGTTCCTCGACTGAAGACAATTGAATGTTTTAGATAAGGAATGCACAATCAATTACTTAAAGCAATAAGCATTAACACCAGATTGCATTCTCTCTTGTATCCTAACATACCTTTTGGATCACACGACAGCCATACATTTGCAAACTTAAGGGAACCATTTGTCCAGCAAGTTGATTTGCGAGCTCCTTTCTCTGCTCAGGGCTACCGTGTTCAAAAAACTACCACAAAGCAACCACTCATCAAATTCATTAATGATGCCAATAAGAGGCTACATTCATCATATCAACTAACAGCCCATTTACTTTTTAGAATAGAATAGATAGAGTATAAAAAAATTACTCCTTGGGAATAACTTTTACCAATAATTAGGCTAGAAATTTATATTCCGTTATTTTAATAATGAAATATGAACCAAACCTTTTGAATAACGTAATTCCCAAAAACATCAGTCATCAACTTTGAAGCATGGGGCAGAACTTCTTTAAAAACTGCTTCTTTTTCTTCAAAGCTGGAAGTTTCAAGTTTCTGCTGGATGAATCGACTCCCATGTTGATCAACACTATAAAAAGGTATGTCATTACACACTGTTTCATAAAATAACAAAATAGCATGAAGAGGTAATTGAGACATGAAAATCAGATCCAGAACGCTACCTGAATTCGACAACACGACCAACAATATCAGAAAGCTCAAACTTCCGAGAGTTGTTAGACTTCAACTCTTCAAGAAAGGAATTTCTCTTGAGGTCATCAAAGCTGTTTACTCCCCTCTGACCTTGCCATCCAGAGTACATCCCACCATTTCCAGTGGAAGCCGGAGAAAATCTAACTTCATTCCGGCGACCAACAGGGCCTAGTCCACCGACTGGAGATGATGGCACCACAGGACTAGCAAGAGGGGAACCTGGAAAGTGAGTCATGACACCCAAATTTGGAGGGCTTCCAAAATAGTTGCTATTAAGCATCTCCCCCTTTTTTGTATTTGGAATATTCAGATTTCCATAACCTGGAAACTGAAGTTTTGGATCACCCATGTGAGTAGGCATAGTGGCCTCATTATGAGGCATATAAGTATTTACAGGGCCTGCTACACCACCTCTGGGAAAGCGTCCAACATGCGTCGAGGCACCATATGCATCCTCAAAAGGATGATGAAAATATTGCATGTGAAGAGGATCCATGAAAGGAGGTTGATAAGCCAGACCATGCTGTCCATATATTTTGTTACCATGCTGCATATCACCGATATTTGAGATCCCTTGACTGCCTGAAACACCACCAGTTCGACCACTGAAGCTGGTACTGGATGCTGCACTGAAAGGCACATGAAATGCACCATGCGGAGCATATGCAGGCATGTAAGGGGGGAGAAGTGTTGAGCTCAAAGCATATCCACCCAGACCATATTGGGGAGGATAAACACCTTGAGGTTGGAGATTAGGGTAAAAAGTATTTGAAGTCATATATGTCGCTGCAGTTGGATAGACACTAGGTGACTGCCCAGCCGAAAGCAGCCTCCCCTGCTCATCACCAGAAGAAGATTTAATATGGCCATGAGATAATCTCTCCATGCGACCCTGTGATTGATTGGTTCCTTGATGTAAAACTTGATCTTGGACAATCGGATTTTGTAATGAAGTATTTTGTTGTGCATTCCCATGGTGTAATGGCATGTTCCTTCCACTAGGTTGTTGACCTTCTGGAACTTTCACATTATTTTCACTCATTTGAGATAGACCCAAACTAGCTATTGAGGTCTTATTACCAAACTTGCTTTCTTTTCTGCCGAAATCCTCTTTCTGTGGAGTTGCCGGTTCTCTAACAGCATCTGTAGAAGAGGCCTGTATTGGCTCATTGTTCGATATTAACCCAATAGTTGATGGATCAAGGGCACATGTTTCCACACCATCTGCTGAGACACAACCTGATTCTGATCCCTTCACAATATTCATTGAGGATATATTGGATGAAATCACATGAACATCGCAATCAAATGCTTCTTTCGTCACATGGCTTGAGGAACGAGACTGATACACAGGAGAAGGGGTGCGGGGAAAATCTTCCTACATGAAGAAATGAGAAGGGGTATATAGATAAAATCACTGGGCTTTTTATCAACTTACATCATTTTATGAACAAACTTAGAATATCCAAGGATTAAAACCACATAAAAACCATATTATCCATGAATAATTTATAATTAAAAGCATCTTTACAGATTTTCAGAAAACAAAGACATAACTTAGCCAATGTACCATTAATAAAAGCAAGACTGCCAGTTCCTGGTTTACCCTTGAAAGAGAGTATAAAGAGTATCAACAGGCTATTTGAAGTCTTTTTTCTCCTTTAAAAAGGTCGAAACAAAGGCAAAAGACCACAGTTGGTCTTCACCACCCTCCTTCACAAAAAGCTACTTATTGTGGGTCCTATGAACTGTACATATCTTGACAAATTATAGTCCCCAGGCAGCGGCTCATCTATAAGAGCAGTGTCACTGCAAGATGCTGTAAACCAGAAGTCACACGTGCTTGTTTTTGGTTTTTGTTATTTGGATCTAAGTTGTGGGGGTTGTTAGGAGTCAGACATGAAGTCAAGCGTGTGCAGAACAAAAGTAATCATATGTACATTTAGCTAGCTGTAGGTAACTGTTATAGTCACTAGGAAAAACCATAAAGAAACCAAATTCCAGAACTAATGATTCATGGGGATAGAAACATAAAGCACAATCAAAGGAACTCAGCTAAGAATTTTGTATTTTTAGTTTTTTTGGGGGGGTTGGTTACCAGAAGGACACAGCCATAATTTGACCGGCTATTGCAGGCACATGAATCACCATAGAAAACCCATGCACCTGTTAAGTATAGCTTGTACAATGTAGATAGCGCAAAAGATAAGTAAACATATGTACATTTAGCTAACCGGTTGCTATAGGTAACTTCTTAAGTCACTAGAGAAATGCCATCAAGAAACTAAATTCTACACCTGATGTGTCATGGTAATAAAACATAGAACTCGCCTAACATTTTAATTTTTTTTTTTCCCTTTTGCTCGGTGGAGGGCCAAAACCAATATTCAATCAGCCACCTCTAGGCACAGGAACCACCCAATAAAGCCTATGCTTAGTTAAAACATGATTTGAACTATGTAGGTGGCCTGAAGAAGTGATCATGAAGGAATTTAAACCAAGACTTGATGCATATTGTCATAAGAGTTCTTAAGCTTTATCCATTGGACCAATCCTTTATAATTAGTCACCTAACAATATATTGCTTGTAAAAACATGTTTCATACTAGCTTTCGCTAGTTATATATATATATATATAAAGGATTCTTCTTGGGAAACACGTAATTATGATACAGTCCAAAAAACTTTATTGCAAAGAAGATAATTCCTAATTGATATGAACGCCAAAGTCCAAAACCATTTACTTTAGATTATGATTAAGGAGGATTTTTTCAGCCAAGGATAGAAAATATGAATAGAGGAAGGAGGCAAGGTGGGGGAGAATTTCCTAATAAGAAAGAGAGAAATTGAAGCATCAAACCTGTATCAAATCGACCAAACTTTTGTGGCGGCCAGCCAAGGAAGCCATGTTAGATCCGGGCACATATATACTACTTCCTGTTGCATCATGCAAATCTTGAAAAGTTGCTTTCTCATCCTCAGGCTCCTCCTTATGTGTAAACAGTGAACCTCCAGACAAATGCAAGGACCCATCACCACTGTCATCAAAAGAAGTCAATCTCCAATTATTGCCAAAACCACCTATATGGCGTACTAGGCGCCGGTTTTCCTGTGAAATAAGCGGGGGTGGAAGCCTTGGGTTGAGGTTCACATGAGAACAATAATAAGCAATGTAGGCAGGGTCTGCACGAAGTTGTTCCTCTGACTCGCAATTCTCGATTGCACTGGTTAGGCTGGCCAAGTTGGGATCTAGAGAGACGTTTTTCTGTGCTAAAAGGTTCCCAAGTGCTTCAAAAGAACCCTCCATACTGGGTGGAGCACTACCACTTCGGTTAGGAACTGTACCTGCCTGATTTCCAAGTAACCTATGATCACGTAGAAGTAAACCCAACTCTTCAGCTGCCATGTTTTTCAATGGAGGCCCAAAGACAGCAGAATCCTTGGAAGAAGGCCATTCTCTAGCACCACTTGTTTCCACTATCCTCATAGGAAGTTCGGTTGCCATCTTCTTTTTGTTAAGAATAAGTAAACTATGCGTTGATGAACTTTCTCATGTCTATCGTGGTAGTTCACCAGTAAGTAAACAAGCTGCAATGCATTCCTATTGTTAATTGGCTTGTGCAAAATCAAGCTAAGTTGATAAGCAAACTTCTTTTTTCTTCATCATCAACAAAAGACAACATATGCTACTCTAATGTAGGCTAGAGTTGAACCTTAGCCAAAGTACTTTGCTTTTGTGATTGTAACATTGTTGTATGTTATACTTGCCATCTGGCGGTTGTAAACCTTTCCTTTGGATTAATAAAATTTCATTTATCCAAAAAAACAAAAGACAACATACGATGCAAAAGTTACGGATTCTCCTGTGGCGATAAAGGCATCCTGAGTTTGTGTTTAATAAAAAGGGATAAAAAATCAAAAAGAAAAAGGAAGAAGAACCTTACAGTGGATATCTAATGCCTTATGTTACAACAGATTTCACTAGAAAAAAAGATATTGCTATAAAAGAGGGTAGGCTCATAGCATTAGCATCCCTTTTATGTTTCGAAAGCTAACATCTTGTGTATGCTATAGGTAAAATACAATATTACTCTTGATCATCTCCATACTCTCCGTCGTCTCCATAATTAAGTGATCGCGGTCAGTGAGTCATACAGAGTAAACACTTATACTAAGAACAACCATATATAACAACATAGAAAAGGAGCCCAAAATACTAGGTGGAATTAAGCGGAAAAAAAAAAAAACCTAAAAGAGCAAGGGTATAGAGTTGTATTGTAGAGAAAGAAAAACGAAGAAACCCTAGAGCAGTAAAACACAAACACACAGCATATAACAAGAGAAATAAGGAAGCATGAAAACAACCAACCTGGAAACTTAGTTACAATAATATGATGATCGACGACGTAGAAGGAGTATAAGAAGAAGAAGAGTCCATTTACTGCCAAGAACAGCACAAACCTATTATTCCCCTCACAACCTTAATCATGAAAAAAAGAAAAAAGAAAAAATCCTTAGAACTCTAATGGTTTGTTGTTTGTACGAAAAAATATTTTTTTTAAAAAAAAAAAACTCTCAGAGACTCCAACTCTTCTTTCCGTGGTCTTTGGTATTGTTCTGTTCTGCTTCGAGAGAGAGAGAAAGAGATTATGGAATGGAATTAGCTTTTAACTTTAGCTTTGAGTTTGGGTTTTGGTTAAAAATTACAAAAAGGAAATTCAGAAAAAGAAAAAAAAGGGAGAGTTTAGGAAACAAATGTCACTTGCGTATACCTCCACATTACCCCCGGGCGTGTTTTCTTTTAAAAAAAAAATAAATAAGTTTATAATAATAATCAGCTTACTGTAATAATATAATACAATATACGATGGGTCAATAATTAATGATATTATCAATTAGCAGTAATTAATATAAGAAAGAAAAGGGAAATGACGGCGTTGCCACTGAGCTTTCCGGGTGAACCCCACTATTGCTCTCTAGCGTTGACACGTGGATCCTCCAACACGTCATCAACTCTACCTCTTTCGATAAAAAAAATTAACCTCTTCCCAACCACTTGCACCATCCATTCGTTTTATTCTCTTTTTATTTTATGTAAAATTACTATTAAGGTATTTAATTTTTTAATCATAAAATACCATTTCATTGACAAATCTATATTACGTAAAACACGAAATTCTAATTCTTCAACTTATCCTAAAAATCGTTATTTGAGAAAAATAATAATAATTCATGTTTTCCTATCTTACCCTCACATATACATACAAATAACAAAAACTACCCTTGTCAAATTGAGTCATAAACATAATACATAAACCATTGCCCCAACTACTTCGACATTATCTCTTCCCTCCAACCTTAGATCCACCTTAAAATCACTATTGTCACCACCACCATGGCCATTGTCACTGCCTCTAACACCATTAGCTCTAGCTCCTATACTACAAAGCCCCAAAAACTCCTTGCCCTCCACTTCGCCTACAAGGACCGCCACATGAAGGTCAATGGCTGTAGCGTTAAGTTCGTGTACTGGCTGTCACTACCACATGGATCTTCTAACTTACTAGAGAACTTGGCCACCATTCTAATGGAGAGACTATTAGGTGACTCCTCTGCCACATCGAAGGTGCTATCGTTGCGGCAACCGACAATGGTACTACTCTAGTCAAACTGGTCACTAAGACCATTGTCGTCACCTCTACTATCATTAGCTCTGGCTCCTAAACTCCGAAGCCCTAAAAACTCCCCATCCTCCACTCTACCCACAAGGACTGCCACACGAAGATCAATGGCTACAACCACCAGGTTCATATGTCGATGATCCCCACCACCTAGATCTTTTAACTTACTAAAGAACTGCTTATCGCTTCAATGGAGAGACTATCGAGTGGCTCCTCCACCATGCCGAGGGCGCCATCATAGCAACAAACAGTAACGGCACTATCCTAGTAAAACTTGTCACCACTTCTATCGACATTGCTTTGATGTCCTCCTCCGTGTCATCGATATTGTATCCAGCAGTAGAGGACTCTGTCAAGGTAACATGCTAAGCTATTTCAATATATTAAGGGTATTTTCGTCATTTTTTAACTACTTCAATCCCATTCATCTGTCTATATTGTGAAGTAAACAAAGTAATAATAATTCAATAACAAACAATTGAACAATGTAATACTCGTTCCATATTTATTACTTCTCTATTCAATTCCCTTATAACGAGTATTCTATTTTTCCTTTATTTTATTTAGCGAAGTGAATGGGTTGTTAATATGCAATGTATTCGTATGATATATTATAGTATATATTTTAGAAGAATTTGGTTGTTTTCTCATATAGTTTGGCACTTCTTATCTTAATTTACTTTAATCATAATACAAAGAATAGGGATTTTAATAAATCATTTTACTATTAAAAAAAATACATTAAATTATAATAAGATAGTAAATATAAGATAAATTTACTTTATATATATTGTAATGAAATAAGTACTAATTACTGGCACATTTGATTTGTTTAATAGAACGAGACAATAATAAAATTTCAATCCTCAACAAATAGAATAAAAATGCAATAACTAATTTTTTATAGTTTGTTTGAAATCTTATGAATTTATATGAAAATATGCTTTTTAAAAAAAACCCAAAAAATAGCTATTCATGATTCTATAAACAACTTGTAATTACTCGTTTTGCTTCAATAGTAATTTCATGAAATGAACCAATGTTAGAACATGTTTGCTAGGAATAAATAGGTATCATATTTCATCCATTTAAAATAAACCAAAACTGTTATAAAAGAATTTAAACATGGTTAACCTATTTATTTATGATGAACATGTAAAAGATTACAAGTATTTGTTGGGATAAAAGCGAATAAAGTACCTGTACTTTCTGATTTGAGCAATTTAATGTATAAAGTTTCATTCCTTTATAAGTTAATATGTAATAAAAATACTAAATCACCAAAAATCCGAAATTTTAGACATTAAATTATTAAAAAAACAAAACTTTAAGTACTAAATTACCTAAACATAAAAATATAGACACCTTTGGTGCCTTTTTCCCGTATTTGTTTGATTTGGAACAGATTCTTAAAACCATTCCCGATCAAAATAAAAAATCAAAACTTCAACAAAAATGGAACTTAATACTTAGTAAATCATTCTTCTATATCAAATCATGTTATTTGCTTAGTGAATTTTAATAGTTATTCATTAATTTGATACATTTTCCTAAGTATTAAAGGATCTTATTGTGACCATTAACTCCTTCAAAAAGCAACCTAATAGATAAGAAGAGAGATTTAAAGTATTCATGTCACTAACTACATGTTTACTTAATGGTTATAGTTATTCAATTCTCCTTTATTTATATAAAGTTGTTATTAATTATAGTGTTTAGTTGAATTTTAAATATTGAATAACTGTTTCCAATAAATTATCATTATCCAAAATATTGAATAGAATTTTGTGTTCCCATTGATGGTCCATTTATCATCTTTATTATAAATATCTTGTCTTATAAATATTATTTGGTATTAGATAGACTATAGAAGAGTACTAGGTTTTAGTTTTATTGTAAAGTTATAATTAATATTTTAATTTTATTCTAATATATAATTCATTGTATTGTTTTTTATCAACCGAATAATGTAATAGACATATAATAATTATTGCGCTTCTATTCCATTTCTATTGAGTTATATTTCAATATTCTCTTTATCCTATATGTAAAGTGAACATGTTATAAATTATAAAAGTTTTAACTATATATTATATATATTACTATTTATCGAGAAAATCCTCATAATCTAATAGAATAATACCGATCTCCATGATAGATATATTAAGTTTAAATCTCTCTTTCACCCATAATCAACAGGAAAAAATTTTGTTATACATCAATGAGCACTTTACTGGAATTATTTTTCTCCTCAATTTCTCGTTCCAATGGATTTATATGCATCTTTGTTGATGTGAATTAAATGATGATTTTATCTGTATCTTCTATAATAATAATGCCAATACCCACTTTTTAGTGTACTGCACTTTTTGACCATGATTTTCCATTAATAACCCTTACATTATAGTTCCTAATACTAATGATTAGATATCATTTAACTCTCTCCGTGAATGATGACTTCCGTTGCTTTCCAATGTAAATTACTACACCCTATCCCAATAACCACCACCAATACACTTAGACCCTTTTTTACTCCTCCGTTTTTTTTCACTTTTTTTGTGTCTACGCTTTTTGACCGCGATTTTCCATTAATTACCCTTATATTATTTAACTCTCTCCAAAGGATTACTTCGGTAAATTTCCAGTCTAAACCACCATACCCTATCACAATAACCACCGATTCACTAGCCCTTTCTTTTTTTTCCCTGCTTTTTCTTCTAGCTAGCTTTCATTTCAAATGAGGCAAAAAAAAACTACCTGTGGTCTTTTAAATCTATTTTCCCCATCTCTCATTCGACTCTAGAAACACATTTTCACCCTCCCTAACACAAAAAACTATCCTTCCCCAACCCCCACGGCAGCCTTCAAGGAGCTCCTCCTTACCTCCAAATCCATTTCATTCGATCAAGGATAACAAGAAAATGACAATGGAGTGAAGAAAGAGAAACCCAAACTCCATAACTGGACATTCCTTACAAGTTTATTCTCTCAATTACCTTTATGCTATATATATATATATTCCTGATTATTATGATGGTCAGCTTTATTGAAAGTTTTTTTAATTCTTCTTCAATTTTAATTGGCTGCAGATTGTAAATACTCGCTCTATTCCAAAAGAGAAATGGATCCGTTTCACGAAGAGCTTTCTTTTAAAGATATCGTGAAACAACTTTTTTATCATCAAATCTGTAGTTATACTGAAAGCGTGTTCAATTACATGTGTCGATTTAGGCCAATGAGTAAAGAACATTGATTGTATGGTCTTGAAGTGACTCATCCTAGAATCTTTCTTAATCTTACAGCAACTCCGAGTCATTAGTTTCAGTAAGTTCTTGCAGTTGAAGAGACGAAGGTAAAAGGCGTAGATCTAGAACAATTAATCCACGTACAAAAACACCTCCAGCCTATTTGCTGTGCTGAAGTAAAATATATTCCCACCTATTCAACACAAATTAACTGTAAAAATAATATATCATGCGTCTCTTTTATAAGGAGCTGCAATGAAAAGCTAAGTCGTTACGTTGTATAAGGACAATTTTGTGCTGGAATCTGATAGGGAAGTCATTATCATAAATAATTTGAATGGATTATGGATGCATAGTATTTGGTGGGTGTTTTAAAAGATGGCACATCAAAAAATAAAAATGATGGTTCATTCACATTAATCTATATTATTAAACTCATGACACCATTTTAATATCTTCATGTTTTATCTTTTTAATTTATTTTTTTATCAATAAAATTAATCTATGTTTCAGTCAACGTTTCCTTTCCTAATATTCCTATTTCGTATGTCGCGGGTTAAGGTTTCATAATGTATACGACATGCAAATTTTATTTTAATACACTTGAGATTGTGAAACTTGCAAAATAATGCATCCATGCACATGCACATGCACATGCACCACCATACTAATTACTATATTTACTAATGTATTTAATTGTATTCCTTTCTCTCTTTTCTTTTATTTTTTTCTTCCTCGTAATCTGTCTCATGCCACTATCCTTTTTTACCGTGGGGGAAAAGCAAAAAAAAAAAAAAAAAAAAAAACTTTCAATTGTTACTACTGCTGCCGGGGGGAAGTTGCTTATACGTCTAGTACTGCTGACCACTGGGTGGTTGCAACGTATACTTATCTCCATAACCGGTGACTTGTAAGAAGTTATATCGAAAACTCCAGAGAGCCCAACCCAACAAAACGTGGCCTGTAAAGGAGAATCAATCTGCCATTAATGCCTTGCAGTCGACGTCTCACGATGGAAGCAATGTCAATCCCATTACATTGTAGAGTTTTCTTTAAAGCCAAACACAAATAATAATAATAATCCCCTAGGAATAATAGTGAATTCCCTGATGTATAATACATCATGCCTAGACTAAATTTCCCTACAACTCACGCACACTCACTTTGCCAAACGAAATAAGAAAATTTTGAACTATAATTTAATAGAAATACATGTCTATTACTTTATTTAGTCCACACAATAATAAATAATAAATAAAAATAAATATCTATCGTATCATTAAAATCTCTATCATTTTACTTTTTTTACTTTTTATAACTAATATAGACTCAACACCATATACAATGATAAAGCATTCATGACAAAGTCGGTAAATGGACTATTGTATAACAACTCATAAGTTGAAAACATGAATTGATATTCAATGTTTTGAATAATAGCAATTTATTGAAAATTACTATTCAATAAAGTGAATTCTATAAAAACAATTTTATATAAATTAAGAAAAGAACGAAATAACCATTTCCCAAGTGAACATGTAGTAACTCTAATTGCACCATGTTTAATCGATTAAAAATAATGATTGTGCTGAAATAAAATGCACATATTCTTATGTCACATTTGGTAATAGGAATGGCTCGGAATGGAATTATAATTTTGAGTACCATTCCTTTTCCTATGTTTGAAATAACTTTTAGAAAGGGGAAATTGCGACTCCTTAAATTAACAATTCCGATTTTAAAGAGAGTCATTACTACTCCTTAAAATCACTACTCTATTCCCTCCCCATCAATGAAAAGTACTTAAATAACTTTTTTTTTAATTCATTAATATATATTTATTACATTCACAAATTAAAAACAATTTTGATAAATATCAGTATATACCATTGTGTAACTGTTTCCAAACATAAGAATGGATTTGACATTCTATTATTAATTACATTTCATTCTTGTATATTAAATGTAACATTCACCGTAATATAAGATGGTGATAATGGAAAAAAGCATATGAAAGAAAAAAATTATATGGGTATCAAGTTTGATGCCACAATATAAATAATTACTGAAAATTTTCAAAATGTAATTTAAATTAAACATTATCAGTATCAAAGAATACTATAAAATCACCACATAATTAAATAAAACATAAAATATGTTCTTTGTCTACTTTTATTAAAACAAAATAACATTAAAAAATAAAAAGATATGGTAGCTTCATACCATAATGAGTTTTGCCATGCTTTCACAATCATAACGAGTTTGTTGCTAGTTAAGTTTTTGAGGAAATTAAAACATCAAAGTTTTATGGAGTCAAATCATTTTGAGCCCATCCTAACCAACCTAATAAATATATATAGAAATGAAACAAAAAGATTTGATATCCTAGAAATGAAGTGCTAATCTAATCACATACTGGCATAACAAATAAAAATCTAATCAACAATAAAATCATATTTAGCAAACAAAAAAAAAAAAACAAAATTATCACGTCATATCGGCTCCTATGACCCCTATTACAATTCACAACTCCAGCCCAGTATGGGGGTTAATTATAGTACAATAGACTGTGTGTACAGATCCCATTCCCACCCTCTCAGGTGATTCAGAATGAGCTTAATAAGTTTTGCTCGCCTTCCCTAGGAAAGACGGAGTAAAACACACCGCCATTGGGCTATAGCCTGCTACTTGCTAGTTAGTAGCCCAACCAAGTAGATGGAATTGGCTGGAATTTGTTCTTTGCACACGACAATACATCATAATACTCCCCACGACTGAAGCAGTCCCTGAAGTCCGTGAACAGCTTTTCGAATACTCTCCACTGCACTCTGATCGACCTTGAATACGGATATGGAAGAAATACCTGCAGCTACCCGCCAGAAGCAGTAAACACATTATAATCACAAACATAAATGCGCCGATATCCCGTAATGCATTGTGAAGAAGAAGAAAGAAGATTAAAAGGCAAGCCGGTCACTCTCTCACTGCGTTATGTTATCAGATCTCATACACTGTCAAAAGAGCAATCTCTATTCTACTAATCGATATCATCATCAGGGGTCACTTCAGGGAATGGAGGCTTAGGTTTTATAAACCATCTAATCTAATTAAAGACTCAGTTTGCAAATAAAGAAGGCTTTTTGCACATGGCATCTTACATCAGCTTCTTGGGCAAGTTGTTTAAGCAGGAGAAATGTCTGCTCATTTTCCTCAAGATTATCCAGAACGGCAAGCCAGATTTGAGACGCAAGCTCATGCGCTATGTCTCTTGATTTTCCACAAGCTATGAACTGATCTAATCAAATCAAACACATTAAATTCTTAGTCAGAAACTGCTAGAACCAACCATCAGGTGATAAAGATGAAACTCATGTGGCAAAAGAAATGCCAATAGGCTAAATTACTTGTCATCTGCCTACATAAGCAATTAAATAATGCCAACAGGATCTTAGCAAGCATCCAACGTGTGAAGTCCGAAAAATTTCAAAAAATTATATAAACAATTAAAGAAAAATAAATAGAATAATAAATATTATTTTATTCTAAATTTGTAATAATAATAGGTTTTAAAAATTTGAACAATTAGAAATAACGACTTTCGTAAGGAAGATAAGATGATGAATGTAATAGATTGAATTTTATGAAATATATTATCGAATAAATTTAGGAAGTGATGTACTTGAAAATATCCGAATATAGATATATAAACGGATAAATGAAAATAATTGTAAAATTTAACTTTAGTTCAAGTAAATTAAATTAAAAGAATAAATCATCTGAAACATAATTTTTAAATAATATTCGGTTAAATAATGAAATTAATTTAAATTATAAATCTATGAATTTCAAATTAAAATTTAGAATAAATATTTATCTTCGGAATAATCAAATTAACCTAGATGTAAAATTTTGTAATAAATTGTTAAAGATATAATTTTTAAAGGTATTCCCGTACGCGTGCGAAATGTTAAAATAGAGATATTTTTAAAATAAAATATAATATATAAATAAAAATATATATAACTGTTAAAAAAAAAATCTCATCCCTTTCTTTTCTTTTCTTACCTTTTTCCTTCCCCGACCGGCCCTTGCTCCCTCCCTTTCTCTGTCTTCCTTTCCCTTTCTGTTTTCTTCTTCTTCATTTCTGACCGTCTTCTTCCCTTTGCGTTCTCCTTTTTCCCTTTCGGCCAGCCACCCAACTACGGCGACGACAACCCTCAACAGCAACGGCAACGGCAGCGACAGTGACCTCTACAACAACAGGGAACGACGATGACGAGGAGGACGACGACCGCAACAACCGTGACAGCGGCAACAGCAACATCTAAACCTCCGTGGTGATCTGATCTCCGGCTTAGATGGACGACCTGTGCAACTCACCCTTTCTTCCTTCTTCTTCCCCGTCGTTTTCATGTTCCTTGACGCGGTGCTGTTTCCCCTTCGACTCTGACCGTAGCAGCAACAGCAATGGTGACGGCGACAATTCAGCAGCTGCAACAACGACAACAACAGCCACCCAACGACGGCCGCAACAACTGTAACGGCAGCAGCAACGGCGATCCCACAGCAATGGCAACAACGGCCTCAACGCCAGCCACAACGACCATGACGACAACAGCAACAGCAACAACAACAAACGGTGGCCGTGGCGATGAACAGTAGCGGCGACCCCACTCCGACGGCCGCAACGACCGACAGCAACCCCGGCGGCAGCAGCGGCTGCAATGTTCGACGGCAACAGCAACGGCAGTGGCAGCGACGGCGACGACGGTGGCAGTGGTTTCCAAGTGGAGTTCGTCTCGTCTCCTTCTTTGATGACAGAGGTGACAGTGGCAGCAATGTGGGGAAGAGGAAAAGAAAATGAGTAAGGAAGAGAAGGAGCCAAGGTGCATAGTGTGTGCGAGGGGAGAACGATCACAGTAATGGCGATGGTCCAACAGCGACGGCAAGCGATTGTAGTGGGAAAGGACAGAAAAGAGAGAGAAAGGGAAGAAAAAGAAGAGAGAAAAGAGGAAGAAGGAAGGCCAGCATAAAAGGGAAGAGAAAAGGAGGAAAAAGAAAGAGGAAAGAGGAGTCCAGTGTGTAGTGTGTGTATGTACGTATGTGTATTGAAAGTGTGTGCGGTGAAGGATGGTGAAATGTGCGAGAGGATGTGTGGGTGCATGTGAAGGAAGTGGGGGTGTGGATGTGCATGAATGGAGGTTGGGTATGTGTGGGCGTGCGAGTATGTGTGGATGAGGAAGATGCGTGTGTATGTGTGGATGATGGTATGGGATATACGAGAGTGTATGTGTGCATGTGTAGAATGACATGTGGTGTGTGGGAATGAAAGTGAGTAGTATATGTGAAGATGGTGTAGGTGATGGTGAGTAATGCATGTAAGGATGTGTGTGTTGGTGATGATGTATGGTATGTGAAGGTGTGTGTATGTGTAGAGGAGGAGCCGAATGTGTAATGCTTGTGAGTATGCGCGTAGGTGCATGAAGTGATGTAGGGTGGTATGTGTATGAAGGTGTGTGGTATGTGTGTATACGGGTGTGATATATGCGAGGTATATGGGTATGAGATGATATGTGGTGTGTGCGAGAAGGGTGTATGCATATGGATAGTGTGGGATGTGCGGAGTGTGTGTATATGTATGAAAGGTGTGGGGTGCGTGGTACTAGTGTGTACATAGATAGTATGTGAAGTATGTAACATGTGTGTATATGCATGAAAGACGTGTAGTGTGTTGGTATGTATATATGTATAAGGAAGGAGTGGTACGTGTAGGCATGTATGTATGTATGTAAAATAGTGTAGTGTATGGGCATGTGTGGAAGTTAGAGGATGATATATGTGGGATATGTATGTATGAGTATAAGATGATGTACGGAGTGTGAACATGAATATGTGGGTATGGAAAGTGAATATAGTGTATGCAAAGTATGTGGGTGTGTGTCTTGGTGATGTAAGGCATATATGGAGTATGTGGGTAGGTGTATGAGATAATGTATGGTGTGGGTGTGTGAGTATGGATATGGGAAGTGTATAATGTGTGTAGAGTATATGGGCAAGTATGTATTGGGGGTGTGAAGTGTGTATGTATATGGATAAGAAAATGTTGGTGAGTATGTGATGTGTGGGAAAGGTTGGTGTATGTATGATGGAAGCGTGAGTGGGGATGAAAACCAATAAAAAGTATGAGGAACTCATAGAGGGAAATATCGACAAAGAAGAGAAGAAAAAAGATGATACAAACCTTTAAGGACTGTTAAATCCTGCGGGTTATCCTATGAGTAGTTCGTTAGAAGATATTAGAGACAATTGGATAAATAAAAGGTTTAAAGATACTTCATGGACGAGAGAAGCATCTATGATAGTGTAAATGGTGAAGGGAATGATTCAAGCAATATCCAAGATGATGGCCTAGGAGATATTTGAAATGAAATGAATTTCACAATGGAATGTTCAAATGATGTCAAGGAAGATTATTCTTGGCCAAATACCTTAATGCAAGATCTCCCGTTGTCCTTTCCAAGGGTATCTTGCATATGCAGAAGAAGGAATTCCAAATTTGGCAAGTCAAAGACATTCCATTACACGATTTCTACATAAGGAAAGCAGACAGTCGATCACAGCAACTTAGAGTGTTGGGAGCACAGATTCGAAGGAAATTCAACATTCGAATCTTGTTTGCCCAAAGTTCCATAAGGCAAAAACTTCACGCCTTGTCATCAACCACAAGATGAGCAGAGTACACATATTGGATGCTAGAAGACTATCAAAGTCAAGTGGAGATGCGGCTTTGTAATTGGGTTAAGGAAGCATCGCAGAAGGATACTAACTTCAAGAGGAACGCAAAGCAGTTACTCGCTAGAATCGCTCGACTCCGGCTAGGACTATGAAAACCCTAAACAAGTGAGTGAGAAACTTAATGATACGTTACTATGTTGTGTTGTATGTGGAATGCTATGCATGTGAAATTGATGTTTGTTGTGCTGCTATTTGATATGATTGTTGTTGAGTTAAGTTATGCGGTAGAGAATAACGAGTTAGGTAAAAAGTCATGAAGAAAATAGGGGAATGAATGATCCGAAAGTTTAGATGTCATTATCTTAATGATAGCACTTAGCGCCATATCGCTAGTGCTATAACCATAAGCCTAACCTATGTTTTACAAATTGTTTTCTTTCAAAACAAACCACGACATAAGAACTTAGTTTTTTATTTCTACAACTACCGAGTAGGTAAGCTTAGTGGGAATATGGTGTATAGGTATTATTATGTATACATGTCAGAGCTGGTTCCTGAATGTATATACATATACTTAACCAAATTTATTTTCATATTATATTTACAAAATACACTCATGAGCTCAATCATATAAATCATGAGTGCAACATTAGTTTTTACAACATAACAATCCTATTTTCTTACTTTCTTAAGTTTGTAAGAGAAAGCATTTAGTAAACTGTCCTTAATTAGAGATGTGACAGAAATATGTATATACACGTGTATACAAATGTCTTAAGAACGTCAAAAGAGAAAACGAGATGACCTTATTGGCTCTCGAAAGTGTGAAAATGATAGAGCACTCGAGAAGTGCGATGGCACAGAGGTGTCAAAGATGATTAATGTAAATCAACCTCGAGTGGTTGATTTGACATGTGGGATAAATGACACAGAGGTATCAGAAATGATTGTAAGCCAACTCGAGTGGTTCGGCATTTGAGAGAAAGGGCACAGAGGTACCAAATCTGATGATCGTAAGTCAACCCTAGCGGTTTGACATTTAAAAGAAATGGCACAGAGAGATGCCAAGATAATTTAATCTATTATAAATTGGATAGGTCTATGTTTAGGGAGATTTGGGTTCAGTGTCGATTTTGTGTGATAACCCATGCATAATCCTTGCTTGTGATGAGTGAAATGGAATGTTTGATGTTTACTTTTGTGGTATGATTGATTGTAATTGTAAATGTTGTTTGATCACCCTAAATAAATTAATTAATGAAGAGGACCTGATTTAAAACCTGGCATACATTTTCACGAGACATTGCATGAGATTGAAAGCCATCATTGTCATAGGATGCGTCAGAAGTGATCAAGAGGATTTGCTGTTCCGCTAAGTGTGAACTAAGTAATTAAGGGATTATCGCGCCTTGACGGTTCCGAGTCCAGCCTATCCTTGAGGGTTTTGCTCTGTCTGGTGCAGAGAGGCATGAGAGCGTCCACTGTTAAGTTAATAAAATATCATAATTAACCAAGTGATAAAATAAATAAACCAAGTAATGACCTGAGCACTGATGGTGGCTTCAAAATCCCCAATGCAAGGTCAAAGGGGGCGTAAACCTTAGACTTCATGTCGATTACCGGAAGACCACGTGAGATGTTGCATTCATATGGTTGTTCATGCATAGCATATGTTTAATATCTTAATTTGAATTTGCTTGCTTGTGTACATAGCATAGGTTTAATAACTTGATGTGAATTTGTTTGTATGTGTACGTAGTATAGAAAGTGTTACCATCCCATTCATTGAGCCATAGTGTGCTCACTCCTCACAGACTTTATGCAGGTGATGATAGCGAAAGCTCGGGATGGGATAAGATGTGAAGCGATGAGAGTTTTGGAAGATCAAAACAACAAAATAAGATTTGTAAAGGATAGATTAACTTAGATGAAATGTTAGGACTCCCATGTCAATAGATTTTGAAATTGTGAACTTAGGAATTATCCTATTTTATTGATTGATAAGGGATACCGATTCTCTACTATCATGGTTGACCGTGGGGTGCGGGATCCATAGTTATATTTTATTATCTAATTATATGTACTATAACTTGTTATAGATGTAATTATTTACTTAAAGTCTTACGATTTCTGACTCGTAAGACAATTATCATGTAACGGGTTTACACGTGCCATGATAATTTAGTAGAGGCTTCTAGGCCCCTTTTAGGGCGTGACACAACGTTGCACATTATATAATAGAATTCCTTGAAAATCAGTGACCAGACTATTATTATCATTATCAAAACTCACCGATCCTTTCTATATAATATTTAAATTATATATCAATCTAAATTTTAAGGTTTACATACTAACCTATACATTTGGCCAATTAGCCGTAGACGTAGGTCATTGAAATTTATCACAGGAAAATGATGGATATCCTTAATATAACGTTAAGAATGACTTTAAATCCGTTTAGCAACAAGATATCACAAGCGAAAAAGAGTGATTGAAAGGGGCAAATATGATTTTGAGGCCTACCTTGGAATTCTTTTAAGTTTGCCAAATACACTAAAACATTTAAAAGATAATCAATTCACAACAGCATGGAAACATACATATTAAGGTGTAAGCTGCATGTTACATTTAGGAAGCATACGGGATATACTTTTGTCCAGAAGCAGTTAAGTAAGAAACATGGCTGCTCCTGAGAGAACTAGAATGAAAATATGGCAAATATATTACCCACTGCCATGACAGTGTCATGTCATTATTAATATCAAAGATATTGTCCTATTGGATAATGCAAGAACATTTACCAATAATGTATTGAGCATGGTTTCGATAACCAGAAAGAATAAATATCCGTACATAGAGGACCATACCGATCATAGTCCCATGTAGAACTGCAGAAGAGGGTGCATTGGTTGAAAGTTCAAGCTTTTCCTTTAGAAACAGATAAGTATGACCCACAATCTCATCCATATTTCCATCTAGAGAAAAAAGGTGCTTGCTGATATACAAAGCTGTGAATCTCCTGTAATCACAATTTATCACAATTTGATAATGATGACAGAATGGAGTGACAGCTTGAGGTTACGGGTTGAAGTCAACTACAATAAGCTGAATATGCTACCATTTGTATAAGAACCAGAAAATTGGGATCGCATCAATTGATCATCATACATGTTAAAAAGACATGGTAGGCAGGACATGGACAGGGACACCAAACTATGACAAGAAAACTAATCCTCCTTCCAAAGCATTATAAATCGATAGCAAAGCTATAGTTAATATGGTGATGCGTAAGAATGCCACAACTGAAATGATACGCATGGTTTCTACCATTTGTTTGACAATAAAGGAAAACTATGACCACGAATGCTGATAAGCCCCATAACAGCAAAGCATGAAATTTTCCATGTGTAGCTTTGGCTTTCTTTTTGGGGGAGGGGGGGCGCCAACATATAGCTCTACTATCCACTTAATTGAATATAAAACCAAAATAACGTGTAATGTAACACCTGAATGAAATGAAAACCAAACCTAGGCAACAAATTATATAATTGCCACGACCTTGGTCAATAAAAATAATCGAAGGATCGATCTTCTCAACATTGACCTTCAAGCAGAGGAAAAGCATACTTCCTTCTTGAGTGTCAATTTCTCAACTTTCACTTGCTCATTTTACTCTTTCGTAAGGCTTTTCTCTATAGACTTGAAGGAATGGACTAACTTGTGTCAAATAAGGTAGAAGAAGAGTGGACAGATAGAAAGGGTGAAGTCAGCACCTTTTGCTCAAACCCTGAGGGATTGGCCCTGGCCATTTTCGAGCCTGGCCAGCTGAAGGAAAGGACTTCAAAAGAGCAGCTTGCCAAAGAGATTCCCCACGGAACAATTCAGCCCACCGCTTTGTGACACAAGATATTTGCACCCACTCTGGAATTGGGATTCGGATGAAAATTTCAATAAGGAGATGATCAGGAAGCTTTGTGAAATAACTGTTGACTGAAGCAACATTAGCATTACCGTCCCCAATATCTGTCATAGATAGATATCCTGCAAAAGGAATTTAACATAACTAAAGATGAACAAATTGGCTAGACATGAAAATTTCAATAAGGAGATGATCAGGAAGCTTTATGAAATAACTGTTGACTGAAACAACATTAGCATTACCGTCTCCAATATCTGTCATAGATAGATATCCTGCAAAAGGAATTTAACATAACTAAAGATGAACAAATTGGGTAGACAATTTAGTAGTGTTTAAAATAAATGTTAAAACAAAATGGAAAAAAAAAAATTTGCGACTTTTTTTTTTCTCCCCAATTCGTTGTCAATAGTCAAATTAGTTATAAATATTTTGGAAGGGTTTGCAGACAAAAAACAACTTGGTCAGGATGCTTTTACTAAACGCTTGTAATTGGGTACAATCTGCACACGGAATATGCTTTCCGGACTTTGTTCACTATTGATTACAGTCAAGAGTTTACGGTTGTAAAATATATACAAGGGGATTGCATATCATATAATATAGCAATGCATTACATTATACAAGTGGCTTGCATTGCAGTGGAAAACATGATGAAAGGGACGGCAACGGTCAGGATGGTGCTGATCAGCAATTATCACAAAAATAGCTTCTCTTTTCATAAAAAAAA
Organism: Laguncularia racemosa; assembly: GCA_037954665.1. NCBI lineage: Eukaryota > Viridiplantae > Streptophyta > Magnoliopsida > Myrtales > Combretaceae > Laguncularia > Laguncularia racemosa. Next base: position 395,321 of record JBBMOL010000223.1, on the reverse strand, counting down.
AAGAAAAAGAAAATTTTCTTTCCCATTTTCTATTATTATTATTACTATTACTATTTTGCTGATGATTAAAATTAACCAACCAAAGCACATCAGCATCGGTTCCCATGCCATGCCAGCTTCGCATCCATAGTTAATTTGCCGTTTAAAAAGCCACTACCACTAGTTATCGGCAACATCAATAAACACACCCCGAAATTTCATGCATGATTTTAGCTAAGATGAAGTCAACGATCCAACAAATGTGAAGAGAAACACAAGATACCTGGGACAAACGAGATGAAAGTTTGGGACTTTGAACGATGAAGGAGGAGGGGAAGAACAGAGTTGTTCCAGTTCAGTTATGGTGGGGCTTGGAAAAGGAAAACACACGCAATCGAACGGCTCGGGCCGCCAGCCTCCTCTTTCTCTCACCTTTCACGCGGTGCAGGCGAGGCGCGCGTGAGCGAGCAGTGACCACATACGGATGTTCTCGACTCTCAGTTCTCCACCAGAAAAATAAATGGGTGGCTATAAGTAAAAGTATAAGGTTACAGGGCCCACTCCCATCCTCTCCTATAACCCAAAAGCTACATGGAAAAATTGGAAATCCATTAAAATAGGCTATTTAAAAAAAAAATAGATGCCCTAAAAAATTACTTTAAAAATAAAATTTAAAATCGTGGACTCAAAATATATATTTGATTGAACTAATTTTGACACAAATGAAGACATGAATCATCTACACCTTTAAGCAATTACTTTGATTTTTTTCTTTCTGCCAACATCTCTTACTGTCAAATAATTTCATCAAATTTCCCTTACCGTTTAATAATTTCATCATATTCTACAAAACTATACTGTAAACTTATAAAAATTATTACAAAATAACATTATAAATTTACACAGTATCATAACATATAAACTTGAATATGCAGAAAAAAAATTTATTTCATTGACAATTTGAATTATAAATGCAATTCCTCAGTTTTTCAATTTATACATCTCTATTTCTACTTCAATTCTTCTTCTTCCTCCTCGTAGTTCGCACATTCTCCTTTTTTTTTATTTTTTTTACGCAGTTTAAGAAAAAAATCTTGTGCATCTACGAGTATAAGAATATCAACAAGAAATCTTCCAATTTTTTTTAACAAAAAGCTTAATAATGTTATATTTTGGAGCATCTCTCCTGTAAAAAAATTAATTTTTTCCTATTATATTACTTTTCGTCAATCTATATAAAATTAGATGCAATTCTTCTTAATCTATTGTTTTTTTATTAAAATACGAGTAATTGTTGTAAATTTGTAGTGTGTTAAATATGATTTATGTAAATATTATTATACGTAACATGCGAAGAAGATCAACATTATACCAATTAAAAATTACGTATTATTTTTGTGTGTAAATTTTTGGTTTATTATTTAAATCATTTAAAAAATTCGTTATAGTTAAATAATCATAAAAAATAATTTTAAAAAGCACATGTTACTAAAAATGTTAATATTAAAATTTATTAGTTGAAAACATTAGCTTTAATTCTTTGTAGTCTTCTGTTTTTTTTTTTATAAAATATTAGTGATTGTTGTTAGTTTATACTGTGTTAAACATAATTTATATGAAAATTGTTGTAAAATTAATTTATTATTAGTTAATTAGTAAAAATTTCATATTAATTGAAAATATAATATTTTGGATTATTATCTAAGTTGTCGTAAAATTAATTTGTTATTAATTAATTTTTTAAAAATAATTAGTAAAAAGTTCGTATTAATTGTAAATGTAATATCTTGAGTTATTATTTAAATTGTTGTGAAATCAATTTGTTAGTAATTAATCATTAAAAAATTAAAATTAATTAGTAAAAATGTCGTATTAATTGTAAATGTAATATATTGTGTTATTATCTAAATTGTCATAAAACTAATTTGTTATTAATTAATCATTAAAAAATTAATTAGTATAAATTTTGTATCAATTATAAATGTAATATTGTGAGTTATTATTTAAATTTTCATAAAAATAATTTATTATTAATTAATCGTTAAAAATTAAAATTAATTAGTAAAAATATCATATTGATTGTAAATTTAATATCTTGAGTTATTATCTAAATTGTCATAAAATTTAATTTTTATTAATTAATCATTAAAAAAATAATTAATAAAAATTTCTTATTAATTGTAAATATAACGTCTTGGATTATTATTTAAACTATCATAAAATTATTTTAATATTAATGCTAATATGTTTTTTTTTTTATGCATAATAAATGGAGCTTAAACCCTTCAATCATTCTGTTTTGATGCAGCAGAAAGGATATCAATCACAAGTCGTTTGAGAGGAAAAAATAAATGACATTTAACTTGTTGATTACTTTATGTTATGTTGCCAATGGTATAATATTTCACTTCTTAAATTTTAGGATCAATTATGGCTTGTCGTTTGACGACGCAAATTATTATTTCATTGCACCAAGAACATCATCCCCTTAGATCCTCAAATGGAGTCATACTTGTAATTAGCAAGATTCCTTAGCGTGAGCTGCTTGCTATTCATAAAGCTGAATTGCCACATAATAACTACCTAGGTCGAGCAGTGGAAGCTAGAGACACACACATTTCACAGGGTGATTGGAGAGTTCACTATCATCCTGTAGGATGTTGAGGTTTAGCTAGGCCTCCCAGTCTACCTTGGTTGAGCAGTGGAGGTTAGAGACGCACGCATTTCACATGCCAATTGAATAGTTCACTATCACCCTGCGGATGTTGGGGTCTAACTAGGTCTCCTAGTTGATGGTTAGGCAGTGATAGGGAGTAGTTCTCTTGATTGGGTTGCAACATGTGAGAAATTTCTAGGGGCGAGGCTAAGGTCTACCAGTAGTAGGGGCCACATTAGCATGATGTGGCTTCATAATATGCACTAAGTTCTGCTAAACCACACAGATGGGGAGCAAGTTTAGCGCTATACACATGCATATATATTATAATTGCTTGGGTATTTATCTTTGCCAATAAATCCAACTCCCTTGTCCATAGCATGTTTTTGCACATATTGAAGCATTTCAACGCGGTAAGGACGTATAACTAGGGGTCTGCATGTCTGGCCTAATTGTATCGCATCATCCCCATCAGCTCACGAGATTGGAAGGGTAATGTCACTTTTATAGATTTGGGCATGGGATAGATTCTCACATATAGTGCCCTTTAGCCAGCATAAACTAATTATAGAGGATGGAGCTCCCTTAGCTGCATGCTAGAGGATGCACTTGAACATTCAGCATCACCCAACCCATGTCGTTGTCGCATATCATGATGCTCTCAATAGGCAGAATGGTGAGTAGGTATTTCTTCAACCGTTTTTTTTTTTTTTATTTAATTTCACCATATGCATCATTAACAATAAAACTTACTTATTACTCTTTAAGTCGAGTGGGAGTCATATGCTGACACTCTAATTCATATCCTACCACTTTTTTGCAGAGCAGGTAGACATATTTGGACTGCTCGGGTGCCACTCATATGTTTCCACATAGTTAATTGACATGACCCTAACCGTGTTGCTAGGTAGTTTGAGAGGTTTTAATTTATTTAACGGGATGTGAATACATAACAAGAGCTCTATCAAATCGACCTATGTGAGAGGGTTGATGTGGATTGGCTGGTGTAACATGCACCATACATTTTCTTATGGAAGAGCGTTTGGCCTGGATGGTGTACATGGAGGGTCCTCATGGCATGCGACAGGAATACAAGAGATGGCACAAATCTACCAGTCGTCGATATATAGGATGTATGGTAGCAATTCTTAAACATTTGGTAAGTACAATATCAATAGTAGCTAGGTGATTCATTACATACCGTTGCTTATTCAATTTACAATTCGTTATAACATACAGGCTAACACATTAAAATAAATCCACTAATCCTCAAATCATGACGCAGTTCTTACTCTAGCTGATTATGGTCTTAAATTCATACATGATTACGATAGGTAACATTGTATCTGCAGGCTCACCAATAGCATGGTGTGGAGGTTGAGGTAGAGGCACAACTTACTACAGATGTGGCAACAGCAGCCGATTCTTGCATGCTGTAGGACAATGGAACATCAACAACCCCGAAACCAAGTTGAGATATAGGAATATCCAACACAAGACTAATAGTTCCCACCACATGCTGATGTAATGCACGACAACTCGGCCCCAATGCTTAGCACATACGTCACACAACATCATCATTCCATCAATGGTCCTGTCTCTATATCACTTGCTCCGCAGAAGAGACGCATCGGTAAATAACCAATGTATCATGGTGAATCTTTACAACGTGCTACATATTGGAGTTCAATGTCTCCTAAAGACTTCAATGATGCCCCTTAACACCATCCAACACAAAAGTCACATGTTGCTCCTACTCCACATTTAAGGCCATTAAGAGAGCCTATAAATGCATTTTCTTAGCTTGTAAGATAGTTTACTAGGAGAAAAAAATAATAGGGAATATGATACTATTTTTTCTTATTTATTTAATATATAAATCTTTCATCGAAATTTATGATTGATGTAAATTAATTTTTGAAATTAATAAATTTATTAACATTGTCTAATAAATTTTTTTCCTATATTTATATCTACGTTTTCACTTTTTTTTTTAACAATTGTTTTGTGATTTTTTTTATAATTCTTTTCATAAAGTTTATTTACGATTTTCTTTTCATGATTTTTTATAAAAAAAAATTCCAATCATAAGTTTTCTCAAATTAATTTTTTTTAATAAATTAAAAGTTTACATACGAATTGCCAAAAAAAATCATAATTTAAAAAATTATAAATATTGGTTTAAAATTTATAAAAAAATTAGTAAATTATTAAAGGTTCATACACAATTGTGCTAAAATTGGTTCAACTAAAGGCGTATTCCAAGTCTGCAATGTTAAAATTTATTTTTGGAATAATTTTACCACATACTCTATTTCGTGAATTTTTTTTAAATAGCATTATTTTAGTGGATTCATTTGGAAAAATTGGTGGGAGACTTTGACTTGTGCCCGAGGTTCTTTCATATACATATACATTGACAGCCAAATTAAGTATATACATATATAAATATATATTTATAATAGTTTAAGCCAAAACTCTAAATTTAGTTGCCCACCCTCCAAAAACGTATTTTCATCCACGTTATTTCATAATTTGTCCTAAAATAATTACCACTATCTTTTTTCTCCCATTTGTTAATTAATGATTCTTAAGAAATTTTCTCACTCTCACCTATAACGTTCAAAAACAAACATTCACTCTACCGTCAAATAATAATAACATTCTTTAATATGTATCGATATACCCTATACTGTCAAATTATAATAATACACAATAACATAAATCTATTATAATATATAATTTCACAAAAAAAAAATTATTATATACCTTTTTGTTATTGCTTTTCATGGTTGTTCCTTTTGAAAATTATCAACCTTTTCCCTTATAATTCTTTTTATTATTGTTTTTCGTGCTCATATTTTTTTTGTTTTACCTTTTCAAATTGTTACATTTCATAAAATAACACATTCCTTAGAAATTAAAGAGTCATCACTTAGTTTATAGATTATATGACCCTTCATTTCTTTCGTAATTTTACACTTTCATTCTTTTCCCAAAAGTAATTAATCACAATTTCTAATTACCACCCCCTCTCTCTAAAAGTCAGGTTTCTCTCTCTTATCCAAACATTTTACTTTTTTATAGATTCAATAGATAGGTAAATTGTTTATTCATCTCTTTTCTTTTCTTTTTTTTATAACTTTCATTTATTTATTTTTACTTTCTTAATGGCTCAATTGACAAATAATTAGATTCTTCAATTTTTTTTGAGTCTTTTATATATTTGTTTTTTCATTTGTGTAACTCACTTGGTAATCTCATACTATAACTTTTATAGTTCCTTAATACTTTAATTTCATAGTCTTCTATTATTCTCAAGTGGAATATTATCTCAAATAGAAATTGTGTTAATTCAATTGCTATTCATTTTCTATACACAATTACATGATATGTTGGCAATAGATTTGACATTTGTTTTAAAAAACTTGTAGATTTTATTCACATATCACTGGATAAAAAATTTGGTATTATGCTAATGGGATATTACTTTATCCATGATTTCTATCCACAATTTAGATTTAATGTTAAAAAATTTTGTTTACAAAATTTATGCATTGTTTATGATTTTCTAAGTCATTTTTATTATTATTATTCGTAAAAAAAAATAATTGTTTGTATATATATATTTCCTTTTGCACAATCTATGTAATATATATATATATATAAAAGTCTTTTATGCACTATCTAAGCTTCTTGTTTATTTCACTATGAAATAATCTCGATTAAAGAATTGCAAGAGTTCACAAAACAATAAAATCATATAATTAGTTTTAATTGTTTTTTAGGTTGGAGTCTTACAACTTCATAAATGAATGGTGGTGTGCTTACCAGTAGTATATCTCAATTTTATAATATAAAGACTTTTATATAATATAATTTACTAAATTGTATAATGTATTAAGAAACTTTTTTAAAAAATATATATTGATTTTACTTTTCATTCAATTCTTATTTTTACCAAATTTAATATAATATTGATTCATCTTGCTTTTCAATATGCTTGAATTTTGAATTTAAGTTTTCCTAATTAAGAAAATCGGTTGGTTGTGTTAGATTTTTAATAATTGTCAATGTAATATAATATGATTTATTGTATGAAATTCATTTTAAATGAATTAATTTTACAATTGCAATTTAAATTGTTATCCATGCATTGCACGGCTCTTAACTAGTTAATACATAATATAATAACCTCTCTCTCTCCATCTCTCTCATCCTCTTTGTATATGACTCTTCTTTTTCCAACAAAAGCAGAATTTTCATTTTTCTATTTCTCAACATAATCATAACAAAGTAATATTGGGTATTTTCTAATTTATCTATGAGTTAGAGAAACTCAATAGACATTCGATCCCTAGGATATGGAACGTGAAAAATTTACAATTGTACTTTGTTTAAGTTTTAAGGCTTAGTTTACAAAGTTTAATTTAATGTAAATGTTATCAAAGCTTAATAAAAATGTAAGTTGCTTCAGTGATTTGCAAAGTTTATGTTTTATCTTAATTCATCTTGTAAAGCATACAAACCCAAAGCTCATTCACGTAAGCGTAACTAATGAGTAAAGTCTTAAGCTTCATTAAGAGTAGGACATTTAAGGGGCCCACTTAACAAATAAGTGTACGAACCCCTAGACCCCAAGAGGTTGAGCTAAGCAAACTTGTAATCCACGTCAACATTAGGGGATATCTTCACTGACCAAACTTAAGCTTGAACATTAAAGATAATCTTGACAAGGGATAGGACCCATAGTTACACATACTTTTCAATTAGAGTATAACTTGATATAAGGAGCAATAAAGCATAACACTTAAAAAATAAATAGTAGTAACAAAACAAAAAGAGAAGAGAGAGGGCAAGAACAACTTCTTTCTTTAATGATTTCCAATGTTACAATTACAAGTCTTTAGAGGTTGGTAAATTAACCTCGTCTAAGTTTAACAACAAAAAAATAAAAGAAAAAAATATAAAGTACATATACAAAAAGAAAAAGAACATTAGCATGGCTAGTCATCACCTAAAACTAGAGTAAGCTCAGGTAAGTCTTTAGTAGGAAGCATAGGGATCTCGCCAAGTTGCTACTTAGAGGGAGGACATGGTACTTCTTCATTTGGAGGAGGTAGAGGTAGTTTTTGCTGTAACAAGAAGAGGAGGAGGAGGTTCTTCATCTTTGGCAAGTAGCAAAGGTGTTCCATCATTATCTTGTGCTTTGGCCTCTACCGTCATCTTATCAACTTCTAACTCCTCCCTCTCCTTTAAAGGGATATTGGGCTCCCACATCTTCCTAACGAGCCAGCTTAAGTCATACCTTAGATCCCTTTCATGGATTTAATGCCTCATCCTTCACTGACCTCCTTCCATTACAATGATTAGTTGCTCGACGTATTTATTGCTGAGCTGGATCTTGTCGCAGTACTAATCCTTAATCGTCATCTCCTGCTCCTATAACTCTTGGATACATGTGTTGCGCTACACCACACGCTTTTTGAGCCTTGCAACTTGCTCCTTGAGGATTTACTTTGTTTCAGCTGACCTATTAAGACTATCCTACATTATATCCATGTTTTTATATTTTGGTCTATAAAGTTTTGTCTACAATAAATTTATAGATTTTAGCTCCCACACCCTTTTGGTTTCACAAGACTTATTTCTTTTATAAATGTCCATAGGTCCTAAGGCTCCATTTTCTTTGGGTTTCAATAGTTTCCTAATTGATCCAATAAGTTTTATTCTCCTTCCCATTTCCATTCCATAAAAAATTCCTAATGATCTACTCAAAGTCAAGGAAATTTTAGTGGGAAGCTTGTTTACTTTCATGTAATACGTTTGAAATGATTATAGGGGTGGTTTAATTTAGGTGATCTTACTCAATGTGACTAAGGTCGACAACCACCGATTCACAACAATCGATTGGAAAGAAAGTCATTTGTAGGCGTTGTAGTATTTAGGATTTTTAAAATTAAAAGGATATGACCTTGTAAAAGGATATTACAGACCACCTATAATCTGAACTACACTAATTTAATTTGATATAAAGCACAAACTAAATGAAGAGTTGTTTACCACAAATCTCAAAAGATTTGATAAGAACGAGAAAAAGTTGAGAAAACTCAAGCAATAGGTGTAACGTTATTAATTAATGAATGAATACAAAGAATACTCTTATTATCTTATAATTAAGGACAAAGAGTCATTCAAACTAACACAAATGCATTTTACAAAAAAATACAATGAAACTATGAAAATAACAAAAAAGTCTAAAGCATGTCTATAGAAAATGCCCAAAGCAGTTTAAAAAGGTTCGGTTTTTCACTCGCTAAAAGCATTTCTTGATTTTGATTCATGCAAATAGGTCAGAGCATTCCATAAAAGTCTAGATTTATAAAAAAATTGTAGGTTCTTCTTATTGCAATACTTTCTCATACTCATACATACTTATCCCAATCAAAACCTGACCATCAATACACCCCAAATAAACCTCATATCCATCTATAATGAGCTTTTTCTTAACATTTGGCACATTGTTAATGGTTTATTAAATCAAATTACCTAAGTAATAGGAGCTTTGACCTCTTGATCCCCATCACTATTAGTCATGCTTAATAGTTTTCCCTTTCGTCCACTTAGCTTTTTTACTTAGCATGCTAATTAGGAATTGAAAATATGATGGTTTCTCTTTCAACCCCCTTCGAATTGGATAGCCTAAATATTCCCCAAGGCATGGTGCTTCTTTAAATCCAAAAACTCCCATATTCCATTTTTTGCAATTTATATGGAAGACTTTAGAGGCATTTAGAAAAGAGATTCTAAATCTATCTTACACTAATTTAAGAAAAGAAGGAAAACTCTCATGTAAGAACCACATTGGCTTGAAGCGAAAAGGACTTTGATTCCCATCCTCTTGGTAAAAGGAGTGAGTATAAAGGAGTAAAGGATAGTGGTCAGAGGGCCAATTTTTAGACATGTTTAACAATTGAGTTAGGAAAGGTAGATTTCTAGCTGTAGTTTAGCCAAGCTCTATTAATTAGTATGAATAAGGGAAGTGATTTTTTGCATATCAGACCATATAAATCTAAGTCCTACAAAACATATGTCATTGAGGCCACAATCAATCACACATTTATTATACACCTCATTTCATGTTATTAAAAATACTTTAGGTCCTTTTTAGATGGATTTGAGATCTTATTAAAGTCTACCATAAACACAAAAGATTCATCACTAATATGAGATCTATAGAATTGAAGTTTATTCCAATGCCTTGATTTATCATTAAGAGAATAACTAGCATATATAACTACGAAATACCATTTGGAGTTATTGTTACCAACCTAGATTATGACGTAGAGCTCTTAGTTAGATTGGATAATAATGTTAAAATCCAATAAGTGTATGTTCCATAGCATCATCTGTTATTCTTTGTCTTTCAAAGTTATAACAAGGGAAGCCATCCATGAGAGGGGTGTAGTATAAGGAATAAGTGATAGCTAAATCCATCTTAGTTTTCAATAGCACCAACATGTCTTGTCAAAGGCTTTAATGGCTTCCCTAATGGCATTCATTTTCCTTAGGGAATTATCACCCCTTATGTTTTAAAAAATAATCTTAGTTGGTCGGATATAACCAAGTGCCCTTGTATTGTCCATGAGTAAGGTAACAACTTTGTAGCACAAAGTTTCAATTTCCATCCAAATGAAGCATTTGGCTTTGAGTGCATTCTTGCATGGTGAGTACTTAGTCTTCAACAAGACCACAGTCTCGTAATTGTTATGGAATTAAAGAAGTTTTGGGATATTTTACTTGAGAAGATAAGTTGTTGGCAATATTAGGTTTGATAGAGGTTCTTGAAGATTTAGAATGATGAAGAAGTGTTTTGATGCTAACGAAATATATGAACAAAAGCTAGAAATTAAGTTTATAAATTTTTGGATAAATAAAAAAAGATAGAGAAATATATAATTTTTGTTATATTATTGATATAAGTATGCAAAATTAAATTATTTGGAATATGTATAATTGATCAAATATAAATTTGGTTTTGAGAAGCAAAAGAAAGAAAGGAATGCCTAGTCGAAATTCTCATTCCAATATATAATGATAGGACAAGAAGATTTCAAAGAGAAGAAAAGAGAAGACATTTGTTGGAATTCTAATCTCAAGTGAAATACAAATTAACAAGTTAAGACTCATTTCCACAAATTGAACATATTTATGTAATATGTTTGACTCATTTCACTAAAGTTTGATTTGATATCGTGGGATAATTCTTATTGGTTAAAAGATAGCTATACATGGGAAGTAAATTATTGATTTGAAAACTAGAAAGAAAAGGATTTTAAAATATTAATAAGAGATTGACAACATTTAATGCAAATGATTATCTAGACTTGAAAAACCAAAGAATTTGAATCAATGAAGTAAAGATGAAATATTGAAGATATCTATGATCAAGGAGGAAATCAAAATATCAAGATTTGATCATTGTCCAAAACATCTATAAATATGGAGTAAAAGTAAGGTAGAACATACGGTAACAACAATAACAATTACAAGAAGATATACATTGATATGTAAAAGTGATATACATATTTTGATCAAAAGAAAAGCTATTCCGTTTTGAAGTTTTTAAGCTAATATTATAGATGATTAGTACTTATTAAATCCTCAAAGGTTGAAAATTTTGTTTCGAAGTTTTGTTTGTTATGTTTTCTCTATAGTTTTAGTGAATTAGCTTGTGTGTCAAACTAAGTGAGATAGAGCAAAGGAAATGACTGAAAGTTACATCAAAGTGATTGTAGAGTTGCTAATTGTTATAACACTCACCAAGTTTTATTCTTTAATATATTCAAATGAATCAATAAAATCAATTAGAATACCAACAATGGAGGCTGGAAGAGTGGACTAATACACAACCATATAATTGCAAATTTTGCCGTTAAGTTAATTTAAAATCTAAATCAATATTCGCTAATAATGATAAAAAATGCAATTTTTAATTTAGTTGTTTAGAAAAGTTTTTTAATATAAGTAATTAATTTAACCTCTCTTAATTATTAACTGGGACCCATAGAGGCATTTCCATGTTAGGACTTTTCAACATTTTCTCTATTTCTGTGTAATAGGTCTCCTCCTATGGTCAAAAAAAGGTAATTTGGACGAAAATCTTGTTATAGAACCTTTGGGAGTGGCGTAGTGAACTCTTTAGGTTTTTAGTTACACTTTAGTTTGTTTAATCATTACTGTCTCATGTGCTTCTATTGGTATTGTTTGTATCCATTGGATTTGATTCATTACCGCATGTGAAATTAAGTATAATTTTGCAAAGAAATAGCTCACTTGTTTCTTGAATAGTTGACCAAGCTCCTTACCATTTAAAGAAACCCTCCACTTTAATTTTTTTTTCTTCACAAAAATCAAACATAAGCTAACAAATCTAGCCTTTAACTAAGATTTCAAATAGTTGTTGTGAATTCAAGTTAATTACGTTTCACTTGCTTGGAGAAAGACGATAAAAAAATTCCCAATCATGGTCCTTGTAGATCAGATCATCTCTAGATTATACAAAAAGAAATTTCAAATATTTAATATCTTTCTCTTTAAATGAGACTTCGATTTCAACAATGGTTTCATTATATATCTTACGACTAGAATCCCTTTTGCTTTCCAATCTAGTTCCTTTACCGTTGCAAGCCTTAGTAAAATTTAGGTATGATACACTTTTTAGTTATTAGGAGAAACCAAATACTCTATTTTGGACCTGTGAAAGAGCTCTCAAAGATTTTTTTTTTTTTTTTTTTTTCCCGCAGAAGATATAGAAGTGAAACAATCAACCTATTGGTATTAGAAGACTTATAAAATTCTTCCAGTGTATCACTTTTAGGTCCAATGGAATTCATAGGTATAAGAAGAAGCCCTATCAAATGGAGAATTTTTCTCTTGACCCCGTTTTGATTCGTCATACAATATAGAAGTATTGCTATTACAAATAGTAACACACCCTTGATCGTGAAATATCACTTGCTTCTTGAACCTTGTGAATTGTGTGAAAAGTAGGATACTCAAAATTTGGGGTTTTACGAATTTTATAAAATGTTTTTGGTGGAAAAAAATATGAATGAAAGGTACCACTGAATTGAATTTGGTTCATGAATCTAAGAAATAGTGAGAATTCTTGATCTCTCTCAATTTGATAATCTAGGATTTGAGTTGATGTTCTTTTATGCCAAATTGGATTGATTTTTTCTTCTTCTAAAGATCTCATTTTAATTAAAATTTGGTCATTCACCATGTACAAGGTTCCCCACTAAGCATCCATGACTAAATGATTAAAGTGCCCAACTCATAATTTGTGAATTCGTATGTTCAATTTTTACTGCTAGATTTACGCCAATGAGACCTTCCAACAAGTCTTTTAGAATTGGCTTTGTATCAATGGAACCTCATTATCCATGCATAATAAAATTGATGTGGTATATACATACTGTCTTTCATTATGTTGAGCTATTTCTTCTCTATACACTTTTTATACTTTTGGTTGACGAAATAGTAACTATGTGGAATTAAATAGAGAATTGCAATTCATTTACAAGATTAAAGGAAAACTATTACTTAGTTTTTTTTTCAATGTATTTTTATATTTATTATTGAGATAATAAAAAAATTATAAATAATAGCTATTACTATCCCATTCTTCATCCTAAAAATTGTAATTCTATTTTTATATTATCTTACTTTATGAACTAATCATGTTATTAGAATTGGCGAAGATAGGAGTAGTGTTAGCAGAATTTGGGCTTGTAAGGCCTTAGGGTTATCTTGATCTATGCATGGGATGGGATGGTGCGTTTGTGTATGTGATTCGATGGATAATCCCACCCCCAAAACTAGCATGTAATTGGGGTGAGTCATAATGAAGTACTCATCTCGATCAACCCAATAAAAACACCTCTCAGAAATATGATTATCCACCGTTAGTCAGTAATGTGGGTTGGCTTGGATTACTTAGTGTTGCATGCTTAGGAGGGCAGCGCGCTTTTGGATGCGTAGGAGCTATTATTGCCTAGCTCCCTAACCTAATGCGGCACCGGGTTCGGACTGTAAGGAACCATAGCATAGGGGGGGTGTCTAATCCTTTTGCCGTTGCAAGGTTGGCTAATCGTACGCAGCAGGCTCGAAGACCCCTGGTTCTAGAAGGCATGTGAGTCCAAACGCTATGTTGAATGTGCGACCGACACTACACTACATAGGTACCTGTACAGGTGAGGCATCGGTTGGTCTTAGAAATGGCGGGTTTTAGGACATAGAACAAAACTCGATAAGGCTTGGGGTTAGGTTACTAGATTTAAAAAAGATATGATAGGAAAACCCAACCTGATAAATAAAAATAATATTATAATTTATAATCGGTATATTTTATTTTATTACTCTTATAGTTTAATTAGTATAGTTTTATATTTTATTTTATTCTTATATTTTTAATTTCTATCTTCTATATATCATAAGTAGATTATAATAAGTTAAAGAAATGACATATGAAAATAAGTTAAAATATAAAAAATAAATTTAATTACTATTCGAGTCAGGTTTGAGATGCTTTATTTGTTAATTAAGTCAGGTTCAGATTGAATAAAAAAAATCCTATCAAATGGAGACGGATTTTAGATATATAAATCGGTTTCAGATTCCAATAAATCTGTCCCAAATTTGGCTTGTATAAATCAGTGCTAAGAACCCCACAGTAGAGCCGGTAATGCGGGCCAAATGGGCCGGCCTGCTCTGACCCGCAATCGCCCGCGGGTCGTCGCGGGCGGGCTGACCCGTGTGGCTCGCAAGTTTTGCGGGTCAGCAAAATTGGCCCGTCCCGCCCCATGGGCCAATGCAGGCTGGCCTGCGATGACCCGCAGTGGCCTGTGGAAGTGGAAGAGAAGGACGAGGACTGTCGACTGTGCCGTCGTCTCCGATTTGTGACTCTGAGTGTGGAGGGACGAGGGAGGAGTCGAGGCGAGGACGACGGTTGACGGACGAGGGAGGAGTCGAGGTGAGGACGATGGTCGACGAATGAGGGAGTGTCAGTGTGTGACGCCCGTGATGGTGTGGGCTGCTGCGGACGGCGGTGCGGTCACTTCAGTCGACATCGTCCTCAACTCCTCGTCTCGTCATCGTCACTTTAGTCGACGTTGGCGTTGTCAGTCCTCGGTCCTCAGTCGTCCTCGCCTGTCGGTCCTCTGTCCTCAGTCGCAAGTCTCGCAGTCACGAGCCACTGACTTAGTGATAGAGCACAACACAGTAGTCCCCAGTCGCGGTCGCGGGTCATTGACTTGTTCATCATTCTTCGATTCATTCAAGCTCGCTTTACGGCACTTGGTGGTCGGTGTTATCAAACCCTTAAATTGATTGAAGGTTTTTGACAAACACGTAGAGGGCAATCTGACCCAATCTTGAGCACTGCTTATTGTAGTATCGGTGATCAGCTCAATCCTCAGTGCGAGGGAGCACTGACTCAGCAATTAGTAATTTTTTTTTCTAGTCCGTGGGTCCGTAGGCCAATCCGCGTCAACGGGAACTTGCCCGCCCCGCCCCACGAGTCACGCGGGCACGGGTCAATTTTGGCCCACCCGCAATTACCAACCCTACCCCACAGGCTGCTCCCCACTTGGCAAGCGTCCATGTCATCCCATGGTCCCTGTTAGATAACCACGCATAACTGGAGTCAAGTCTTTGGAGGAGATTGCTCATTTATCAGCAAAAGTTAAAAAACTTCAATGCAAAATTATGGGAAAAACAAATTAAAAAAGAAAATACATTATCTTATATTGTCTGTCCGTATATCCCGACAAATTTCATGTGGCACTGTACTACAAAGGAAGGTGCGAGCTGAAGATTGAACGGAACCCAAACATCAAAACGACACCGCTTCATTAGATCTGCATCCGATTATACACTCCTTTCTCTCATAAAATCAACCCGTAATTCCAAAAATATCCCCTCCCCTTCCCAACTCCGTGACCACTTTGGCTTCCATCACCAATCAAATCACAACCAGTTCATCATCATCATAAAAGCCCCCCCACCCCGCCTCCCTTCCGTTCTCTCTCTCCCACCTCTCTCTTCCTTCCTCCCTGCGTTTGGGTGTAAGATCAAGGGTTGTCGTCGGATCTTAAGAATTCAAATCCCCCCGATTCAATAAGGGAAAAAGAAAAAATGCCGTCCGTACACGGTTCTCGTCTCACCACCTTCGAGGACTCTGAGAAGGAGAGCGAGTACGGTTACGTTCGCAAGGTGCTTCTTTTTCTCCCTTTCAATTCCTTCAAGAATCTCTTAATGCTATCCATTCTTCATTCTTTTTTGACGATTACTTGATTTCTGAATTTGTCCCATAGGGTATCCGATTCACTCCCTTATTTTTATTTTCCTCTTTCTCAGATTTGGCCTTTACATTGATAATTGATTTCACTGGTTTGCTTAATCGCTTAAAGTTTCGTTCTTTTTTTTCCTTTTATTTTAAACCGTGCTTCTAATGAACAACTTCATGAGATGATGACGGGACAGAGTGACCTTTTGGTGCCATTTTCATCAGGTTGAATTTTGATCGGTTTATGAAAA
Source organism: Laguncularia racemosa (assembly GCA_037954665.1). Taxonomy (NCBI): domain Eukaryota; kingdom Viridiplantae; phylum Streptophyta; class Magnoliopsida; order Myrtales; family Combretaceae; genus Laguncularia; species Laguncularia racemosa. The sequence goes on along the minus strand of JBBMOL010000223.1, from coordinate 379,084 downwards.
CAGAAAACTTACAAAAAAAAAAAAACCGCCTTTGCAGGTATCGGGTCCTGTGGTGGTGGCTGATGGCATGGCCGGGGCTGCGATGTACGAGCTTGTTCGTGTTGGACACGACAATCTCATTGGTGAAATTATTCGTTTGGAAGGAGATTCTGCTACCATTCAAGGTTTTTCTTTTTCTTTTTCTTTTTTTTTCGAGACAGTGCTTTCATCACAAATGTACAAACTTCTTGTTGATACTGAGAATATGTTGGTTTCCCTGTGTTCTAATTGATTGCCTGCACGGATAGGATGTGAGGAATTTTGTGATACCAAAAGATTGAGATTTCTTCTCTTTACTCTCTCTCTCTCTCTCTCTCTCTCTTTCTTTTTATTATTATAAATCCGTACTGATGGCAATCCTTTCGTTTCTGATTTCAGTTTATGAAGAAACAGCTGGACTCATGGTGAATGATCCCGTCCTACGTACACACAAGGTACTCTAGAGTTGCTTCTCGTGATTTTGCGTTCCATTGCCACTTGGCCAGTTTATTGACATTTGCTTGTTGAAATTACAGCCTCTATCCGTGGAGTTGGGCCCTGGAATCTTGGGGAATATTTTTGATGGAATTCAGGTTCTGCTTTCAGTCTCTTCGCCTCAGTGTTGGATCTTTTTCTGTTAGCATATATTAGGCTACATTCATCTATATGCTATTACTTGCCACATTGTAACAAGTATGTGCTAACTGCACAATGCAGAGGCCTTTGAAAACTATTGCAAAGAGATCTGGAGATGTATACATCCCTCGTGGTGTTGCCGTCCCAGCCTTAGATAAAGATACACTCTGGGAATTCAACCCCAAAAAATTGGGTAAATCGCAAATCATTGTCCATAGATGCCCGCAAGTTGAAACATTTAGAGTTTGGATTTAGATGTTCTATCCTCAATTAACCTTATTTGCTTAATCTTTGCAGGAGAAGGTGATCTTTTGACTGGAGGAGACCTCTATGCTGTGGGTTCTCTATATGGTTTTCATTTGCATCTATTTACATAATATGACAGGTTTCTCATCAACCTTGCTATTGCTTTTTTTTTTTTTATTGCAGACTGTCTTCGAGAATAGTTTGATGCTGCATCATGTTGCTCTTCCTCCTGATTCCATGGGCAAAATCACTTACATTGCACCTCCTGGCCAATATTCATTGAAGGTTTGTCAGCCTTCCATGGTCCATAGGAAGTTCTTGTGTTTGCTTTCATTGTGAATTTTTATTTGACAGAGCATATAAAGCACTTGGGTTACTTTCATTGACAAATCTTAGGTGGTTTTGGCATTTCTAGATACAAAAAACAACTGCAGTTTCTTATTTTTACTTTTTATGTAGATTACGAATGTAAGTAGTGAGTAAGCAATATCCTGTGACAGGTTGACATTTTCATTGAATCTCATGTAGGATACTGTCTTGGAACTTGAGTTTCAAGGGGTTAAAAAGCAGTTCACGATGCTTCAGGTATGCAAGCATATACCTGAACTGTTCATTTAAGTATGCTCAGTCAACTCAATGTTCGATCTAAATGTACTTTGTGTGACATTTATTTTCAGACTTGGCCTGTACGTACACCCCGACCAGTTGCATCAAAGCTTGCTGCTGACACCCCATTGCTTACTGGTCAGGTACAGCTGCTGGAACTTAATATGACTGTCTCTGCTTTATTTATTGATTTATTTTTCCCCCATCCCTGTTAACTTAAGGGCAGAGCACAGCCATAGTTGGACCAGCTACTCTGGGCTGTGAGACCACATTTTATATAAGTTTGTGCTATGTTGGTAGCCCTAGGAAGTGGCCTTGAAGATTCATTAAATGGAAATTTTGTTTCTTTGGGTACTGTTTTCATGAAACTTTTTCATGTTGTAGCGTGTGCTGGATGCACTTTTCCCTTCTGTTCTTGGTGGAACATGTGCTATACCTGGAGCCTTTGGCTGTGGGAAGACTGTCATTAGTCAAGCTCTTTCCAAGGTAGACTCAGTTACTGGGATTTGCTTTCAATCTGGACTATACTACTTTTGTACTAGTTTTATTGAAATTCTGGTTGCAAACTGTTTTTTATTTTCAGTATTCTAATTCTGAAGCTGTTGTTTATGTCGGCTGTGGGGAACGAGGAAATGAAATGGCAGAGGTTTGGGTTTATGAATGTTTCATATTGATCTGTTATACAAATAGATATTAGATAACGAATTTCTTTTTGACACATTCTTTAGGTCCTTATGGATTTTCCTCAATTGACAATGACATTACCTGATGGTCGGGAAGAATCTGTCATGAAGCGTACTACTCTTGTTGCCAACACTTCTAACATGCCTGTGGCTGCTCGTGAGGCATCAATTTATACAGGTAAAACTGCATCATATTTGATATATTACTTATCAGCTTGTTTTGAAATGTGCAAGATTTATTAAATTGTTGCCGTTAAAGCTTCTTGTGTTTTTGTTGCATTAATGTTTCTTGTCATGACATGTTGCTTGAAAGTATTACCTAAGCTGCTGATTCATTGCCAGCATTTGTCTAATGCTTGCTTTTGTCTCTCAGGAATTACTATTGCTGAGTACTTTAGAGATATGGGCTATAATGTTAGTATGATGGCAGATTCAACCTCACGTTGGGCAGAGGCATTGCGTGAAATCTCTGGGCGTTTGGTGAGCTTGCCTACATTTTTTTCTTACAATGCTTTGCTTTTTAATAGACATTCTAATGGTTATTTTTGCTTTCTAGTCAATCTTTTTGTGCTTGATCTTATATTTCACACTATGAGGGTTCTTCTATGCAGGCGGAAATGCCTGCAGATAGTGGGTACCCTGCTTATCTGGCAGCACGTTTAGCATCTTTCTATGAACGTGCTGGAAAGGTGAAGTGTCTCGGTGGTCCAGAGCGTAATGGAAGTGTGACAATTGTTGGTGCAGTGTCTCCTCCTGGAGGAGATTTCTCAGACCCTGTGACATCTGCAACTCTTGGCATTGTCCAGGTAAATGCTGAAGCTTTTGATAGTTAATATATGTATGTTTACGGATCCAAATGCCAAATCCTATCATTGAAGTAATAATATATTTACTTCCTTATTTTCATCCTGGTGATGTCTCTTATCTTTAGCTTGTAACTGTTTATCAGAAAAGTTTTAGTTTAATGGTCATATGATTTCTCTCTCCTTCTGGATGGTTGTCCTTTACCCTATTACAATAAAAAAAGAATCCAAGAGTATACTGTTTGTTGTCCTTGCAATGCACTTTCTTCATCGTGTAGATGAATTCTAATAGTTGTATTCTTTCTAAAATTCACAGGTCTTTTGGGGTCTTGATAAGAAGCTGGCACAAAGAAAGCATTTTCCTTCTGTGAATTGGCTCATATCATACTCAAAGTACTCATCAGTAAGTCCTTTATCTGTTCTTTTGGTTGAGCTAGAAGTTCCAGGCACGATGTTTCCAAGCACATTCGTACCTAATTGCACATTATTTGCAGGCACTAGAATCTTTCTATGAGAAGTTTGATTCTGATTTTATCAACATCAGAACAAAGGCTCGTGAGGTGCTGCAGAGAGAAGATGACCTTAATGAAATTGTGCAGGTATGTCTTGTGTTTACCAGTATCTTAGCCGAGGCCATTGTTCTGGACTGTCTTGTCTATTTACATTGACATTGATGAGCTGTTCATGACGGTTAACAAATCCTGGACCTCATATATCTAGCCTTTGCAATTTTAGCTTTGGACTGCAGGATCATTTCACGGAAAATTCTTGTTTCTTTTTTTTTTTTTTTTTCCAAAATTTCTTTCACTTAAACTAGGAAAAATGTTGATTTCTTACTTGCTTTTAACTCTATAGCTTGTAGGAAAAGATGCTTTAGCTGAAACAGACAAGATTACATTAGAAACTGCAAAGCTTTTGAGAGAGGATTATTTGGCTCAGAATGCATTTACTCCGTGAGTTCAACTTCTTGCCATTGGCTGTTTGGCGATTCCTGTCTTGATCAAATTTTCTTTTAGTGGTCTTGCTAGCTGAGTCTGTTATGTATTGATTTTACAGGTATGACAAGTTTTGTCCATTCTACAAGTCTGTGTGGATGATGCGCAACATTATTCATTTCTGCAATTTGGCCAACCAGGTAAACTTCTATCCTCTCTGGATGTCAACTCTGTTTGCTGTGATATCTACAATGTGAATACGTTGGTGGATTGATCTAAAGGTCAAATTAACTGGGATGATTTACCTGCTCTGATACTCTAGATTGGGCTTTTGGTTTTTTTTTTTTTAAGACTAAAAGCAAACCAAATATTGGAAGATTGACTTTATTTTTAATAAAAAGAAAGAAAGATTTTTTTGGTTGAATATAAATTATTTTTTTGGGTGTTCATTTACCTTGCCATTGAGCAAGGTGTAGGGATCTCTTCTGTTCTTCTATGCTCTGAAATGCATCACAAGAAAATGTGACCTAGCATCAATAACCTCTTGGAATATAATCTCTTCAATTCTGGGAGATTGTTACCATTGATACATGGCTTTTTTTCTTTTTTCTTACCAGCTGGAGAGTATATTATTTGATTTCTATTCAGATTCTGTATTATGTTAAAAGAAGTCTAAATACAACTGAATCGGAGTGCAAGCTTTTGCCACTAGATTATTGTTTCCGATGGTGAGATATTACTGGCAACCTGAGAAAGTATTTAATGAAATTGCTTTTATCTGTTGCATAATATCACTTGAGGTAGCTCTCATTCACTCGGTGTTGTGCTGGAGAACAGAGAAAACCTTGCTTATGGCATATGAATTATTTCTGTATTGTGGAGACCTGTGGTTGTGCAAAGCAATTTGCTTTTGGATGCCTTTTGAATCAAATTCTACTTTGCAGGCTGTTGAGAGAGGTGCTGGAATGGATGGGCAGAAGATAACTTATTCTTTGATCAAGCATCGGCTTGGGGATCTCTTCTATCGCTTAGTGTAAGTTTTAGTGTCCTAATTGCAAATGGGTAGTAATCCCATCTGGTATTCTAGCCACCTAATCTGCTTTCTTTAAATCATCTAGGTCCCAGAAATTTGAGGATCCAGCTGAAGGAGAAGAAGCTCTTGTTGCAAAGTTCAAGAAGCTCCATGAGGATTTGACAGCTGGTTTCCGCAACCTTGAGGATGAAACTCGATGAGCGAAAAATATCTACATGTTATCATTAATAGATCATCCTGCACTAGTATCATTATAGCCTGCAAACTGTTTTCAGTTTCTTTTGGCATATGAGAGTCCAGGTGGCGTTTAAATTATTTTTGCGTATTGTAATAGTTCGGATGAAGCGATTCTTTTTTGCTGGATATAGCCCCATCCCCCCCCTTTTTTTTTTGCCCGAAACATTATTCTTCTGAAGAAAGTGGAGGATTTTGGGGTTTATCTATTGAGTTTGTGTATGTGTATGTAATGGGAATAAGAAAAGGGAGCCCCTTTCATCTGAATTATTGGAACGAGGAGTTTGCTTACCTTGTACACTTCTCATCAGCCACTGTCAATATGATGGTTATGCATTTGGAATTTATGAAATGGTTGCCTCACCCGATTGTGTTGGATACGCATAGCATAGCATCAGGAAGCTTTGGTTAACAGTGCCCAAAGTGTACTGGTTATGCTTGTAAAATACTGAATTTTTATATTTCTAGAGAAATGGTCTCGTAGTTGAAAAAAATGCTGGGGAACACCTTTTACACAAAAATCTTTGTTAATAATAATAATAAGAGTCGATGATCATCACATGGAGGGAGAGAGAGAGAGAGATGATGACTAGGCCAATAGATGGAATGGAACTAACGGTAGATGTAGATTGCACGTAATTTCATCTTCAGCCGTTTCCACTGCATCAAAGATGAAGGTTTTTTTATGAGTGAGGTGGACAAAAGTCATCCCACTAGATTCCTCTACTTTTGATAATTAAGATTAGATAACCTTTTTGTTATGATAATTGTAACTGGGTATTGGAGAATCAAAATTTGTGGGACATTTTAGCAAATCATTAGTCATAACCTAGTCACTTGTGTTACATTTGGTTTTGGTTTGCTGAAATGAAATAAAATTGGAATAAAATTATAATTTTTTGGTATTATTTTGTTTAGTGAAGAGGTGTTTTTGGAATAAAAGTTACTTTGTTTAGTGTAGTTTTGCATTTGCATGTATATACTAATTATGTTAAAATAAATGAATTTTGAGGAATAATGGGTATTTATGGACAATTATGATAATATTGTTAATCAGGTGGACTTACCAAACCACCCCCCCACCCCAACTCCAAGCGCATGTGGGAACAAAAGAAAAGATCATGATAATTTTAAAATGATATAAAATTGTGACTTGAAGTAATGATTTTATTGCAAAACAACTGAATTTGTTGTGTCTTCGTTGGTCTCCCTAATGGACAATGAGTTATGGAAGATACTTTTTTAAGTAAGAAAAGTTGCTTTTAAGCTTTATTGTCTATTACGATATGGACATCTTTTCTTATTGTGACCTTCTTGATTGCACATGGCACATGTATACACGAGGTGACTTTCTAATATTTATCTTGTTCTAAAAGCATTTATGCTAGGGTCTCCCATATTTTCTCCTTTAGCAAGTCATTGGATGCAATGTTGGAATTGCAAGTGAGTGCCAATTGGTCTAATTGGCACAAAGCTTGAATGAGCACCTATATGCTTGTAGTTGATTCTACCATGTATATAAGTGATCCACATGTGCAAAATAATTCATATGCATTTTACTTATAACTTCTATTGCATCGGAACATGGGATTTTGTACATTTGTCACTTTTAACAAGTGCATCTATGTAGCTTAAGTTCTAATGTGTGGTTGTTATCCCCTTTGCTAGCTATGTAAAGTAAATCACGGCACAATTATGACCTCAAATATCTAATCCTAGTAATTGAATATAATTACATGATGGACATTCACTACTTTTCGTCATCTCTCAAACTTCCTTGTGGCTTATTGTAATGCACACTTGACCGCTAGACAATGTTGACAATACCTCAATCATTCGCTTATTGAAGAACTCGTTGTAATTGTAAAAAGTCTTCTTCACCAATACAACAACAAATAAGTGTCTAGCATCTTTCAAAGTAGTTTTTATAACTCTTTACAATATTTGTCATCATATGACCAAATCGAATCCCCCATTATAAACTAAGGTCCACTTGTCCAAGGTTCTAAATTATTTACTCATCATCGAAGTCATCTATTAGATAGCTTCATAATGTCACTGAACTTATGGGGTTACACTTGGTATGTTGCCTTCTTTAATAGTTCTTTACATTGATTGTTTTTGCATGTTTATTGAAGTTACTTGCAAATTGAGAACCTTATTTCCATCCTTGACACACAAAACAAAACATGAAATCAAGACACTAGAAATAAGATCTATTATTTCATAAGCTGCATTGGTATGATAGTGGCACTTAGATGCACTAATGCCATGGCAAATTCCTTAGCTATACTAAATTTTAGCCCTCTACCATAGCCTTCATTCCAACATAGTGATAAAAAATCAAACAAATGTTTGACTGGTCTTTTATGACATACCCCAAAACACATTTCAAGAATTGGCTCCATGTATCCTTACACTCTTTTTCTACCAATACAAATGCTTATAATACAATATGATTCCCACTAGCTACACTTGTCGTAATGAGTAGCTTATGCTTGCATTTACCATATAGATATGTATTATCAATGGTGATTATTGATTTGTGTGGAAGTGAATGTGATACTACATAGTTGAAAATGGGTTTACTACCATACTTGCATTAAGTAAATGCATCAATCCATGGTATGAATGCCCATTGTTAGTATCTAAACATTTCTCCTCAACCATGGTACTTGGGTAGGCTGCTTATATGACATTTAGCAGGTGTTGGAGCATAACATTTGCAAATGGATGTTTAGAGTTTTCATATCTTAACATTTAGAAGAGTTTTGTACCTTTGTAACCATAAATCTAGCCATGGTAGTTGAGTCCAATTGAAGGTGCTCTTGGTTTATAATGGCATTTACACAAGTATATAGTCCCTTGGACTTAGTAATATGAAAATATCTAGCATGCTTATTTAGGCATGCACGAAGTCTCCATTTGTAGCTTTTATCCCAATGATGACATCTTACTAACCAAATTTTCTTATCCAACTTAACCACAATATAGTTTTGGTGGTTTGCCATGTAATGCATTTTCATTGTGTTTATCATTTGTTTTTTCTTCCAAAAGTGCATTCCCACATTAAGCTCATCACTAAAACTCCAATCACCATGATCCTTCTCCTCATATGCTATATATCTATTACCTACACTTGCTTTAAAAAAAGGCATGAGTTTTGAACACCCAATTGCATCAACATCTGTCGAAACCCATGATGCCAATCATGCTACCTTTGTGACCTATGGGTCTCATTGTACATTTGAAGCGACTCTTCACTATCCTCACTATTAACATCAACACTACTGCCATTAGATACCTCTACAAGATCTCCACAAGCTACTTTAGTCTCAATGTCAGTTTTCCTATTGGTTTCACTCAGAGCAAAAATAAATGGAGGAGGTAGACTACCATTGCTATCTACTTCTTAGGTGGTATCAATAAGTTGGGATTCAATTACTTGGGTTTTAATCGGATTAAATCTATAAGCCTCCTACTATAACACATTCCCAATTGTAGAGGACAACTCAACTTCATAAACTTGCACATACAACTCCACCGAACCACTAACTCTACTTGGTCCTTAAGAAAATGCCAACATCTGGAATACATAGTAATCATCATTCACAACCATAGCACAGAAATAACCGTTACTAGGTCCAACAATAGATCAATGTATCAAATTGATCTGGTGGGTCATCTTATTAATAGGATGATGATTGCATATGATACCTAAGAATTCTTTATACTTTGCATTTATAATTACTCTAACCACTATCAATGGGCATCCACCATAGCACACCTCGTTGTCTCCATCCATAGCATTTTCCATTGCAAAGCAAATAACTAGCCTTAGACATTTTTACCTATACATATTTAATCCAGTTGTTGAAGTATTTTCAACCATCACAAACCAAATTCTCAACAATCACATAAAAGGCCCATCCTCACTAACTTTCACATCTTATAAATTGGAGCTTACACACTTCAAGACTAATATATAGAAGTTTGAAACAAAATTTCAAGACTAATATATTACTACTACACAAGCATTCATCTAAATGCAACAAGAGTACATACATACACTAAGTAGTTTTCTAAATACGTAAAATATTTTTTCCCTTTTCCCCTCTCTCTCATTTGTAATTTTCTTCTTTTTTTCAAAATAAAATGATTTTGTTGTTGTCTTGGTAGTCACGAACATGAAAACAAAAGAACAAGTCCACACAACACATAAACATATAGATACCCATGTATTTTACAAATTTTATTAAAAAAATAAAAAAGAAAGCCCTACAACATTTGATAGAATAAAGTAACAAAAACATACAATTAGACCAAAAAGGAAAATTGAAAGGAAAAAAAAAAAAAACCCACCTTCACATGTAAAAGCTCGCATTACATCTATCGAGAAATCCATAGTAATGTAATAACTATACACAATTTACTATCAACTACACAATCCAACACTACTAACTAGCATTGCAAGTGGCTAAAATAAGAGATATTCTTGATATATATATATATTTGCATCTTTACCTAAAGTGCAAACTAGAAAGAGAAATGTTGAAAATTCTCAAAAATTGCAACCTAAAATGGGTAATCTAGTAGCCTAATTTGAAGAACTACTTATTGGAAGTAAGAATTGGGTAGGACCTTTTTTGTTTTTCCTTGGAGTAAAATCAGTTAAATGAAGAAAGGGAACCAAGGTTTTTTATATTTTAGAGAAAGAGAGTACACGATAAAATGAGGAAGGAGGTCTATTGTTGTAAACTCATGAATAATTAAATCCTATTTTCAAGACACGATTTCAAGTGTAGTAAAACTAGGATTATTTTTAAAATCATCCTTTTTTTTAATTCAAGTTATTTTCCTTTTCACTGGGTCTATAACCCTTTTCTTGTAATTCTTTATTTTACAAATAAAATTGTAGATTAACATTCCTATGTGTAGGGTTTGCCAATTAGTAATTAGAAAAGAAAGAAAGAAAAAGGGTAAATTGCAAATATAATCCATTATGTTTCTCTCATGTATACTGAGTTTCTCATCTTTGACAATGAGTGTTTAAACCCTCAAATTCTTTATTAAAAAAAAAGGGTGTAATTTTACTACTACATTCTTATTTTGGCGATCTACGTGCACATTTGGTAAGGATTTGGGGGTTTAAATGCATGATTTCAAAGATAAATTGTTAAATGCAAATAAGCAAATATAAGGGGGTGTATTTATAATTTAACCTTTTTTTTATTATTAGGAACAAAAAATGATAACAAAAATTAAAAGTTTTGTTAAATAATTGAATAATTTAAAAAAAAGTAGAATCCAAATTTATTTTGAAATAATCAATGTTTAAGTAATTAAAGGCTAGAAATTAATATCACACAATTCATATTTTCAACTAAATTCACAATACAATTACTTTCAAGTATATATTATATGAATATTGTTTTCTCGATGGAATGGAAGAAATGATATTCTCTTTCTCAATCTTTATGAAATATATAGTTGGAAAAAATATTAGAATTGAAAAGTGAGCAATATCAAAGTAGTAAAATTAATTTGATTCAACCATGTGCAAATGCTCGGCAAAATATATATATAACTATGTACAAATAGAACAAAGTCTTTTTTTTTTTTGGATAAGACAAATAGAACAAAGTCCTTTCCCCTCTTAAGGAGTTTTTTTTTTTTATTTTAATTGTCATTTTTTTCTAAAATAAAAAGGATAAATTATAAATATATTCCTTATGTTTACTTTATATGTCTATGAAATTATGCGTTTAAATCCTCAAATTTATTTTTAAAAAGTTTATTCAACTACTATATCCTTATTTTGGGGTCTAAATGTATAATTTAAAAAAAAATGGGATCTAAATGCAGAATTTTAAATAAAAAGGAAGTTATGTGCATGTAAGGATGTATTTGTAATTCACCGGTCGAGAAGCCTGAAACCGTTTATCCAGTGTAATTATTATTCTGCTTTTGCTTTGCTTTTCTCGGAGGTGAACAACGGGACGGTCCCTTTGTTTTCATTTGATTTCTCCTTCCTTCTCTCGAGAACCAAACGGAAGCCAGATAACAAGCAGTGTTAAGCTACCATACCGCTTGGACATGCAGCAATACATGCAATTATTTTCTAGAGAGAGAGAGAGATAAAAGAGGAAGAGGAGAGAATTATGGAAGATGATTTAAACTCTATCGCACAATTATCTGAAGAAGATGATAGCCATGCCATGCCCTTGTTCCCATTTGCCATACTTCGAAGCTATTATGGAAGCTTCGTCAATCAGACTTTCGAGATTGCTCTGCTCAAGATGAAATGGTGAATTTTAAGTTATGAGTTCAAGTTATTTTTAGATCATATCTTGCATTGCACTCATGGAATTTATTATTATGGATGTGTTTTTAAGTTTTCTTCTTCTTCTTCTTCTTCTTTTTTCTTTTCTCCCTTTCCTCTTTTTTTTGTACATATATTTACAAGTTATCAAACTCTGGACTTTCGGACCTTATGAGTATTGTGTGGGTTCTGTCTGATTTTCTGATGGAGAATGGATTGACGACAAAAAAAAAAAACTGAATAAGACACCATAACGAATATCAAGTACCATATTAAAGATATACTTTCATGTTTGTTGAATGGAAAAATATTTTCCTATCTTAATTTAAAGAAAAAAAATGATTATGAAGCTTCTTAATGATAAGAGATGGCTGAGAGCAATGGCAGCAACTACCCGCATTTGATGGTCATGAAAGCCCCTTAAAAAAAAGAAGCAGAAAATCGAGAAAAATATTCTCTCTTCGTTACACTATCGGCTGCTTGCACTTGCAAGTGGTAACTTTCCTTGTTTCTCCCATCTTACCTTCCCTTAAAAAAACTAGTCTAGTAGAGCTTATTATATATCCATGGCCACCCCTCTCTTTTTTTTTTTCTTTTTTAAAAAAAAAAAATCAATGCGACAACAGTCAAATAGTTAGTTAGATCATTATATAACTACGGAATGATTAGATCCTAAGCTGTCCCTTAAAAATACCATGCAAATCCAAATCCCTATCCCTTCTTGTTAAGGTCATTACCATACAACAGTCCAAAACCAAACCCCCCACAAAAAGTCAAAAAGAACAATGTTTTAAGAGAAATAGGACATACCCCAAAGCTAAAACTAAACAGAAAGGAGCAAAACTATATCATAAGGGAAGGTAGGTCTTTGCAACAGTAACATACTTTTTCGTTGCCCCATCATAGAAACGGTACATTAACAAATTTCTTTTTTTTTTTTTTTTAAACTAAAGAGTAGTTAAATTAAAACTTGAAGCAAACCAGAATACACATCTGACACTGGACAGAGGTGGGGAACAAAAAAAAAAAAAGAGGAGGGAAGAACATTATCACAGCCATGATAGAAAACTTCATCACAGTGAACGATTAGATTTAAGCGTTATTCAGCTTACTCTTAGCTAATAAAATTTAAATAATGAACATAAAAACCTCATCACAGGCACAGCCATGAAAGAAAACAGAACACACCAATCTCCTAACACTATCCAGACTTCAGTTCTCTCCAATTCTATCTAATTATTGCCATCAAGAAAGAGAGCAGCCAGACAGCATTAGTCATTAACACGATTGAAAGAGAGAGAGAGAGGGAGAGAGGGAGATGTGATCTTAGCCCTTGAGAAACATGAGGCTGCCAGTGCTACTATCCTCAGCCAGGGCCAACTTTGGGAATGTCGTAATGTTCACTCATATTTGCCAGATACTGATTGAAATCTTGAATCCTGTCTCGATGCGATTTGTTAGCTGTCTTGGCCAACCTCTTCACATCAATCTGCTCTCTTTGCTCAATGTAGCGTCGTTCAGCAGGCGTCAAGTGATCATCGATATGGACAGCCTTCCCTTCCTCACTCTCTTTGTTTGCATCATCAATATCTTCATTGGGTTCAACCGGCAACTCGGTATCTTCGCCTATACGAATAATTTCTCAGCATTACGGAGGAGTACATTCATCAAAAGACACTAACTATAAAATCAGCCAGGTAAGGAAAAGAAACTCAATTGAAAGATCAATAGGCCAAAGAACTAGCTCCGAACAGAGAGGGGAATAAGTACATGGGGCCAAATCCCATTTGATATGATGCACAATTTAACGATCTGTTTTTAATATTTGTAATAGTCAAAGAACAGCAATCTAATCTCAAGTGGTTGCAAACATTAGTAGTTTTTAGTGATAAGCAGAGGTGGAAGATAATGGTAGTAAATAGTCATCGACGAAGCTTGTTTACATCCAACAAAATATCAAGAAAATGATTTCTTCTTTTTAAAATAGGGAAGGTTTTCCTCATTTTTCCATATATACTTTTTCATAATGTTAACCACGATTGTCATTTCCTGTTAGCTTCTTTTCACATCGATCACTTACAGTTACAGCTAAAAAGTTTGCATTACTACGATAGCATATGATGATTCAAAGGCCACGATAAATGTAGACAAAAATCTTGAAATGGTTCATGATTGAACCCAAAGTAAGCTTTACTTCTGTACAAAATCGCTGCAAGGAAGAAATTTTTTTAAGAGGCCCATCGGTAAACATACAATTCAATGGGATTTAAAAAAAAAGAAGAAGAAGAAGAAGAAGAAATAAACTGAAGAAGACAAACGAAACGAACCAGACAAAGGGTGGGTATCGGAGATGTTGGAAGTGTCCTCATGAGACTGTCTATGTTTCTTCTTATTCTTCTTCTTCTTGCTTACACCACCAGCCTTTACATCCAAAGCTTTCCCCTTTAGCTTGAGCTTCCCTCCAACCACATTCTCGTACGCCGACATCTAATTCCTTTTACCGAAACGGAACCCAGTGTTAGAATCGAAGCAAAAATAGACTATTGTTAAAATATGAAAGAAACCCTAATTAGTGAAATAAAAGAGAAGCGCAATCGGTGTCAGCAACCGGAATATCATAAAGGAACCGCCAAACCACATTACATATCATACACGGAGGTATGTGAAACGATAAAATCTTAGAAACACCACGACAATAACATACGCATACACACGACATGAATGCCTGATATAATAGATATCGAAAAGTCTAAACACAAACAAAAATAAATAAATAATAATAACAAGAGTACTAAAGCTAAAGCATAAGCGAAGTGATCGACACCTTCTTGTTAGTTGTCCAAAAGCAGAAGCTTCTTCCGCTCGTTCGTCCAAGTCTTTGAATTTCTTACACCCAGACCCACACAGAAGGAGAGAGAGAGAGATTATTTATTTATTTATTTATTTTTATATATAAGTGGGAAGTTTGCAAGCACCACGATAATGATAATAATCCTGTAGTCAGTCATTAAATATGTATTATCGTTATCAATTTGTAACTCTTGATTGCCATCTTTAATATATGTATATATAAAGTCATGGTATTTACAAAAAAAAATTACTAGGAACAATTCATGATATGGTAATTAAAGTTTTATTTGTGAATAATATACCTACTTAAAAAATAAACAAATAAATTATATAAGAGATTATTTAAAAAAATAAAATTAATTCTTAACATTTATTATATATTTTTTTAACTTTAATTTTTTTCTTAATATTAAAATTGTATGATTGCGTTACTTAGTTTTATGCTAATGGACGAATAGTTGGATTCTAATATTTAACCCAATGGAGTATGATTTAACTTTCGTAAACTCACCCAGTTAACCAAAATCCATGAATAGGAGGAGGGTATAAAATTTGCGATGTTTTATTGGTAGGCACTGTCCATTTGGATGCGATAAGGCGAGACTTGATTAGCACTTTCTTTCACAATCACATCACGGGACCCCATTGGCACACCCAACCAAGTCTTCAAACCATAGCCCAAATAGATATACTCCAATGTTAAAATCTTTTGGCCAAATCACATTAAGAACTGAAAAGTAAGGACTCAAGTTTTTTTTTTTTTTTTCTTTGGCTGCAGAGGAATTATTACAATGCAAGGGACTCTGTTCTAGATGCTAGATTTCTAAGTTAGCAAAATGTAAGCATGAATAGTTTTATTGTTTCAAAACATTTTCATCTTTTTGGGATATAGATCTACAGTCTCATCTATCATTTTAACAATAACAGATGGATCTAATTTTTAATCTTATTATTAAATTACATAACTAAAATCTTTATTATTGATTATTATTAAATTTTTACTATTAATAGTAAATTATCGATAAAATTAAAAACTGGACTGATTTTACCGCAAACACAGACGGATCCTAGAAAAATCCCACTTTAATATATGTACTACCATTACAGGGTTTTAACAATCGCAACCACAGCGTTAAAAGTTATTGCTCTGAATGATACAACAATCGTTCCTAAAGGACTCAATACCAATAGAGCATTTTGCATTTCTAAGCATATCCATATCCATGCCCATTTCGATTATGTTCCCTAATTGGTGAGGAGGGTGTGAAGTCTATCTCCATCAAGTCTTTTTCCCCAAAGGAAAAATTAAAGGATGCAGCTCAAAAATCCACAAACCGCAACGACTAGCTATTCAGTAAGTTCAACAGGTTCTTTTCCACAGCACCGATACGTGAAACTCCTTGAACTCCCTCTAGACTGCTTACAGAGAGCAAAGTAACCCAAACAAAGATACAAGCACTTTGTTGCCTCCAGGGAATGCAACTACCGCAAGATAATATCACACATATCCGCTGTCTCAGTAAATCCCAGGAATGATCCTGTACGGAACCTTCTCACAGTAGAGCTTCCAGTATTTCCCATACCTACCAATGAAAGCCACATCAGTGTTTGCCTTTAAACACAATCTACATAATCAATATGTTAGTAGCCAATGCGCTTAAGTAGGGACACTGCAATACTTCATTGTTGGCCAAGCAGTCATACTAAAATGTTTTAGTCATCAATCTTATTCTTCCTTCCTTTCTTTGGTTTCATCTCTTTTATCAAATCCTACAACTAGAAATATGGACTACAAAGATTCAATGGCCAACAAAAAGAACTAAAAAGATAATAAAGGAGGCAAGCATTAGCTTACTTTGATCGGCATCGATCATCATCCCTTTTAGCACGGTCAAATAGAAGGATGGTAAGAAACACCACATAGAAATAAGGCAGAAACTGCAAGAGTCAATGAAAGAAAAAAGTGTGACATGAGTAATCTGCACATTTGAAGCCATTTCTTTGTAACCAAAAGCTTACGTGGTTAAAGAGTGCTGGGACAGTCCAGAAAAAGGCTGCCAGGATCTCTGGTACGTAATGGAAATGACGAGATAAACCCCACCTACAAAGGAATGATAGGACATATCAGCTATGGTCCGCTCAAAGTGTACCCATTTTACATTTAGCAAATCGATATCCACCAACAGCAAGGAAATGGTTACTTCTCTCAAGCAAATTTTAGTAAATAAATCACAATAAAATATACATTCCTTTTAATCTGGATGGCATTTCCCATATACAGATATATTTCTTGAATGCGCACTAATCTATTTTCCACCAAGCTTACATGCAATCAGTATATTTTGCATAGTTCTCTTGAAAGAGAAGGAAAACTTACCATCCTGATGTTAAGAGGAGGCTAGATTTTGTCTCTCCAGAGGTTGTAGCGTAGGAGGCAACTATCTGTTGAACAAATTGGGCAGCTGCGTTACATTTGTCACATAAAGTTTCATACATTGCATATGTAAGACAAGAACTAAAGAGCCCATGTATGATGAAAACAAAAATAAGAGATAAATCTTCAAGAAGGAGAAAAACAAAGAAGTGGTAACTTTACCTTTGATGGAGCTTTTCCCCATACCAAGCACTTTCCGTTTGTTCTACGGAACTCTTGTCTTTGCCTATCACAATCGTAATTGATGTATATGCAAAGAACACCAGCTACTAGAATATATAGTGCAAGCTGGAAAGAGAAAAGGACAGAAAATGTTAGAGTTTGGTTGGCGGTATATAGTTGGGTATTTATGCTCAATTCTTTGTACTTCAATCAATTTTATCAGGCAAGCTGTTACAAGCAACAATACACAACATTTCTTCAACCGTGTATACTCGAGGCGTGCTAAGACGCCCAAGTGATGGTGCTGTTGTCCTGATAGTGTGGCCGTGTGTTCTTTTTATTTTGTTGTTAATTTCGGTTATGTTATGTGATTGTTAGTGTGTCATGTCCAGTGTCAATGGGCTGGTTGGTGCATGTTTATGTTGCTGTTGATTCTGTTATGTGGTTGTTGTAGTGTCTTGGTCTCAATCCTTGTAAGGGATAGATAGTGGGTCTAGGTAGTGGAATTGTGGCATTGTTAGAAAAGGAGAATAGGCGTGACAGTTGGGAAGAGAGGGGCAGCAGTGTGGGAGTAGTGGGGGGCCTGGAAGGTGTAATTGCTAACCCTATGTACAGAAGAAGTTATTCCAGCAATGAATGATATTATGTCTTTTTCTCAAAAACACGAGTGTAACAAGAAAAATTGAGATCGTCAAGTTCTCTCTAATGAGTCCGAACACAATTGCAAACATAGGTAGACGGGGAAGGAAAACCCTAAAGACGAGAGTAGAAACTGAATTAGAAACCGAGGAGTTGAACAAAACCAATAAAGAAGGATCCTGTAACACATTCGCTCTGCTTTCAGTTGTCACTATACAATTAATGATACAGAATTTTTCTTCAACACCAGTTTGATTCCATCCTAGCCACATTTCTCCATTCTTGCACCCAATTTTATATGTGATAATAACCAAGGTTTGATCTTGACTATTCTTGAGTGCTTGACTACCTTTCAACAGTAAAAATTGCTATCCAACTTCACAGCGCTATATGTAGTAGAGATAGAAATAACCAATGTCTCACACTATGAGACTTTCAGCATGGGATCTTGAAATTTTCTTTTAAGGATATAAGATTCTTAGCCTGAACAAAAGCACGATTAACTCACCAATTTCCATCTAGTCAGGGCAAGGAGAAAACCAAAGCAATTAAAAAAATGGATCTAATTTAAAGCTCAAGGTATGTACTCCAAGATGGTTTAAGATAAGGTTACAGCAATATAAAATCAATATATTGAATAGCAACAGAAACAGGAGCTCCAATACCTGAGTTCCCAAGTGAATAGGATGATTAACAAGGTACATTCCAGGAGAAGTATACACAGACGGAACCCATACCAAGCAGCCCCAGCATATGTAAAAGCCAGCTGCCATAAATCAATACAAGTTATTTAATTAAGCATCATCCATCCCCAACAACACACATGGGTTTATATAATGTCAAGTGTTGTCATATAATGAAAAGCATCCATGCTCGGGGAAACCCAATGACAATCAGATGATGTAAAGGCAACTTCATATTCACAAGGCTCAAACTTGCAGTGTCTAAAGACACTCTTTTTGCGCTTTTAAAGAAGAGTAATAAATAATTATAGAACTTTTATGCATTGTATATGATTTTAAATTGAAAATTTTGATATTTACTGCATCAGTTCTTGACAAGCTGCAAGTTTGGATGTGAAGGAATTGAAGGCTCGAGCGACTTAGCAGTAAATTGGAACGTGTAAGTATGGCTAAAGGGCTATAAATTAAAGTTCCAGTGACAAGAAAATATCTCATTTTCAGACAGTCAAAACTCCCACAATAGTGACATGGGGTTTTAACAAAGGTGCATGGTATAGGTAGAGTGATTCACACATCAATCATATGCAAAAGTTACTAGTATGATGAGTCATGCCAGCATTAATGCCTAACTCCAACTGTCAACTTAACTGAAAGAGAGACATCTCAGCAGATGCATCTTAGATTTATAAACTTCTTACAGCCCCAAAACTGATTTTCCTCAGAAAGAAAATTCAGACACCAAACTAACAATACCGTTTCTTCAATTCTCTAGATATGATTATACCATATGGAAGTATCATTATCCTCTTCCTTTTCTGGGGTAAATAGACTATCATCTTCAAGTGTCACTGACAGATTAAGAAAGGGTAACCATAATATGGGAGCATTAGATCCATACAAGTCTATGACTGTTAAGAATCATCTTTGCAAAATGCTCACAAGCTGAACTTCTTACCAACCAACAATTCTGCAAACAAGACACAAGATGTAACACAACTAAGGTCTGTATGGTTCTGTAAGTAAGCTTGTTGCCTTCTTTTAGAAACGTGAGCTCACTTTCTATAGATTATCAAACGAATGAAGTAGTGAAAATTAGAAGAGCATGGATCATGTGTGAAACCTCGATCATGTGCAATATCCATAGTGTTCCAGTACCCTGCTTCCCACCAAAAGAACTTTGTAACGTAAACCAGCATCAATATGGTGTTGACAAGCATTGAATCTGCAACTTTCCCGTTCTCTTCATACTAGAAAGGCAGCCAAATTTATGGTTAGTGCTAAAGCAAGCATAGAGACCACAATACTTGATTCTATAAGCAGATAAGAGTTCAGTAGGGAGAAAACTCAAGTACATGCTTCACAGCATAATACTAAAATCTCAATGCTCATAGATAGAAAATTATGAGCAAGGTTTCTACAGGACAAAGAAACAAATACTCTGGTACTTATCTGAATACATGCATTTGCAGGTAAGTGCAGGAAATGTTTCTTTTCATAAGTTGAAATTTCTGGAGACTTATGACCTTTTAACTCCTAATTATCACTAAATGTAGTACTCACAGACAAAAACAAACATGGACGTGTGTAAACTCAGGATATTTTACTATCCACTAGCAAAATGTCTGCAGATATAAGTAATTCTCCCTAATAATGGAGAGCGGCTGCATCCTGAAATTTTAGGCCTTCTATGGAAAAATGCGTGTATTTATTTATAGATATTATATGCATTTATTCTTAAATATTGTACAGCTATACAATACCTTAAGTTTAGGAAATCATTTTAGGAAAATTTCCTAATTTCTATGAATAGAATTATTTTCTTTAATTAGTATTGTAATTATTCTGTTTTATATATAATCCTAATGGATTAATCAATAAAAGAAGAATTCAACCCTATTTACAATATGGTATCAGAGCTTTTTAGGGTTTACGAAATCTGATTTTTTTTTTTTTTTAGCCTTCATCACCATTAAATTAATAAGTTTTACACTATGCTCATGATTCAGTTGGACAGAAAGTGATGGAGTAGTCCGACCCAGAACATGTGCGCATGCTGGTCGCATCATCGTATACATAGCTATATGCGCTTGGGATCGTGGCCTTGAACATCTGAGTATTGAGTCAGCCCAGGTGTCTGCTGCATTTTGTGGTCACTGGTGCAACAGAACTCCAGCACATCAAACACCGCACATGTGCTCTTGCATGCCACCACCAAGTTTGAAACGGGGTCCTTGACCTGCAGCACTGCTTGGCCTTCATCACCAAAATTCTCATCTTTTTCTGGCTTTCATCGCTAGAATTCTTATGTACTTCTGGCCTTAATCACCAGAATTTCTTTTTCTTTATTGCCAGGACGTTGTCCTCACTATCTCCATTGAAGTCTAGTTGTCTAGTTGTGATGTCTAAAATTACAGCACAATCAGATCACGTTACTCGATCTATGGAGGATGGAAATCGTTCTCAACAACCAGGAGAATCATAGTACATTCAAGCAGCTTATAGATTGGATGGCAAGAACTGTCTGAAATAGTCCCAATTAGTCCAAACCATTCTAAAAGGAAAAGGGAAAATCAGCCATCTCACTTGAACTAGACCACAATTAGGAGACCTCCTATTTGAGCAATGGGATGATGAGCATTCTATGATCATGGCATGGTTATGGAGTAACATGATCCTTAAGATAAGTGATACAATGATATTTATGGTCACAGCCAAAGATATTTGGGATATGATCCAATAGAGATATTCAAAGGCTAGAGATATAGCTCAGGTATATGAGGTGAAGGCTAAGACTAAGGCTACAAAACAAGGAAACAAAACAATGACTGAATATGCTAATCAACTAAAATCTCTACGGCAAGAACTTGATCATTGTAGAGTATTTCAGACTAGGTGTTTGGAGGATACTGCAATTCTAAAGAACTTTATTGAATAAGATAGAGGTTATGATTTTCTTGTTGGTTCGAATCCTGAATTTTTAATTAAGTCAGAATTCAAATTCTTGGAAAACAAGAGGTTCTATGCTTCAATGAGGTAGAGGCCATTAGGGTAAGGAAAGTAGAAGGACCCTATTGCTTGAGTCCTTTCCCACAGATGACTTGGCAATGATAGCTTAAAGTGCTAAAACTAGTTCAAAAGGAGCAGAAAGAAGTGCTAACTCTAAAGCTTTGAAAAATGGTCAGTTCAAAGGCTTGAACTAAGAAGAATTATGATACACTTACTGCAAAAAGATATGCCCCACTAAGGAAAAATGCTGAAAACTATACAGAAAGCCCTCAAGTCATGTGTGAGGGCAGAAAAGTGGTCCATCCCATGGCTCAAGGCAGGTTCACATTGCTGTTGATGCAACAAAGGAAGAGAAAAGAGAAAAGCCAACCGGTCTTAATCAAGAGGAAGTTGAAAGGGTGAGATCCTTCCTTAATAACATAGAGAAACCTTCAGGAATTTATTTTTTAGCATATTCAAGTGAGTAGTTTCCTTCATTTGGATTTAATGTCTTAAAAACACCCTTACAACACTCCTAGATCATAGATTTAAAAGCCACCGACCACATGACCCACTCTTCCAAATATTTTTACATATACAATCCATGTCCAACTAATAACAAAATTGCCACTGCAAATGGAACCCTAGCAATCGTAGCTAGTATAGGAGATGTCCTGTTAGTAGCAAGCGTTTGTGATCGTATTTTAGGTCTAGCTGGTTCCAGTTGTAGGATTAGAGTTTGCTTGTTAGGTTTCCTTCCTAACTTACCTATGGTTACCTAAGTGTTGGGCTCGTTAGAGAGAACCCAAGATCTCTTGCTAGGAAAGTTGTTTCTGGAAAATTCAATGCCTTTCATTAATCTTTTGTTTCCCTTAAATACAACATACAGCATAATGCGTACTTAGCCCACTATTTACACTAATTCCGACCCACTCATCCCTACTGCCCCATTACAGCACCCACGTCTAGCTCCCTTGCTCCTGTCTTAATCGTGGCTTCCCTTTTCCCCTTGTCTCCTCCCCCACATTTCTTCCTATAATAGACCTTGTCAAATGGCTTGATCCCACGGCCACTATCATCACTCCCCCCTTCGACGAGGCACATGATCTCGTGCGCAAACGAAGGGTACCGCTGGCAAATCATTGTGGCTTCCTCCCATGTGGCCTCTGCTGGTGAGTAGCCCTTCCAGTGGATGAGGATCTCGATGAGTTGCCCCCCACGGCATACCTCCAAGCTGGCTTGGGGTGTTGGTATCAGTAGACCCTAGCTAATCAATGGGAGCTTCGATTGTGCTAGAGGTGTGCCATGGAATGGTTTGAGGAGGGAGATGTGGAAGACTGGGTGGATCTTCACCTTAGGTGGCAACTATAGGCAGTAAGCAACAGGTCCTATACGCTCCTTGATGGGGAAGGGTCCATAGAACTTAGGTGCTAACTTCTAGTGGGGTCTTCAACTTAAGGTTGGCTGCCTATAAGGTTGGAGCTTGAGCTACACCAAGTCACCCATCTTGAAGCTGATGTTCCAGTGCTTCATCTCCTGTTGGGCACAGGCCTTCATCTTCTGTTGGGCACGTTTCAACTGGAGTTTGAGTTCGGCTAGAACCTCATCACGATCCTCTAGCGCTCTCTCCACTGCCTCCATCTTGTTTGTGCCACTTGTATACGACAGCAACTAGGGAGGAGCTCGCTTATAGACCACTTGGAAAGGGGTGGTTTTGAGGGACGAGTGGTAGCCTATGTTATAACAATACTCAACCCATGCTACCCACTCCGCCCACTTTTGTGGATGAGCTCCCGTAAAACACCTCAAATACATCTCCACGGTTTGATTAACCACTTCGGTTTGGTTGTCGCTTTACGGGTGGTAAGTTAAGGAGAAGGAAAGCTTAGTGCCATGTAGCTTAAACAGCTCTTTCCAAAAAGTGCTAGTGAAGGTGGGATCGTGGTCGCTTACAATGGACTCCGATAGTCCATGGAGTCGAACTATGGTGTCGAAGAAGAGCTTAGCCATAGTTAGCGCCGAGTAGGGGTGGCTCATAGCGACGAAGTGGCCATACTTGGAGGACCTATCCACTACCACCATAAGGATTGTCTTGCCATGGGACTTTAAGAGGCCATCTATGAAGTCCATGGAGATGTCGGCCCATACTTAGCTTGGGATAGGGAGCGGTTGAAGGAGTCCCGCCAGCTGAAGGTGTTCCAATTTGTGTCTTTGACACTGAAGGCAGGCCTTGACTAGCCCCTTGATCTGCTAGCGCATTCTTTTCCAGTAGAAGCCCCTGGTGATGCGATAAAGGGTGCGCTAATATCCTTCATGGCATTGGTCGTGGAGGGCTTGAGCAATGGTGGTGCAAAGCTCGGAGGAGGGATCTCAGAAGATTTTATTTTTGAAGAGGATCGACCCCCTTTGGAACACCCATTCAGGTCCCATCTCCTACGCTTGTATTCGGGAGGCTAGCTTACTCAGCTAGGAGGAAGATTGCACGGCCCGTTGCACCCATTCGATTAGCTACGGTTGTGGCATGGAAATGGCAAAGGCTGACGCTGTTACTTCCTCCTTCTGAGATAGGGCATCGGACACCTTATTCTCGTAGCCGGCCTTATATTCGACCTCAAAGTCAAATCCCATGAGCTTGCTGAACCAATGCTGTTGGGGAGAGGTAGAGACTCACTGATCTAACAAGAACTTAAGGCTATAATGATCAGTTCGCACCTTGAACCATCTTCCCCACAGATACGTCCTCCAATGGCACATTGCATTGGCTAAGCCGATGAGCTCCTTCTCATAGGCTACTAGTTAGAGGTGTCTTTAGGCAAAGGGACAACTAAAGAATGCAATTAGCTTCCCATTCTGTTGGAGGACCGCCCCTAGGCCATGATTGGATACATCACACTTTACTACAAAAGGCTGCTCGAAGTCAAGGAGGGCGAGGACCAGCGCTTGGGTCATGGTATTCCGCAAAGCAAGAGGCCTACTCCGACTCAGGGCTCCACTGGAACCCGTTTCGCCACAACATGCGAGTTAAGGAGGCCGCAATAACGCCATAGTTCTGCACAAATCGTCAGTAGTAGCCCGTGAGTCCAAGGAATCCTCTCAATGCAATGAGAGTTGTGAGTTTCAGCCAAGACAGCATGGCTTCTACCTTCTAGGGATCAGCCTCCACTCCCTAGTGTGATGTGAGGTGTCCTAAGTAGGCAACCTACCACTGGCCAAAAGTACACTTTGAAGGCTTCAACCGCAGGTGATGCTAGCGGAGCATGGAGAATGCTCTGCTAAGATGCTAAAGATGCTCCACCCACGACCGGCTGTAGACAAGAATATTGTCAAAGAATACAAGGATGAACTTTCTCAGGTGGCCCTTGAACACCTCATTCATGAGAGCTTAGAAGGTGGAAGGGGTGTTGGTGAGGCCAAACGGCATAACTAGGAACTTGAAGTGTCCATGGTGAGTGCAGATGGCAGTCTTCTCTACATCTTTGGGCCTCATTCGCACCTAGTGGTAGCCCGAACACAAATCCAACTTAGAGAAGTAGCACACCCCCCCTTAGCTGTCCGAGAAGTTCCTCAATAACCGGTACGGGGAACTTATCCTTAACGGTTTTCTCGTTAAGGGCCCTGTAATCCACACAAAACCACCAGGTGTTGTCCCCCTTCCGAACTTGGAGCACCGGGGAGGAGAAGGGTGATTAGTTGGGTCTGATCAAGCCCTTCCGAAGCATTTCTTCGCATTGGTGCTCGATTTCATCCTTCTGGCCGTAGGGGTATCAATAGGGTATTACCACGATTGGTGGCATCCCCAAGGTTAGCCGAATGGCATGATTGTAGGGCCAAGAGGGGTGCAACTCTTGCAAAGGCTGAAATATGTCCTCAAATTCCGATAATAGCCGTTGCAACTCACTGTCTTCCTTTCTCTCCTTCGTGACTGCTGCTATTTGGGGCGCCTCCTTGCCTCAAGTTTCCCCCTGCAATTGCACCTGTTCCTAGCCTTGCAGGAAGCTCATTTTCATCATAGTAAAGTCCCATGAGATGGGGCCTAAGGATTGGAGCCAAGTGACTCCTAGCACCACATCCACACAGCATAATGGCAGGGAGTACAAGTCTGTGGTGAAGGTCCTACCACCCACTTGTAAGGGTACTCGCCTACATACCCTATCACTCCCAACCTTGGCTCCATTTGCTACCACCACCTTCAACCTCTCTCACGACAATAGCGGCAGGCTAAGGTGGGACACCAGGTCAGCACATATAAAGTTGTGGGTGCTGCTCGAGTCGATCAACACAATGATAAGTCGCCCTTCTATCCTTCCTTGCACTCTCATGGTTTGTGCTTAGGACAACCCGACCAAGGCATGCAATGAGATCTCTAGCTGTCCTTCCATGGAAGCCTCCTCTTCTTTGCCCCCTTCTTGCTCTTCCTCCGTTTCCCATTCCAACCAAAATAGCTTTTTGCATCGATGCCCCACCATAAAGGGCTCGTCACAATTGAAGCATAACCCCTTGCTCCTCCTCTCTTCCAACTCTACCCTGCTCAATTTCTTGGTGTATGTGGGCTTGTTTGGTATGGTGGGAGGTTGCCTCTTGAAATCAGCCTCTTCCTTCGGCGTCACCCCCCTTTTCTCATACAACCGGGCAAAGCTCATTGCTTGTGAGAGGCTTTTAGGGTGGTGTGGCTCTACTTCTATCGCGATGGCTTCCTTCAGGCCGCTGATAAAGATAGCAATCTGGTACTTGGGAGCCAAGTCCAACACCTGGGTTGACAGTTGTTCGAACCATCGCTGGTAGTGCTCCACGGAGCCCACTTAGAGAAGCTTAGCCAGCTCGCCCACCTTATTGCTACGAATCGGGGGCCTAAAGCGCATATCACATAAGCCCTTGAAGTCTACCCAACTCAACCGGGGTTGTTCCCTTTCAATCTTGAGGAACCATAGCCAGGCATCCCCTTCCAGGTGGAAGGTTACTAGCTTCACCCTTTCCTCCTCTGCCACAGTCTAGTGCTCGAAGAATTGCTCGCACCTATTAAACCAGCTAAGAGGGTCTCCATTCCCGTCATAGCACATGAAATCCCATTTGGCCAAACATGCTGCCAACGTGCTCCTATCTCCCCTACTGCTCTTTGCCGACACATCCCTAATCTCTTCAGTCACAAGGGCTGAGGACTTCTGCAGGGTTCCTCCCCACGTCAGGCTTTCCAGCTGAGTGGCCAAATGATCTTGTCTCACCTCCATTAGCTCTAGACGCTCTTGGTCATCCTGGCGCATGGCTAGCAACACTTCCAACTGCTGTTGGACCTTCTTCCATTCTTCCATAGTGGCCTACTCTAATACCAAGTTGTTAGCGGCAAGCGTTTGTGATTGTGTTTTAGGTCTAGCTGGTTCCAATTGTAGGATTATAGTTTGCTTGTTAGGTTTCCTTCCTAATTTACCTATGGTTACCTAAGGGTTGGGCTTGTTGGAAAGAACCCAAGATCTCTTGCTAAGGAAGTTGTTTCTAGAAAATTCAATGCCTTTCATTAATCTTTTGTTTCCCTTAAATACAACATACAGCATAATGCATACTTAGCCCACTATCTACACTAATTCCGACCCACTCATCCCTACTACCCCACTACAGCACCCACATCCAGCTCCCTTGCACCTATGTCCAACTCCCTTGCTCCTATCTCCTCCCCCACGTTTCTTCCTATAGTATACCTTGTCAAACGGCTTGATCCTCCAGCTACTATCATGTCCAGATCATCCCATCCATAACCTTAAAAAATATTCTCAATGTTACTAAATCATCCATCAATCTTATCTCTACAAAAACACACACAAGATTTACTTAGCAAAGTGATTTTTTACAATAATTATTGTGTATTTCAAGAAAATGATTCAAGGAGAATGATTGGACTTGCTAAAGAACAGGATGGTCTTTATTGCCTTGAAGAGTCAACTAAAGAAAGTGGTTTCAATAACAGATTATCTCTCTCTTTCATGTCTAAATCTTTATTATCCAATAAGGAAAGAGCATTTATTTATCATTGCTATCTGGGTCATCCATCTTTTAAAATTGTTAAAAGTTTTTCCTTCATTATTTTCTAAACCCGATGTTGAGAGTCTTTCTTGTAACATGTGTAAACTTGCTAAACACAAGCGTGTACCTTTTTCAATAAATAATAAAAGAAGCACTTTTCCTTTTTACCTTATTCATACAAATATTTGGGATCCCTCTATTATTTGCAATGTTTCCAAAGCATGATGGTTTGTAACTTTCATTGATGACTGTATTCAGGTCACCTGGGTTTTCTTACTTAAGAATAAATCCGATATAAATTTTATGTTCCTTAATTTCTTTTCAATGGTAAAAAATCAATTTGGTGTGAGTATTAAAATATTAAGATCTAACAATGCTCAAGATTATTTCAATCAAATCATTATTCCTTACTATCCAAAAGAGGGAATAATTCATGAATCTCCATGTATCAAAACACCACAACAAAATGAGGCCGCCAAAAGGAAAAAGGGACATCTTTTAAATTAAACCCGAGCATTGTTATTCTAGAAATGTGTTCCAAAACAATTTTGGAGGAAAGCTATTCTCACAGCTACATATCTTATTAATAGACTTCCCACTCGAGTTTTAGGATTCAAGAGCCCAATGAAAGTACTTTCCTCTTTCTATCCAAATCTATCCATAACCAACAATCTTACACCTCGCATTTTTTTGTATGTATCATTTGTTCATGTCCACAATCAAGACAGAGGAAAACTTAATCCTCAAGCCCTAAAGTGTGTCTTTTTGGGATATTCCTCAACTCAGAAATGCTATAAGTGCTATCATCCTCCATCTAAGAAATTTTTTGTGCCAAGGGATATCACTTTTAGTGAGCAAAAAGCATATTTCACCCAATCCTATCTTTAGGGGGAGAGCTTTAGGGAAAAATAAGGTGAGTTTGGAGAGTGTTCCTCCTGAGTTCAGCGATCTTTCTCTGTCAACTCAATCCCCTATGACTACACCTGTCGAGTCCACATTTGTTCAGTCCCCAGCTACTCTAATTTTAAGCCTACGTCTTTCTGACCTTGAAAAATCTGTTCTTAAAGACATGCGATTTGGTAAGAACTTGGTGTACTCAAGACAAAAAAGGGACATTCACATTTCAGGAGCTGTGCAAGTTCAAAAATCTAACCCGAGTCCTTCAAATGAGGTAACAATTTCTGACTTTCCAACCTTGCAAAGTGAAACTAAACCTTAAAATAATGATGATGATCAAAACCTTCTAATTACCCTTAGGAAAGGAAAGAGAGAATGCACAAAAAAGGCCACTATACCCCTTGTCACACTATCTCTCTTTCCAAAAATTCTCGCCTAGCTACAAAGCCTTCCTTGTCAACCTTAACACCATCACCCTTCCCAATCCCACTACCCTATCTAAGGCATTATCTGACGAAAAATGGAAGCAGGCCATGGACATTGAAATGAAGGCCCTTGAGAAAAATAGAACTTGGGAACTGGTCAAATTGCCAATAAGAAAGAGGCTTGTAGGCTGCAAATGGGTCTATACAATAAAATATAAGGCTGATAAGTCGATTAAGAGGTATAAGGCAAGGTTGGTAACCAAGGGATACATGAGACTTATGGAATTAATTATTTGGAGACGTTTGCACTAGTTGCAAAGATGAATACGATGAGTCATTTTGTCCCTAGCTACTAACCTTGGATGGGAGTTACAACAGTTTGATGTGAAAAATGTACTCCTGTATGGAGAACTAGAGAATGAGATTTATATGGAGATCCCACTTGGTTACAGAAAAAATATGAATACTGACACAGTATATAAATTGAATAAAGCCTTATATGGTTTAAAACAATCTCCTCGGGCATGGTTTGAAAGATTTTCCAAAGTTATGTTAGCTTCATGATACGCTCGGCTTCAGGGGGAGTGATAGCCTCACTAGTGTATGTGGATGACATCATTTTGATTGGAAATGATGAAAGAGAGCAAAGGTTTCGTGTCAGTGCCTAGCTAAAGAATTTGAGATCAAGACATTGGGGAGATTGAAGTATTTCCTAGGAATTAAAGTTGCTCTTTCAAAAAGGGGGATTTTTATATTCCAACAGAAGTATATGACCGATTTGCTCAAAGAGACAGGCCAAGCTACATGCAAACCAGCAAGTACTCCTATAGACCCGAATCATAAACTAGGGAATACAGAGGAAGATGTCATAGTGAACAAGGAAATGTATCACTTGTCTCATATCGAACCTGATATAACTTATACAGTAAGCTTGATCAGCCATTTCATACATAGCCCAAGAAAGACTCATTTGCAAGTTGCACATAAAATCTTGTGGTACCTCAAAGGAACACTAGGAAAGAGGATTTTGTTTGAAAGAAATAAGAATGTAACCCTTGAAACCTAAACTGATGTAGACTATGCAAAATCTGTTGTTCATAGGTGATCAACAACAGGATATTGCACTTTTATTGGAGGAAATCTAGTGACATGGAGAAGCAAGAAACAGTGCGGTTGCATGATCTAATGCTGAGGCAAAATTTCGTGCAATGGCACAAGGCATATGTGAGTTACTATGGTTGAAAATCATCCTTGAAGACCTAACGATTAACTAGGTTAAGCTCTATTGTGACAAAAGTCAGTAATAAGCATAGCTCACAATCCAGTTCAATATAATCGAATTAAACACATTGAGATTGATAGGCATTTCATCAAGGAAAAATTAAATAGTGGCCTGATATGCATTTCATATGTATCAACACATAAACAACTTGCAAACATTCTTGCCAAAGGGTTAACTAGTTCAACATTTGAGAGGATTGTGTCCAAACTGGGAATGGGAAGTTCCTAGTCACCAACTTGAGGAAGAGTGTGAAAAAATACGTATATTTATTTTTAGATATTGTACAACTATATAATACCTTAAGTTTAGGAAATCATTTTAGGAAAGTTTCCTAATTTGTAGAAATTGAATTATTTTCTTTAATTAGTATTGTAACCATTCTATTTTATATATATCCCTAGTAGATTAATCAATAAAAGAAGAATTGAACCCTAACAAGTGGCTTTATATGATCGTTTCAAAGGTCAGAATTAAGTAAAATAAAGCCTGCCCGACCTATCAGGTTGCAGCTATTATAATACATGCAGAATTAGGAAGATATTTTGCAGATTATTCCAATCTCTCTACCTGCTTTATGCAATATGTCAAAGCAAGAACTGCCCAAGACATCATCCCAAATCGGCAGTTGGTGAAGACTTTAATATCAAAATGTTTGCCAATGCGAGGATAGAGCTCCATACCCTGAAAGTTCAAGATGAGGAAAGTGGCATGGAGAATATGAAAAAGACCATTTTGTTTACATATGTATCCTGTTGACCCAAAACATATACTGATGTTTTAGCTATGCGCAGATCATTCAAATGAAAGATATGGTATATGTAAATATATTAACAGGCAGTCTGCATTGTAAAAATGGAAAGCAAAGTTCAGCTTGCACAACTGTGGAACTGCAGCTTCCCTTTTGCAAAACAAATTTGTGGCTTCTTATCATGTTCCAACCAAGAGTTACATTACATATTTCACTCACCAAACTGAAATTTTGTTGAATAAACATGACTTTTGAGACTTTTATATCACTAGACAACAATGAAGACCATCAACAATCAAAAATTGAGGTTTTTTCCCTGTGTGTAGAAACTTCTACTATGTTATGAAGCACCTCAAATGTACACTTCAAATAATGCTAAAATACAGTAGTGCAACCAAACTGCAAGCATATTATTTTATTTATTTCATTCAATAAAGAAATATTATCAGAAAAATCTACAGTGAATGATCAATTTCAAGTATCCTAGAATCACATACTGATAAAGTGAATTTCTTACTTTTAGGTATTGTGATTAAAAAAATGAAAAGAAAAATACTCATTGTAATTCTTTCCGGGCAATGAATCATCTCTATGTAACATTATGATAAAACACATTACAAAGGATACCAAACATGCAGGAAATGAAAAGATCAGATGACACTCACCCAATAGAAATCAATTATCATGTTTCCAGATGAACCAGAATCAGAGGAAGATGGAGCCACGTGACCCTTTGATCCAATAAGTTGTGTCAGAGATATAGAATAGATCAAGAAATCCAAGAAAAAAACTATGTTACTCTAAGGTAAGGTTTACTCACTTTGATATACAAGAATATACAAAAGACAAAGCTCCCAAAAATAAGGGCAGAGAATATTTCTCCCAAGTGATCATAAACAATTGCAGGGTTAAATATCCCAAACCTGATACAAGCATAAGAGAATGCCACATTAAAATAAACTCATGTAAAGCGCAAATGAACCACAATACTAATCAAGGTGTGCTTATCAGTAACCATAAAAGAGAAAATTTAGTTGCAGGGAATAGCATCCAGTGTAGATTGAGAATAATTCTCACCACCAAAGGCCGAGATAAGTGACCAATGTCACTGCATAAGCTTGCAGCCCATTTGCCTGCAGGGGAATGCACCAAATAATACTTAAGAGGAAGAAAATACCCAGGGTAATAGTACAAACATGCTATCGCTTCGCTAGTAAACTAAGTTGATCTTTCATCTTGTGATAGTTTGGGAGTTTCACATCATAACTCGTTAATTGATAAAAGAACATTGTTCGTTATATTTCTCAAAAACACATTCATAATTTCAATGATTTGAATTATGAAAAAAGGGGCAAACTAACTAGCTAAAAGAGAAAGGTGCATATCTATTTGGACGAGAAGAGATCGGTACGGAGTTGGAATGACCTAATTTACAATTTCAGTAATGAAAATCTCGTAATCGAACAAGTAACTAGCTGTCTAACAGAAAAAAAAAGATAAGGAGACCTTGTAGACAGGCTGATTTCCAGCGGGAGAAATAGGGCCATAGACAGTTTTGCCAGGAAGAAGAAGCTGAAGGGCAGCCTCAAAAACACCATAAACAGCTATGATTTTGCAAGCAATAGCAGTTGGGCTTGGCCAAATGACTATGAATCCTTGAAACCCATTTTGCCTTAAGTATTCGTATGTTTGATAGAGGGACCCATCAGCATGTACCATCGTATACCATCTGAAATCATCATCGAATTCATATCAGATTCTGGAAATTAAAAATAAAAAATAATAATAATAATAATCTTTTTTTTTTAAGCATGTACCATCAGGCAATCATGAAATTCATAGGGAATTCCGGGAAAAGAAAAAGAACTTTAAAACATTGGTGGATCTTAAAATAGAGAAGAGAAAGGGGGGAATGAGAATGGTTACAGTAGGATGACAAAGGGAGGGCAGAGGGTGAGAAGAGAGATCATGGAGAAGTAGGTGAGTGCTGGAGAGTGTACGGTGTTTGATTCCGCCATTTCCTTTCTTGAAGATCTATTCTCGGATCCTCCCACTCCAATCCAATGATGATTGATGACCAGGACTCGGACTACTTTGGATGCTGGAGACTGGACAGGAGAGTGTTAGTGGTAAAATGGTAATGGTAACGTTAGTCGCCTATTGACTTGACTTACGCGGTGGGAGAGAGCGTGAGCCTGACTTCGGGTTTGATTAGTGTAGCTGTAGTGTTG
Organism: Laguncularia racemosa; assembly: GCA_037954665.1. Taxonomy (NCBI): domain Eukaryota; kingdom Viridiplantae; phylum Streptophyta; class Magnoliopsida; order Myrtales; family Combretaceae; genus Laguncularia; species Laguncularia racemosa. The sequence goes on along the minus strand of JBBMOL010000223.1, from coordinate 346,220 downwards.
GATACTACTGCTATTTTGTAAATGCAAATGCGGTTACTGCACTTTTGATACGTGGGATAGGATGGCAATGGAATCGTAGCTGCTATTCTCTTTGGAATTTTTAATACATACAATTACGATATGTAAAATCGATTTTTAAAAATAAAATTAAAAAATATATATATAGTAATAGTAGGGCTATCCTATCCGCATTCAACATTAGAAAAGGTATTTCTGTGAGCAGTCATAAATATTGTACAATAACAGGAAAGGAACAGCCCTAATTTCCAGACCATCTAGTGGAGCTAGTTTTATCAGCCATGTATGTCTAGTGTCTTTTTCTTTGGTCATATCATGCGAGGATGTAAAACATAGATGCTTCTTCATATTTCCGATGCCCTGCGCTGCCTCACCCACCTGACCACATGTATATCTTCGCAATTCTTTTCTTTTTTTAAATTAGATGATACCTGTTTATATTTACTTTATGTTTACATCTTCTTTACAGGTTGTGTGATTGAACTCCTATTTCTTGAAAATATATCTATTTAAACTAAGAGACTTAAATGCAGCTTTTTCAAATATCTAAGGAGATGTAAATGTACCAAGATTAAGTGCACATAAAGAAGAGTTGTACTTGCAATTTGAACCCCTTTTTTAATATTAAAAAAATAATAATAACTAAAATTAAATATTTTTATAAATAAATAGTAAATATTCATATATGATTGATAGTAAATTAAAATTTTAGTATTATTTTTTTATTTTTACATGATTAAATCACATCATTTTTTCAATTTAATTTTGCTCACTTTTTTATTTTAATATTAACAATTGGAATATATATTTTTTCATTTAATTGATAAAGATATTTCTTCAATTGTATTGAGAAAGTAATATTTAAATCATAAGTATATGAAAGTCGTGATATTTTGAGCCTAATTGAAATGTATGAATCATTTAATATAAATATCTAGTATTTAATTGCTCAAATATTAATCATCTCACAAAAAACTTTGAATTTTAAATTTTTTTAATTATTAATTATTTATTTATTTTTCAAAACTTTTAACTTTAGTTGTCAATCTTCCCTCCTCTTTTTTTTTAAAAAAAAAAATGTTAAAGTGTAGGTATACCTCCTTATATTTGCTTATGTGTACTTAGCCCTCTTTATTTTTACATTGTATGTTTACACCTTGGATCTTTAAAAAAAGTATATTTAGACCTTCAAAATAGATGCTTTGGGTTTGAATGCATATCTTTTAAAAAAAAAGATTTGGGATCTAATTATTAGAGTTATGTAAGTGAAATAAGTCATGCAAGCTAATTTATTTAACCTGCAAAAAAATGCAGGTTGGATTAAAAAAAATTTCCCACATATAAAGCTAGGTGGCTTGCATTAACCAATGGATCAATGTCAGTTTAGGCAGATTGGCCTATTTTAGCCTTAAAGCTATGCCAAAAAAAAATGCAAGTTGGACCAAAAATTTTAGCACATTTATTAAGTGAGCCTAAGTAAGCCAGTTGGTATTAACTTATGATTCAATCTAGGTCGAGGCAAATTGCCTGTTTAGCCCAATTACACAACTCTACCAGTCGCATAATCTTAAAGATAAGAATATTATGTGCATATAAAGATATAAGAGGGTATATTTGCAATTTATCCTTTTTGTTCAACCACGTGTTATACAATTGAGAGTTAAAATTTTAAGTATATTCAATCTTAAAAAGAGAACAACGTTTATATCAACTAGATTATAAGGTTTTTACATATCCTAGCAATTTGTAGAGGAGCACAACATAGCTCGTCTTCCAATGGGAGTGGGTCCTCAAATCAATTAAACCCTAGTAGTGGGATATGGGCCTATATAAACAATAATTAAGTCCAATTGTTGGCTTTTTGGATCTTTAGCAATAAATTTCTTATACTTTGATAGCCCAATGCCCTTATGCTAGTTTAAGTTCAATTATGTTGGAGTAGCAAGTGAATGAAGTAAAGTGGTAAGAATCAATGGTATATACCAGGATCAAAAGGGAATGGTTACAAGGCGATTCTAAAAAAGAACAACATATGCATTTCGTTCCAATGTAGAATTATAGAGTGCTGTAGAAATCCTAAATATGGCTATAAATCTAACATTGGAAAAACAAGTGGTGTTGGAACTAGAATTAGTACAAGTGAGGAATTGTACTATAAATATCGATGCTAGACTTGTTTTTTTGCCTAATGTGGTTTTTTTATGCAAGCAAAAGATAGGGTAAATTGACAATGTACTAATTAACATGATAATTTGTGACTGCGATGTAGTGGCTAATCATCTTGCAAAGATAGGGATATTACAATACGAGTCTTTGTTGATTTAATTCGATCCTCTATCTCACATTTTGTCATCGGTTAAGGAAGAACTTTTAAGTTATAAAGAGTTGGAACCCGACTAGAAGTTGGTTTATATTTTCCTTTCTTGGTTGGTGAGTTAGTTTGTATTTGATAGAGTTGTATTTGTTTTGCTTTGAATGGATGAACATGTTCTTAAAAATAAAAAGAAAAAGAAAAAGAAAAAGTAAATCCATTTATATTTATCAAGTTATAACTATTTCAAATGTCTTACTTGTATCTTTATTTATCATAATTCAACACCTAAACAAGTTAAATAATCAAATATGGGTATTTATCATCTAAACCGCTAAATGTTTCCTCATGATTAGTAAGACACGATTAAACAAAATCAAGACAATAGATGTTAACAAGGAGATAGAAAAAACAAAATAAACACGACGACATTTTAAATGATGTTAGATCATGATGAAATTATCTATAATGTTTAAACTAATTGTAAAGTTAGTGAAATATAGTTTTGAGGGTTTAAAATGATCTTTTAATATTGTTTGGTATAAAAATAAATTATGCTTTAATTTATTTTCATTTCCTTGATATTGTTCTTTGGTAATCGGCGTATCAGATATTGTATAGCATTTAAAAGAATCATAACCTAAATCCTTACATAAATAAAGTCCTATCAAGGTTGAGATCCTAGTATAGAGCATGAACCTCATCGTAGTCCATTTATTTATTTAATTTTTTTTTTAAAAAACACGCGGCTGTGTCAAAACTCAAAGTCAAAAACCGCGAAAACCTAATAGGAAGATTACACGGCTCCGGATTTTTCAGTTCTTAGGGTTTAAAGGAACTCAGAAAACCCCCAAATCATTTTATCTTCCAACCAAACTCATTCGCCCCTCTTCCCGATGGAATGTTGCGTTTGAAATCTGAGAGATGTCATGGAGATTCAAACGCTTCTTCTTCATCCACTCCGTGTTTTTTACACCCCGCTTCTTCTCTCACTCTCCTAGAACCATTCCCATACTTACCCCATCTCTCGTCCGCTCCACGCTGTACAACTGCCCTTCCGACTTGATTGCCCTAACCTTCTTCTTGTCGGCTGCCCGAAACCCTAACCACTTCCACGACAAATGGGCTTACGATCACATGGTCGGCGTCGTTTGTCGCCTCTCCGGTCGCCGTAGATCCGTCGAATCAATCCTTAAAGAGTTAGAAACCATCGGATATTGCACTAAAGCCGATACCTTTCTCACTCTTCTTAGGATTTACTGGTGCGGAGGTACTTACAGCTTCGTTTTCGAGACTTTTCTGCTCATGGAAAAATATGGCTTCCTTCCCAACACATTCGCACGCAATATACTCATGGATGTGCTGTTTAGCATTGGCAACTTCGATAAAGCTGTTGAATTTTTGAAGCAGACACAGTATCCCAATTTTTTGTCATTCAATATTGCTTTATGTCATTTATGTAAAGCAGGAAACTTTATTAATTTACGGAGTGTTTTTCGGATGATGATGCATCACGGGTATTTCCCTAACACAGGAACGTTTGTGATTATTTTGAATATGTTTTGCAAGTTTGGTAGGCTAGTGGAGGCTTCGCGATTGCTGTCTTTGTTGATTAAACTCGGGAATTCGGTTTCTGTAAATATTTGGACTATACTGATCCATGGGTTTTGTAAAATGTGGAGGTTCGACATGGCTGTTTATTTGCTGAAGAAGATGGATCAAACTGGTTGTTCCCCTAACGTTCTAACATATACAAACCTCGTAAAAGGGTTTATGGATTCTGGGAGGGTCGAAAGTGCATTTGGAGTGATTAGTATCATGGAAACAAAAGGTGTTACTCCTGATTTGGTTCTTTGTAATGTGCTGATAGACTGTCTCTGTAAGAATAAATTGTATGGTAAAGCTCTTCGCATATATGTTGCTATGTCTAAGTGGAAATTGGTACCGGATTCTTATACTCTTTCTTCTTTGTTAACCACAATACGTTTATCGGGGAAATTTTCTCTTTTTCCCGAGTTTCAGAATGGGCCGCCAATTGATGTAGACCTGGTGGCCTGCAACTCATTTTTAAGTTATTTTTGTAAAGCTGGTTTTCCATCTCGTGCTATAGAATTGTACATGGATAGGGTTAGTAGAGATTTGGCACCGGACAAATATACCTTTGTTGCATATTTGAGTGGATTATGTGGTGTGAGGAAAACCGTGGAAGCAGTAAACATGTACAACTACATCTTAAAGAATTACTCTACTGTAGATGCACATATCCATACAGCAATTATAGATGGGCTCATAAGAGGTGGTGAAAGTTATCAGGCAATTAGATTGTTTAGAAGAGCTGTTGCTGAGAAATATGCCCTGGATGCTGTCTCCTATTCAGTGGTTATTCGTGAGCTTTTTAGGGGAGGAAGAGGTCATGAAGTTTCTTATTTGTATGACCAGATGAAGGAAGGTGGTGTATCTCCTGATGGACCCCTGTATAATATGATGCTCTCTGGTTTTTGTAAGGAGAGAGATGACAAAATGGTAAAACGGTTGCTTCATGAAATGGTTGACAACAGGATTAAAATGAGTTTTAAAAGTTTTATCAACATTGTTGAGTATCTTTTCAGATCACGCAATTCATATTTTGCTCGAGGTCTATTGGTAGAGATGAGAGAGTTGGAGTTACTTCCTCCTAAGGCAATGGCAATATTTTGTCAGGATCTTGAACAAGATGAGTATTTGAATGGAGCATGTCATTTGGTTTATTCAACAGAAACTAATTTATCTGCTGATACATCTTCTTCTGAAGACCTTTCTGATGTTGCTGCATCAGTAGGGTGAGAGATTAAGTTAGGCTGTTTACAGAATATTTGCAGCTTCTGCTCATCAATTTGGAGATCAATACAAGAACTTTTGCAGATCACCAGGTGATTAAATGCGTGCCATCTCTCCCTCTTCCCACCCCTCTCCCCTTCCCTCCCTCCCATCCCTAAACCCTCTATCAGGCTAATAGCTGCCTGTCCTGTTCAAATTATATATATGGATTTTGGTTAAAAAATGGCCCTTTATACATAATTTAAAAGGTTTAGTGCTATTCATTTGATGTAATGGTTTTTATTTTGCAAGGCGTGATCAACGCTTAGGGAATTATAATTTTTCTTATCAAGTAAGCTGGACAAATGTTCATGGATCTGTCCCTTAGATTACCATGCCTGTACATAAACATACCTATACTATACATAACATGTAAATACGCAGGCAGTTGAATCTACCTGCTGGACACAAATTTTGTCTTTCTCCACTTTTTAAGCAACTGAGCTGAGTGGTTTGATATTGTATATTTATTCATGTGGTCATGGGTTCAAGTCAGAATCATCAACATTCATTTTCTTTTTCAACTTATTGTGTTGTGTCTTCCACACAGTTGATGGGTCCCACAAGCTGTTTTTTGGCCCAACCTCCTGTGTCTTGTACTATTAGATCCCTCTTATCTTTAGTTTTCTTCTTGTGGTTTTCACTACTAGCTTTGATAAAGTGTAGATGATCAGTTTATCAATGTCTCTATAGATGCTTTCATGGCAAAAAGTTAAATATTTCTTCTTAATGGTTAATATGCAGTTCTTTTACAATTAAATTAGGTGTGAATGTTGACCAGAGAAAGAAAAATAAATAAAAGAACAAACAGTCTCTGAATTAACAACCAACTTATATGGTCCTATTCATAAAAAATTTATATGTTTTGGATAGTAAGCTACCTCACCTTCAGGTGAGGACTTGCTCCCATCATATTTCGAACTTGTAATTATCAATTCACAAATCACTTGCCACATCTAACTAAGCTGTATTTCCTAATGTATTTGTACTGGTGATGTACCTCTTCCTATCCTAATGACAGTATATTCTTCTTGGATCAATAAAATTTGAATTATCCAAAAAAAAAAAAATTCATTTGCCACATTATTATTTAATGAAGTTGACTAATTAAGTCATAAAATACAAAGTAGGGAGAGGAGTAAACAAGCAAAACCCTGTGCTTGCACGAGCCACATGATTAGTATACATACTTATATTTATATAAATTGCATCTTACAGATAAATACATTTCAAAAGAATTAGATGTCTGCCTTGAGCATGTACAGCATAATTGGAAAGAATTTGTTTGCCATGATTTTATGCAATGATTAAGAAGATCTCCTAAGTGAAGTAGCTTGTAGCTTCCTAAATCAAGACTAAGTTAAGAACTATCCCCCTTCCACCCAAAGAAAATATAGAATGCTAGGTAAGCTTGAAAGGATTGTTATCCTTTTATCATTAAGCTAAATTTTCATGGATGTTTGTTGATGGTCTAGATTTCCACTGTCCTAACATTTTTCTGTGTAGTGTTTATTTTACAGTTATGGCTATCATTTTGGCAGCTTATATGATATTTCCCTTTTAGCCATGACATGTGGTCAGAGAATCAATCGATGGCATTACCTTCTTGCAAAATGAAAACTGATCAAGGTTTAGTATATTACTTTCTTGGTGTTTTTAAACTTCTTGCTCTGTTGGTGCAGTGTAGTCTAGCTATTTGGGTGTGCTTGTTTCAGTTTCTTGCCATCTTTCTTTTCTCATCTTTTATGACTTATCCATCTAAAAGTCAAATATTATAGATAAGCTGAAGCAAGCACTCTTTGATATCAGTTATCATATGAAAGCAGAGTTTGTATATATCTTACTATTAATTATGTATGATTAATATCTCTATAGATTGTAATGCTGGCAATAAGACAATCTTTCTAGTTGTTTTAAAAGAACTTGCCTATTGATCTAGAAAAATTCATCTTATCCATTGTTACCTCATTGACTATTTCTTGGGGACAGAATTTGTTCATAGAATTGTTGAAGCTACCCGCTTAATACCACCTTTACTGGTTTAGGATTGAGGGGACAGGATATTGTATAATGTAGACTTTTTCTTTAGTCATTAAAAAGTAAAAATAAGCTCTATTGCCTACCTTTCTAATTATTTGTCAATGTATCTTTCTGCATCAGTATGTGGCTGCAGATTAAGAAAAAAATGGACTTTTCTGAACATGACCTAGCCACATTATGGAGCTGAGAATTCTTGGAATTTATTAGTAACTAATGACTTAAGTTGTTGTTCATCAGTTGGCTTCATTCTTTCAGTTTCTTGGTGAGCAGTTTTATTTTGTCTTCTTACTATACTCCCTTGAGTATCATCCACTCCATTGCCTTTCTTCTTCTTCTTCTTCTCCTTCCCTTTTTTTTTTTTAAATTCATTTTCTTTACTCAGCAAGCTCAGCTGTCATAGTACATTACGCTTGGCACAGAGCAGTTTTATTGTGGCTGTGGAAGTGTCTTTGAGGTGCTTTTTTGTCCAAAGTATGTTACATATGTGTAATAACCTAAAAGTGTAGAAAATGGAAGTTGGGTTTGAGAAGCAGTCTTTGACCAATAATCTTCTGGGAGAATCCAATTACTAGTAAAGGTAATTGAGGACTTGATAGTAAAGGATAGTTACAGGGCATCATCTGCAAGTTCCCGAGACAAATTGGTTATATTTCAGTGCAACTCAATGAGTCTGCTGTATCGATTTCTCTGCTGCTCTTTCTCTTGATTGGGGGAGTGTTTGTTTGATATGGAGAACAGGGATGGAGGGTGTGTGGATTGTTTGTGGATGCATATAAGCCTACAAGGCAAAGGAATTGAGTAATTGGGAGATGAAAGGGTGTGGTTTGTAGGGTGGAGACTATAAGAACGATGAGTGAGCGATTGCTTTTCTCCTTCCCGTATACCTACCAGGAAGTCTCATAATGATGCAGTCCTGTAGCGCTAGCTTGGAGCCTCATGATGAATCTGTATGTCCTCATTGTTTTGGATCATTAGACGTGTCTTGTCCAAACTCTGTTGCCTAATAGTGCATAATTAGTGGCTTATAGTGCATGTGTCTGTCATTCCCTCCCCCGCACCATTCTACCTTTTATAAGTTTTGCTTTAGACTACTTGAATTCTATTGTGTGATGATGCACTTCTTTGCCATTCCAATGTTGATATACTTCTTTTTGTTTCCAGGTGTATGTGCTACTTCAATTAATGATAGATGTGGCATTTGAGAGCTTGAAATGCTTTTTTTGGCAGGTTTGGTAATAGATGTATGAACCAAGTCTGTCGTCAGGAGAATTATCCAAAAAAAAAGTCTCTCTTCAGGATGCTTCTCAATGCGAAGATGGCAAACAACTGCTGGAAGATTTTCAGCATATCCGTGCACTAGTTTGTATTTGGGCATCCAATAAGCTACTGCTCACTTGTCAGTATCATGCCATTACTTTGTTCAATGCATAGTTTAGAAATTTAGAGAGATCTACTTATCTTTTTCATTTATAGGTAGCATTGGACGAATTATTAGCCACAACCATCCAGAGAACTTTATAATTGTTCTCATGCTCATGTGTGTGATTGGGTCAACTGTAAGCAATCGGGCATGTAAGAGTGTCCAGGCCAAGGTCATCTTCAGGTGATCGTGATATTTATTTTTGTGGTCAGATCAAGTGATGGGAGGTCATATTCTAGTCATGAAGTTGGGAATCTTGTAGATGAGAAAGCATATGCTGAAACTGGATTGCTCTAACGTTTTTTTGTTTTGGGTCTTCATTTGGTAGGTGAGACCATTGAAGTATGCCCTATCTCCTTCCCTGCCGAAATTTTCTGTATCTGAACCGACTGTCTTGAAAATTGGTAATCCTTGTGTTACTCCTAGGGTTTGACAATGGAAAAGATTGAAACTTTAAATTGAAATTAGAGCAAAAGGGTAATTTTCATTGATTAAGGAAAAGATACAATTAACTGTCAAGAGTTGACAACTCCAAGAGCTAGAGCTCTCCAAATTCTCCCTTAAAGAGAATCTAAACAAATTAACAAGTTTTTGGACTATTTCTAATTAATATTATTTATAGGCTAGCTAACTAACTATAAACACACCAAGTAGCAAAAAAAGAGAGGAAAAAGCCAACAACAAGAACAACAAGCTTGACTTCAAGTGGGGTCATAATATTTTGCATTACCTTCAAGGTGGTGGGCTCAGAGCAAATGGGTGCCTAGAGCATTGGGGGAACTTGAGTATTGTGTGTTGAGTTGGTTGATGTGAAAACTTGTGTATATTGTCAAGGTAGAGTTTTTTTTTTTTCCCTTATATATACGACATAATTTTATTGGGTTACATACTTAAATATTATTATTTTTTAATTGTGTAAATATTATACTAGTAAAATATATTTTTAAAATAGGTTGCAAAAATGCGAATCACATATGCGACTTTAGAGATATATAAAATTTCGGGCTAAAGGCATAGATGAGATTCGTACTTTCAATACAAATACCTACCACTTCTCACTGTTAATTTTTTATTCAATTTATGCTCACTGTTGATTTATAAACATGTGATAACAATGCGAAAACTAAAAAATATAAATACAAAATACATAGAAATACATAACCTACACAAAATATCCATTAACCCAAATCTCATTTTGCTCTCGTTCGCATGTAGGAAAGATGAGGAAGAAGGAGTGATTTTACATAGGAAATAAAGATTTGCTCAGATAAAGTATTTTTGAACAATTAATCTTAGTTTTGGTGTTTTTTTTTTATAAAAAAGGTAAAGTCTTTTTATCTGTATTGAAGTTTTTTTATTTGTGTTTTCATCAGTGTTTGTATTTGATGTAAGATTTTTAAAAAATATTAGTATAATTGTATATTTTATAGAAAAGATTACTCGATATTGTTATATTATAATTTATTAAATATGATTTATATAGATGTTGCATGCGTAATATGTAATATTAATTTTTTTATTAGAAAGAGGATTTACTATTGTAAAGAATGTAAAATATGTAGAATGTGGAATAATTGTTGTAGTATTATACGAAAATTTTAAAATATTTTGTGGAAAAATATAATTGAAAAATAATTTCGAACAAATATTTGAAAAAGAAAATGTTTGGAAATAATGCAAGAAAATTGAAATTAAAATTAGAAGGAGAAATGACAGTATTGTAAAATTATATAGAAATTGTTAGAATTTTTAATAGCAAAAATGTTATTAAAAAATAGCACCTGACAAATTTTCAAGAATGAATAATTTGCTAATAATGGGGAAAATTTTTAATATTTGAAATATTATAGAAATAAAAAAATTTCTTGAAATTTTTGGAATGTTGTTATTGGAAATTATCATATTTATTAAAAAGCTTATAATTTATATATACTATAGATGGGGAAAAAATGACTGATTACATAAAGTTAATGATTTATGCATTTGAAAATATTGTGGTTAGTAATTGGGGGCCATAATATGATAAGGATCTAGTAAAGAAGCTAAAAATGAAGAAAAACGTCAAGTACAATGATTTTTTATACAGAATATGTCGTAGCATCGGAGTTGATCTAATCGAAATGGGGGTTGAGATAATTCATAAACATTCTATGTTCCAAGGGGGCAATACATATTATGCATTGATAGCAATTATAGATGATGAAGATATTGAAAATTTTATTAAAACGGCTGAATCATATGGAGATTGTGGCATACAATAATTATTCATCAGAATTTCTAACAATTTGGGACCCGACCCCTTAGTAAGGCAGACATTTGATATAAGCAATCAGCCACAATCTTCACATAGCATTGCAGAAATGTAGCAAGAGCCGTCAAGATTTCAATCCTCAATTCTAACTTCGATGGAAGTGAAAGATGATGATGAAATTGATGGAGCAGTTACTCTAGTGTTACGGTGACCAGAGAGACAGGATCCATACATGGTTCATGTGGAAGCGTAGGCTGTAACTGACACCGATGGTGGAACATGTGTTGAGTAGGACAACAGCGATAACAAGGAGAGTTCCGATGGGGAAAATGAAGAGGTTGAGAATGAGGGAGATGAAGTAGTAGAAGAAGAGTCTCCAATCGTACATACCTACTCGAGACAGTAAATATATCGAGCAGAGCAGGCTGAACCACTTACTATGCTAGTTAGAGATCTTGTTTTGTATTACAATTATAGGGACGATAGTGGTTACATTTATTTCGAGCAGTAGTAACGATTTTTATAAAGACATGAGATTGAAGACGAAAGCAGATGTTATTCAAGCAGTAAAGTCTTACCATGTGCAGAATCATTGCAACTTCACTGTTGTAGAGTCTAGCCTATTGCTGTGGTCTGTTAATTGAATGTGAAGAGATGACAGTTGTAAATGGAGGCTTTGGGCTCGAAAGAAGAAGTTGGAGGGCATGTTCGTGGTGACAAGATTCGAGGGTCCACACTCATACAATAACCTACTAATTAGTCAGGATAACCCATAACTGGATTTTAATCTCCTTACCAGCCAATTTGTATATCTTCTTAAGAAGAATCCTGATATGAAGGTGGTCAAGCTAACTTCTATTGTCGAACAAGAATTTGGCTACAAGATCAGCAGGAGATAGGTTTGGGAGGGAAAGCAACGGGCCATTGAGCTCGTGTACAGGAACTGGAAGAAGTCTTATGATGAACTACCAAAACTTCTCAATGTAATAGAAAATACGAATCTTGAAACACGAATAGATTGGGGGTGGAGTAGATCGAGCACTCCCGATGTGTCTACTTTAAAGTGGGTATTCTGGGCCTTTGGGCAGTACATCGTAGTGTGGAGATTCCTTAGACCTATTGTTACCATTGATGCCACCTTTTTATATGGGAAGTATACCTATAAGTCGCTAATTTCTTATGGTGTTGATGGCAACAACCATATACTTCTACTAGCATTCGCTATAGTTGACCAAGAGACAGCTGAGACATAGGGTTGGTTTTTGCGAAAACTGAAGAAATATGTAGTTGGCGACTATGAAGTTCGGGAAACCATTTGTCTCATATCGGATAGACATGCGGGCATCAGATCAGCGGTTCGAGAAGAAGTGAATGGATGGCGGCCTCCATTTGCGGTATGGCGGTTCTGCCTCCAACACATTGTGAGCAACTTCAACTCGGTGCATAAAAACATCAAGTACAAGAAGTTGGTCACATATGCTGGGTTGCAAGCAGAATCTCGCAAATTGAATTATGTGATGGAGTAGGTGTAGATGATTTGTCGGATGCATTAGACTAGTTCGACGACGTGCCGTTAGATATGTGGACGCTAGCTCATGACGACTGCTATTGATTTAGGTATATGAACTCTAATGTTGTTGAAAGCTATAATTCCATATTGAACGGGGCTTGGGGGTTACCTGTGACTGCTTTAGTAAAGAAATGTTTTACAACTGCGTTGAGTACTTTGTGCAGAAGTGAACAAAGGCATTAAAGAATATCGTGAAGGGTAGAATTTTCACTAAATATGTAGCCAAAATAATCAACCAATGGAGTTCACGAGCTAGCAACCACAGGGTCATTGACTACAGCAGGTACGACAGAGTTTTTGAAGTCTTTATCGGTAGTCATCTCATCGCCAGTAGGTTAAGGGGAGGGGGCCAAACGCATGTTGTTGACTTTGCCTGCAACACATGCAGTTGCCAGAAATGGTAGATATAAGGAGCGTCTAGATCAAATCGCATGTGGAATTTGTAGAGGAAGGGAGCATAATAGAAGAATGTGCCCACGTTGATGTTATAATGGTAACAGATGAATACAACTACATATTTCATTATGTTCGACATTACATTTGCGATGCTAACATTAGCTTTTTTCTCTTTTATAACTTAGGTAAATCCTCAACTACTTCATTCAGTTTGTTTAAAGACATGGCAGAAGGGGGATGCTTCATAATCTATATATATACATGCAGTTTTGTTATTCATTGAGAAGTTATTTTAAATGTCAATTTGTTCAGATATTTATTAAATTTTATGAAATATTCAAAGACGTTAAATTGTATATGTACACATTACTGGTGCACGAAATGCGTATTGATTTATTACAAATTGTAATAATACATAAATTTCATCTTTATGGTAAACCATAGACATACGCAAATAATTTAAAACTTATCTTCTATCCCTAGTAAAATGACTAGCTAGCCGAGCAAAGGCGTTGGATGGCCTTGCACGTGGATTTAGAAGAGATTCAGACTCTTAGGTGGCATACTGCTGGAGAGAATTATCGAATGCTCGCAGCTGCACGAGACTCCACTGATGTGTCTGATTCGATGATTCACCCTACTCCATAGGTTGCTTCCCAGAGTGTTGCCTCCGTGGATCTGGTAATGTTGGTACACGACCACTAATAAAATGCCGATGCAACGTATCATATTGGCTGAACGTAAGCCTTGAGCTAGAATGCACCGAATCGGGATCAACATGTATCTGTTCATCTTGTGTAGGATTTTTCTCTAGCTCATCGCGGTTTCAAGGTTAATGTCGTCCCCTCGTTCATCTCTGTGACGGAACTGGTTCAGCCTCTTCCTGGGTGTTTTGCTGCTGCGGTTGTAGTTACAGTCTTACCCTCCCACGGTGAAGCATGAACTGAAGACCCTGAGTAATTATTCTGATGGCTGTGTCTATGTCCAGTGATAGGCAAATCCGTCGTAAGGTAGCACCTTGCAAGTATGAAGAAAACATAAATTAAGGTTAACGTGATCATGTAATTATTTAGATAGTAGCTAAGGTGTATGTAAATCATTTTTACCAAAAAGCTAAGAACTGCCCCTATGTGGCCAATGTATCTTGTACTTATTGACACATACCATTACAGGTAGCTATCATGCACATTGTGAGGGCCCTCTATAGGAACGGCTCGACAGACCCACTGTTCCCACATGTTTAAATGCACTTCATGCAGGATGGTCCAGTCAACATCAATTCGGCCATGTAGCTCCGGCTGCTTGTTCACTGGCTGCGAGATATATTGAAACCTGCCGAATTGCCTGGCTATTGGATCTGAGAAATGCCACTCAACAATATGGAAACAAATGAGTGGCACTCGAGCCTTTAAAACGTACATGCCATCTTTGCAGAAATATGGCAGTAAATTAATCAAATTTGCACTATATAGCTCCCATTCAACCTGAAAATAGGACTTTTTTTTTTTTTTTTTTTACTTTAAATGATAAATAGGATTAATTGCAAGGAAACAAATATGATTATTGAGGTACCTGTGACATATTCTACTTGTCCAGTGCATCCCGATATGCACCGACTATGTAGGTGGGGTGAAACTGCTTGTCCCTCCGCATGTTCCACCTCGCCACCAGTAGACATTTGGGTGGTACAGATAGTCCATGTCAACTGATGGGTGTGATTTGGGGAAACCTGTCCTAGGCCCACACCTGTAGCAATATGGATGCTCCTCTAATCTCATGTGCTGGCAGTGAGGATGCAATACATAGTTAGCAATACAACCACTCTAGACATGCGACCCCCCTAGCTATATGTCCCAACAATGTTGAAATGTTATAGCAATGGTAACCACATTGCGTGCACAGGGGAGCTAGATTTATCAGCGAAAATAAATCCCCATAATAGCTGCAAAATGTAAGCACAAGTAGCTTAATGTATTTGCTCCACATCGGCGTCTGATGGGATTAATTATAACATATCGTAGAGCCATATCATACTAATGTGCTTGCCTCTACCGGTAGACCTAGGTCTTGCCCCCAGCAGTTCTTCACATATTGCTCCCCAATCTAGGCAGCTACTCCTTATAACTACCCGTCCATCGACGGGGAATCCCAACTAAATCTCCACATCCTATAGCGTGGTGGTAAACTCTCCTGTCGGCATGTAGAATGTATGAGTCTTTAGACGCCATCTCTTAACCAACGTTGTAATCATGTGCTAATCAAAGGGTATGTACAACAGCTGATTGACACTTTTGAATTCAGCCAGTTGCAAGTATGGCTCCATTCGTGCATTGAATGGGATCGTATGTTCGTCATGACGGAGTGACAACTTACGTTGTCGTACAACGATGATTGCTTGCTCCTATGCCGACAACATGTCAAATGTTTTCTTATCTCTAATGCAACGTAAACTAATTGATAAGTAAAATGGTTGTTACCTCTCCGTCCCAGACTGCCTGTGATCGATGACTGGCCTACTACATCCAAACCGAAGGATCAAAGGTCCAGACTCTATCTATTATGCAAAACTGTACAAATAATTTATATTTGCAATCAATACAAAATTTTTCAGTAATTAATTTTATAACTCAGTCTACAAAAGCATATAAATAATCCTACCTTACAATAAATACAAAATTTTTTACTAATTACTTTGACAACAATTAATTAACCATATATTAACAACTAATCACCTTTAATTAATGGATAATTACTAACTACTTACTCTTATAACTAATTCTACTAAACCATACAAATATTTTACATTTCCACCCAATACAAAATTTTTCACTAATTAATTTCATAATAATTAATTAACGATATATTAATCATTAATCTCTTTTCATTAATGAATAATTAATAACTAATTAATTTTAAATTTGATTCTGCAAAAACATACAAATAATCCCACCTTACAACAAATACAATTTTTTTTACTAATTACTTTGACAACAATTAATTAACCACATATTAACAACGAATCACCTTTAACTAACTGATAATTACTAACATTTACTCTTATGACTAATTCTACTAAACCATACAAATATTTTACATTTCCACCTAATACAAAATTTTTCACCAATTAATTTTATAGTAATTAATTAATGATATATTAACGATTAATCCCCTTTGATTAATGGATAATTGATAACTAATTAATTTTATAACCCATTTTATAAAACCATACAAATATTTTCACTTAGCAATAAATACAGATTTTTTTACTAATTAATTTTACAACAATTAATTAACGACGTATTAATGACTAATAATATTTAATTAACAGATAATTATCAACTACTTACTTTTATGATTAATTCTACTAAACCATACAAATATTTTATATTTCCACCCAATACAAAAGTTTTCACTAATTAATTTTATAGCAATCAATTAATAATATATAAACGACTAATTCCCTTTTATTAACAGATAATTAATAACTAATTAATTTTATAACTGAGTCTACAAAAGCATACAAATAATCCCACCCTACAATAAATACAAATTTTTTTACTAATTACTTTGACAATAATCAATTAACCACATATTAACAACTAATCACCTTTAATTAGTGGATAATTACTAACTACTTACTCTTATGACTAATTCTACTTAAACATACAAATATTTTACATTTCTACCAAATATAAAATTTTTTACTAATTAATTTCATAGTAATTAATTAACAACATATTAACTACTAATACTCTTTTATTAATGAATAATTAATAACTAATTAATTTTATAACTCATTTTATAAAAACCATACAAATATTTTCACTTTGCAACAAATACAAAAAAAATTACTAATTAATTTTACAACAATTAATTAATGATATATTAACGACTAATCATCTTTAATTAACAAATAATTATCAATTACTTACTTTTATAACTAATTCTACTAAACCATACAAATATTTTACATTTATATTAAATACAAATTTTTTCGTCAATTGATTTCTTACCAATTAATTAATAATATTTTAACAACTAATCACTACTAATTAACAGTTAATTAACAATAACTTCATTTATGACTATGTTTACAAAAGTACATTATAATAACATATATTCATAATTCATTTACAAATATTAATTAATCATATATTCATAATTAATTATTTACTAATTAATAGTTAATTAATAATAACTACTACTTCAATAACATTTATGTAATATACATATTTACATGTCTTTTTCTTTTTTGCATTTATCTAAAGTACAATAACAACAATAGAAATAAAATTTTTCAGAAGAAAACATACCGAAATCTTGATGAAGAAATTTCCACACACGTATTTTAATAAATTAAAACTTGTGTAAAACATAAATTGTGAAAACAAAAATTTGCAATGTGAAGTTTACACAAGAAATTCAAAAATCGAAATGTGAAATGTAAACATATGAATTAATTGAGGATTCGTATTTATATTTGAAAGTGCTGGTGCAAAATTTTTCTGTGTATTACTGTAGCAATTTTATGTTTGTAGATATACTTTTACAATAATTTTTATAGGTTTATAAATATACTTTTATAATAATTTTATAGGTTTATAGTAAAGATTAGTAGGGTTAAGAAAAAAATTTGTACTGGTTTGCGCCTTCAGCCCAAAATTTTTACATATCCCTAAAGTCACATACGTGATTCGTGCCTTCGCAATCTATTTTAGGAATATGTTTCACGGATACAATATTTACGCAATTTTTTTAAAGCAATATTTAAATATGTAACCCTAATTTTATTTATGTTGAATTTTATTACTAAGAAATGATGGAATAGCTATACTCATTTTATTCGGGTTATGTACTTAAATATTGTGATTTCTTAAAAAAAAAACGTAAATATTTTATCTATAATAATTATTTTTAAAATAGATTTTGAAGACACGGACGATGTTTGCAACTTTAAGGATAAAAAAAAAAAAAAAACTCAAGGCACAAACCTCGCTTCAATCCCATTGTCCAATTTTTTATTCTTCTTTACATTGACCATAGATCTAAAAGAAAAATCAAGTGACAACAGTATACAAAATAAAAAATATAAATATAGTAATAGAATAAAATTTTCCACAGAAACAAAATAAACTACTCATATCATATCTATTTTTTTTTTCTCTCGTTCGCATGTAGAAAAAAGAAGAAGAAGAAGTGATTTTGCATAGGAAACAAAGGATTCAAAGTAATTTACCTAGATCAAAGTGTTTGTTCAACAAATAATCGATTATGATTTTTTTGGGGGGAAAAGTTGAAGTTTTTTTATCTATGTTTGATTAAATATTTTAGAAAAATATTACTATAATGTTATATTTTATAGAAAATATTATTGCTTATTATTAGTTTATAATTTGTTAGATATGATTTATATAAATGTTTTAATACGTAACATGTGATGTTAATTCTTGTATTAGAATGAGGATTTATTGTTATGACGAATGAAAAATTTTTAGAATGTGGAATAATTCTTACAACACTATAAAATAATAAGGAAATTATGAAATATTTAGAAAAAAAAATATCATTAAAAAATAATTTCAGAAAAATATTTAGAAAAAATTTGTTTGTAAATAACAAGAGAAAAATTAAAATTAAAATTAGAAATGATATGGAAAATTTTTGTGTGCAAATTTTAAGAATGTTATTGAAAATATATAAAAAAATATTGTGATGAAAATTTGTAATATTTGGAATGTGAAATAATTTTTCAAGTGTTGTAAAATGATATGAAAATGATTAAATTTTTTAGTAGCGAAAATGTTATTAAAAAATAACATCTGACAATTTTATAAAAAAAATCATTTGGAAATAATGGGGAAAAAATTTAAAATTTCAAATGTTACGTTAAAATTTTTTTTTTGAAAATTTTTAGAATGTTGTTATTTAAAATTATCATATTTTTTAAAAGCTCATAATTTATATATAATGTAGATAGGGAAATAATGGTTAACTACATGAAATTGATGATCTATGCATTTGGAAATATTGTGGCTGGTAACTGAGGATCGAAGTATAACAGGGATCTAGTAGAAAAGTTGAAAATGAAGAAAAATGTTAACTATAGCGAATTATTATACAGAATATGCCGCGGCATTAGAGTCAATTCAACCGAAGTGGGGATTGAGATAATTCATAAGTATCTTATGTTTCATGGGGGCAATACATGTTATGCATTGATGGTAATTAGAGATAGCGAAGATGTTGAAATTTTTATTGAAATAGCTGAATCATATGGAAATCGTGACATACAACAATTGTACATCAGAATTTCTCACAATTTAGAAGGCCCATCGGTAAGGTAGACATTCGATATAAGCAATTGGCTACATTCATCACGTGACATTGTAGAAATGCAGCTTGAGTTGTCGACATTTCAACCCACAATTCCAACCTTGATGGAAGTGAATAATGAAGATGAAATAGATAGAGCAATTATTCCAGTATTACAACGACCAGACATACGGGATTTGTACATGGTTCATGTGGGAGCGGAGTCTGCAACTGACATCGATGGTGGAATGAGTGTTGAGGATGAGAGTAGCGATAACGAGGAGAGTTTCGATGAGGAAAATGAGGAAAGTGAGAACAAAGGAGATGAAGTACCCGAAGAAGACTCTCCAACCGTACATATCTACTTGAGATAGCCAATATATTGATCAGAGCAGGCTGAACCACCAATCATGGTAGTTAGAGACCTTATTCCATATTACAGTTTTAGGGGTGATAGTCGTTACATTTATGTCAAGCAAGTGCAATATTATATTTGCAGTGGTTCGAGCAGCAGTGGTGATTTCTATAGGGGCATGAGATTTAGAACGAAAGCAAGTGTGATTCAATAAGTGAAGTCTTACCATGTGAAAAACCATTGCAACTTTATTGTTGTAGAATCTAATCCATTGTTGTGGTCCGTTTATTGTTTGAGATGAGATGACAGTTGTAAATGGAGGCTTCAAGCCTAAAAGCAAAAGTTGGAGGGCATGTTCGTGATAATGAAATTCAAAGGTTCACCTGCTGATTAGTCCGGATCACCTACAACTGGATTGCAATCTCTTTGCTAGCTGATTTGTAAATCTTCTTAGGGATAATCCTAATATGATGGTGGCTAAGTTGATTTTTGTTATCAAATAGGAATTTAGCTATAAGATCAGTAGGAGACGGGTTTAGGAGGGAAAGAAATGAGCTATTGAGCACGTGTACGGGAATTGAGAGAAGTCTTACGATGAATTGCCTAAATTTCTCAATGCAATGGAAAATACAAATCCTGAAACATGAATAGATTGGGGATAGAGCAGATTGAGTACCCCTGATGTGTTTACTTTGAAGTGAATATTCTGGGCATTTGGGCTGTGCATTGCAGGGTGGAGATTCCTTAGACTAGTTGTTACCATTGATGCCATTTTTCTGTATGAGAAGTATACTCACAAGTTGCTAGTTACTTGTGGCGTTGATGGTAATAACCATATACTCCCGCTAGCATTCACTTCAGTTGATCAGGAGATAGTTGAGACATGGGATTGGTTTTTGAGGAAATTGAAGGAATATGTTATCAGTGACCATGAAGGTCGAGAAACCATTTACCTCATATTGGATAAACACACATGCATCGGATCAATAGTCTAAGAAGAAGCGAATAGATGGTGACCTCCATTTGTGGTGTAGCGGTTCCATCTCTAACACATTGCGAGCAACTTCAACTTGGCACATAAAAACACCATATGCAAGAAGCTGGTCACATACGCCAAGTTGCAAGCACAATCTCGCACGTTAAATTATGTGATGGAGTAAGTGGAGATTATTAAACCCAATGCGTTGGACTGGTTTGAGGATGTGTCGTTAGATATATGAATGTTAGCTCATGAAGGTTGCTATCAGTTTGGGTATACGATCTCCAACATTGTTGAAAGCTATAATTTCGTGTTGAAGGGTGCTCGAGAGTTACCTGTGACTGCCTTGGTAAAGAAAACGTTCTACAACTGTGTGGGGCACTTCGTCCAGAAGCATACAAAGGCATTGAAGAATATGGGGAATGGTAGAATTTTCACCAAATATGTAACCCAAAAATCCTCTAACGGAGTTCACGAGCTAGCAACCATAAGGTCATTGAGTTCACAAGCTAGCAACCACAGGGTCATCGACTATAGCAGACACGACAGAGTTTTTGATGTCCTCACTAGTAGTCATCGCATCGCCAACAGGTTAATGGGAGGGAGTTGAACACACGTTGTTGGAGTTCACGAGCTAGCAATCATTGGGTCATCGACTATGGTAGGCACGATAGAGTTTTTGAAGTCCTCACTAGTAGTCGTCGCATCGCCAGCGGGTTAATGGGAGGGGGCGAACACACGTTGTTGACTTTGCCTGCAGCACATGCAATTACTGGAAGTGGCAAATATATAGAATTCCATGTTCCTACGCATATATAGTAGCCGCCTTACTTAGGTTTGATATGACGCACTCTATACCTGATTGATACAGATGGACACATCATGAGCAAACATATAAGATGCACTTCATGCCTATAAGGGATGAGTTGGATTAAAAGCCAGTACACTTCCCATCACTCCGCCCAAAAGTAGACCTCACACGGAATAAGGGAAAGCCAAGGCCGAAAAGATACCACATGGAGATGGACATTAGAGAGCGTCCAGATCAAATCACATGTGGACTTTGTGGAGTGGAGGAGCATAATAGAAGGACGTGCCCACATCGGCGCGATAATGGTAACTAATGGATACCAATACATATTTCATCACGTTCGGCATTGCATTTGTGAAGCTAACATTATCTTTTTCCCTTTTGCAACTTAAGTGAATCCTCAACCACTTCATGCAATTTGTTCGAAGTTTTAAATTGGTATATGTATACATTGCATGTAAAAATACATCAACTTAATCATTTCAATCGAACATGTACATATGAAATGAATAAAATTGGTGGTTCCTAACCTTATCTTGTCTTATCTCCTTTCCCTAGTGAATTGTCTAGTTAGCCAAGTGAAGGTGTTGGTTAGACTTGGACGTGAAGCTGGAGGAGCTTCAGACTCTTGTGTTAGATGTTGCTGGGAGTATCATTAAACACTCGTTGAGGCACGGGAGTCCACTTTGTAGGCTGACTTGATGATTCACCTTGGTACATGGGTTATTTTCTAAAGAGTTTTTTTTTTTTTTGTAGAGCAAGCGGTGTTGGAGTAGGATCACTTATAGAATGCCCATGTGGTGTATCGTATTAGCTAAAAATTAGCCCTGAGGTAGCATACATCGCATCAGAATCAATAGGCATTTGTTGGTCTTGTATTGGATTTTCATGTGTCTTACATCAATTTCGAGGTAGTCATTGTCCTCTCGTTTGTCACTGTGTAGGAATTGGTTGTGCCTCCTTGTAAGTATTTTGCTATTGTAGTTGTAGGTAAAGCTTTACCCTTCCATAGTGAAGCATGAACTCAAGACCCTGAGTAGCTATTCTCACGGCCATCTCTACATTCGATGATAAGTAGATTTGTTGCAATGTGTTACCCTATAAGTATGAACAAAACATAAATTAAAATTTTCATGATCATGCAATTATTTCGACATTATGGAGTGTTGATGTAAATCGTATTTACCATAAATCTAAGAATATCTCCTATGTGTCCAATGTATAGCGTACTTATCTATCTATACCATTGCAGGTAATTGTTATGCATAGAATGAGGGCTCTCTATAAGAACGACTTGATCAACCCACTATTCCCACACGTTTAAATACACTGCATGTTGGACCATCCAATCAACATCAATATGACCCTGCAGGTCGATTTCATGTAGCTCTAGCTGTGTGTTCACCGACTGTGGGATATATTGGAACTCACCAAACTACTCAGTCACTCGGTATGGGAAATGCCACTCAACAATATGGAAACAAATAAATGGCACCTAAATCATCCAAATGTGGGTACCAGCTTTACAGAAACCAGGTAAGGGATTAATTAAATTCCCATCGTACGACTCCCATTCAACCTAAAAATAGGAAATTATATTGACTTCAAAAGATCAACATGATTAATTGCAAGGGAAAAAAAAATTAGGTTATTGAAGTACTTGTGACATGTTTTGCCTATCCAATGCATTTCGATATGCAACGACAATGTGGGTTGGGTAATACTGCGTGTCCCTCCGTGTATTCCAACGTGCCACTAGTGGACAACCAACTTCTATAAATAGCCTGTGTTGGCTAAGGAGTGTGATGTGGGGAAATCTATTCCAAGCTCACACTTGTAGCAAAATGGCAGTCCCTCCAATCTCGTGTGCCGATGATGATGACGTGACACAAAGTTGGTAATATAACCACACTAGAGTTGCGGACCTCCATCTATATGTCCTAACAATGTTGAAATGCTCCAACAAAGGTAACTACATCACGTGAACGAGTGCGTTGGATTTATTGGCAAAAATAAATCGTCCCAATAGCTGTATTATGTATGCATACATAGCTCGATGGATTTGCTCAGCATCAATGTTAGATGGGATCATCTAGAACATATCATGGAGCCATCTCATACTAATGCGACCATTGTTGTCAAAATCGCGTTTCAACTCGTACAATTCAATGATTTTACGAGTTTGTATATATATTCCCAGTTAACTCGCATACAAAATCGGAGAGGAGCAAAGTCATAATAAAATCGCGATTTTGAACAGTAAAATCGTTCAAAATCGCGATTCTATCCGTTTCAACCGATTCCACAAATATTTACAACTACAGGCTTTCACGCAAATAACACACGTCCATGTCTCAGACCGTGTACTCAACCGTGTGTGTTTCTGTGGATTTTCCAAGCTCAAAACACGACCGTGCCTTCAACCGTGTGTGCTTCTGTGGGCATGTTTCCTTGACATACGGCCGTGCTCTTCCCCTGTTCCTTCCAAAAAGCATTTTTCTTCGTGTTTTCTTATCCAAACCCAAACTTTTAATAAACAACTATGGGCTTAATTGTTAAAAGCCCTCTAGCGTTCAGGGGGCGCTGCCCCCTTGAAACCCCCGCCGGGGCGACTTCCCCGAACCTTCGCTTGCTCAGCGTGCTTTCCTGTCGTAGGGAAGTATGAGTCATACCCTAACATGTTCGCTGGTCATCACTCCTTTCTTGTCAGTGTGTTACGTTACATTGAAGTCTTTGTGTTTGTGTTCGTCGATTATTAGTCTTCTTGTTTCTATTTGTGATCATGTTCATATTAAAGCATTCGTGTTTGATTGCTGCAACTTTCCTTATTTTAACTAATATTTTTGTAATAGTAAATAAAATAAATGGTAGATAACTTTAATTTTATAAGAATTTTTTAGATTTTTAATTTTATAGGAAATGTATAAATGTATTTATATTTCTATCTTTTCAATATATCATTCTCATAGTTAAGTAAATGTGAGATATTGTTAAGTAAATATATTTTGAATTAATAATCACGAATAGTGCAAAACTTTACCTAGTAATATATAATTTTGAAGGTTTTCTTATTATAGTATCTTCTTTATTATGTACTTTTGGTCATTTTTTTAATATTACTCCTTTCTAATGGTATATTTTCATTATCAATTTTTATTTATTAGTAATTTCTTAAAGTCACAATTGATTTTTAAATTTTATCTATTATCTTTTAGCTTTTGTATATAGAACTAGGTGAAACTTGTTTTATATATGATTTATCATTTTAGAAATAAAATATCTATATTATACAACTTATGCTCGATTATCTATATTATGACTTTTATTGCAAATTTGCAATTTATGGCTAAAATAAATACTTAATTTCCTTATTTCTATTATTAATTATATTTTTTAATGACTATTGTAAGTAAATTTATAATATTTGAAAGTTATTTTACATAGGTTGTAGAAACTTATGTTTCTACGTTCCGATTCTACGGACCCCTTAGCGATTCTACATAAAATCGCGATTTTGACAACCATGAATGTGACCCCCTTACCACTAGGCTTAGGCCTTGCCCCCAACAGTTCTTCACATTGCTCTTCAATTCAAGGAACTACTCTTTATAATTGCCTGACCATTTACGAGGAGTCCTAACTGGATCTCCATATCTTGTAGGGTAATTGTAAACTCCCCTGTTGGCATGTGGAATATGTGCGTCTCTAGCCACCATTGCTCCCCCAATGCTGTAACCATGTGCCAATTCAGGGGTATATATGGTAAGAGGCTTGCACCTTCAATTCCAATCAAATGCAAGTATGACTCTATTTAAGCATCGAGAGGGGTGGTGCACTTGTCGCAACGGAGTGACAACTCACGCCGTCAAATAGCAAGGGTTGCTTAATCCCATATCGATAACACGTGAACTGTTTTATTATTCCTAATGCAACATAAATTAATTAATAAATGAAAGGTCATTTATCTCTCTGTCCCAAACGACTTATGATCGGTGTCTCTCTTGTTACGTCAAGACTGAATGATTGAAAGGTCCAAGCTCTATCTATTATGCAAAATAAAATATATATTAAAAAAATTAGTATATGTTACTATCAATATATTAATTTACGACAAATTAGTGACTATTTACTGTCTAATTAATAATTAATTAACAACAACTAAAGTTAATACCTATTTTTATAATAATAGATAAATATATTACATGTACAATCAATACCAACTTTTTTAGTAATTAATTTTACGACGATTAATTGATGACATATTAATAACTGATCACCTTTAATTAATGAATAATTCATAACTATTTAATTTTATAACTGATTCTACAAAACCATACAATAAATTTACATTTGCAACCAATACTAAATTTTCACTAATTAATTTTACAATGATTAATTAAGGACATATTGATGGCTAATCACCTTTAATTAACGGATAATTAATAACTACTTATTTTTATAATTAATTCTGCAAAACCATACAAATATTTTACATTTGCAACCAACACTAAATTTTTACTAATTAATTTTATAATGATTAATCACCTTTAATTAATGAATAATTAATAACTACTTAATTTTATAACTAATTCTATAAAACCATACAAATATTTTGCATTTACAACCAACACTAAATTTTCACTAATTAATTTTATAACGATTAATTAAGAACATATTAACGATTAATCACCTTTAATTATTGAATAATTAATAACTACTTAATTTTATAACTAATTTTACAAAACCATACAAATATTTTACATTTGTAACCAACACTAAATTTTCACTAATTAATTTTATAACAATTAATTAACGACTTATTAATGACTAATCATCTTTAATTAACGGATAATTAATAACTACTTAATTTTATAACTAATTCTACAAAATCATACAAATATTTTATATTTGCAGCCAACACAAAATTTTTCATTAATTAATTGATGATATATTAACGACTAATCACCTTTAATTAACGGATAATTAATAACTAATTAATTTTATAACCAATTTAAAAAACCATACAAATATTTTATATTTGCAATTAACACAAAATTTTTTACTAATTAATTTTATAATAATTAATTAATGATATATTAACGACTAATCATCTTTAATTAATGGGTAATTAATAACTACTTCATTTTATAACTAATTGTACAAAACCATTCATATATTTTACATTTGCAATTGACATAAAATTTTTCACTAATTATTTTTCTAACAATTATTTATTTACATATGAACAATTAATCACTACTAATTAATAGTTAATTAATAACAACTTAATTTAATAACTACGTTTAAAAAAATATATTATAATAATATATAAACATAATTCATTTACTAATCTTAATTAATCATATATTAACAACTAATTACTTACTAATCAATAATTAATTAACAACAACAACTATTTCAATAAAAATTATGGAGTATATATAATTACACTTCTTTTTTTTTGCATTTATCTGAAGTAGTATAATAGTAACAAAAATAATTTTTTTCTTAAGAAAATATACCGAGATCTTGATAAAGATATTTCTACACATGTATTTCAATAAAGTAAAATCTACGTGAAATAAAAATTACGAAAACAAAAATTTGCAAGCAATGAGATGTAGTGAAATTTGCAAAGGAAATTTAAAGATGGAAATATGAACATATAAATCAAGGATTTGTATTTATATTACAAATTGTAGGTGTAAATTTTTTTTTATGTATTACAAATCACATGTTATGATACTGTATCACTTTTATAGGTTTGTAGTAGTACTTTTATAATAATTTTATAGGTTTGTAGTAAACCTTTTTTTTCATAACTTTTATAAGTTTACAAATATATAAGGAAAACAAATCACTACAATTAGTCTGCGCCTTCAAGCATTTTGCTTGAAGATAGTACAATGGTCTGCGCTTTCAGTTTAAATTTTTTTATCAACCCTAAAGTCGCAAACACATCTGCATCATCGAAATCTATTTTAAAAATAATTATTTTGAGTATAATATTTACGTAATTTTTTTTAAATCATGATATTTAAGTTTGTAATCCCATTTTATTCCGCTTCACTGCACACATTCATACTTCTATGCGCATAGCATTAATAGCTGCTTAGTAGGGTTATGGCGAGCAAGGTGAACCAAGGGTGCCCACTCATCCTAGTTGAGGGTTTGGATCTGATGTCCTATCCTAGAGGATCTAGGTTCAAACTACACTGATGGGGTGGTGGTGGTGATTGGGACTTGGGATGGTGACTAGTGTTTAGATTAGGATACGTAAAACATTTGGTCAATTTTAATTCTATTTCTAGTTTATTTAACATTGTATTTTTTTGCGTCCAATTAAGCAATGTGCTAGATGAGCAAGTGTAAATAGTTGTCTATATTGGTACATGCATAAAAAACAAAAAAACAAAAGAGGAAGAAAATAATGCAATCCAGAACAAAATAGACCTTACATGCTACATGTAACTGTATTTAAATGCATTATTTTTTTTAGGAGAGAAGTTTTAGCATTTGCGGCTTTGGACTAAAGGAAAGAAATGGGGGGAATGAATCAGATAATGAAAAAAATTATTTTTTCCTTATTTAGAATAAATTTATAAGATAAAATTTGATATGTGAGGAATTGAATTAACAAGGAGAGGTGCCGTGAATTATAATTTTATAAAAGCTTACCGCATATAATATACGCTTTTGTTTGATAGTGTAAAGGTTCAAATTTACACCTCACCTTATATGAACTTTAAGAATTCAGTTATCCTCCTCTTCCTTTTCTTTTATTCAGATATAATTAAATAGTTCCAAATTAAGGATGTTCATGGCTTGATTTAGTGAATTCAACCATTTTTAATGGTTTGGGTTTTGAACCAAATTGCTAAAAATGTGCTGTAATTTAATTCGATTTGGTTTAGTTTGAACCGCTTTTAATAATACCTTATTGTAATTGATAATATTAAGAGTTATAAGAGTTTTTAACCAATTATTAATATTCAAATTAAGAAATATTATGTAATATGATATTATATCTTAAATAATAATCGTTTGCTTAAGAGATGAAAGACAACTATTAGGAAAAAGGAAAAGGCTATGAGGGTTGACAAGAAATGAATAAATAAATAAAGTTAAATAGAAATTTCAGTAGAGTCTAAAACTAAAAAAAATCAGTTATTTTTGATTTGTTTAACTAAATGTGGTTCAGTTTGATTTCAGTGTTTTAATCATCTTTGAACCAAACATTAAATTGAATCCACATTTTGTGGCTTAGTTTGAGTTTTGGCTTGAAGTTGAAGGACGTCGTCGAGTTACTTGAATGGCCTAAATTGGTTGTAAGTTACCTTTGTTGTGTTGCGAAAATCATAGTACAAATTGTCTACTGTCCACGCATAATTTATGTTCATTGGCTTTTTCTTGTCAATAAGGTTTTTCTTTCATCGAACAATGGATGTAAATTACTGTGACGAACACAGACGAGATTTCCTTTTCGGATTTCAGAGAACGTCTAAAAAATGGAACTAAAATACTTTCGATTTAGCAAAATCAATTATAAGTTTAGGCAGACTGATACTAATATACATATCAAGTGAAAGGGAAATGTGGATGTAATGTATAAGATTATCAAATTAATTATTTCCTTATATGTAAATTTTAATTTAGGTTTTAAAATTTTTAGTTCGATATTTAACCCTTCGCTACAAAATAACTATGTAGTTTTTGTGTATGATTTAAAAGACTGATATTTGAAAATTTATATTATCGATAGAGAGTAAAAAAATAAATAAAATAAAAAAGTCGGTACAATTCTTGTATATCCAACCCCGGACTCCAAGCCTTCGACCTTATCGTTCAGCGGAGATTAAGATGTCAGAAATTAAATTAAGGACATACATTGATGATTCCATTCCATACGTGAAGTCAACGTGTTCCCCTTTCACTACTTGTGCTTTCTTATGGTTTTTCTTGTGTGTACGATAAGAGTTAAATGTTTGGATTTCAATCGATTTGACGCCAGCCACGACAGATACAAGGATATTCGAGGATGATTTCTTAATTAATGTTTTGGGCGTGTACTACAAGGACTCCGAGGATCCATCTGTCAGCCGGCCACCCTGCCTTTCAATTGAATTTATTCATGGTATTTCTTTTTCTCCCACCATTCATTTTTCAACTTTATTTTTTAACAATGTCAAATATTAATCTCTCAAGACTCAAAATTCTATTCATAAAACCCTAATGAATAACCGTTGCTGTTCAACAATCGTCTTAATAGCTTGGTTTGAATGTAGGTAAATTTCATTTCCTTGTCATGGGTTACTCCTGTCTCCCCTCTCCTGTTGTTTCAACAAGTTTTGATTTCTTTTGCAACCTCCCCCCACCCACCCAACTTTCTTATATAGCGATCATTTTGAATGTACGTGTTGCTTATCCTGCTCAAAATCAAATCTTTTAATTATATAATTGCATTGCTGTTGATGGATGGTGAGATCAGATTAGTTACAATCAATTACTATTCTTACATGCAATTTTTGTGAGTAAATTGAAGCATCCGTATTTGCAACTTTGATTTTGACTGCTCTTCTGATCTTCATTCAATCAATACTGGATGCCAGATAATGCAATACAGAGTCCTCTTAATATCTACCTGTTCAAAAAAGAGCAACTGCCAATCTATTACTTACTTCAACCCTTTGCTTGTTACTTATTATTAACTCATGTTCTTCAAGTGGGGACAATTTGTAATTACGTTCTGCCATCTCCGCTTCTAGTGGTGTTAAGGTCCAAAATTGTGCTGGTTTTAGTTTAATTTATTTTCTTTTAGATAGTGTTAGCTAAGAATCTCTTTTGGAACCAAATCCCCACCCTATTTTACTCAAGCTACACGATCCATATTGGAAATGAATGTTCTGGTTTGCGTGCCTTTTCTTTCTAGAGCACTTGTTATGAGCCAAAAGAAGAAAACTTTTTCATCTTTTCTTGTATTTTTTTTTCTTTTTAAAAAAGAGGTATGTAATCAACCTTAAAAAGGTGAAAGTTTCCTTATTTTGGTCCTTGGGGCGGCTGTTAAGATTGCCATTTTATTTTTTGCTGTAAGGATGTGTTCCAACAAAGCTGGAGTCATCATCCAATGGTTCTTTACAACATTTTCAATCAGTGACCGGGAACTCTTGAAACTTTACTCTGACACTCATAGTTGGTCCACTTATATAATAATGGTCACCAGTTTTCCTCTACTTTTCAGGAACTTTAGACCATGTTGAAACCATCAGTTGTGGCTCTGGTGACGAAAGTTATGATAAGTATCTGACTCTAGGTAATACGCGATGCAATTAGTAGCAAGTGGAAGTCGTAGGGAAGACATCTCTGAAACAGAACCCATTTTACATCAGGCTGAAGTGGAAACATCTGAAGATGCTTCTTCTTCCAGTGAAATTACATCTATAGGAGGGGAATTTTCAGTGGCTGTTGAGGATTTACAGAATCTTGATATTGATGAGAGTTCTCATTTGGTAAATGCTGACCAGCCACAATGCCGAATTTGCCTTGATATTGAAGGTTCTATATTCCCATCCTTCTTGGTATATTTTTTATATTTATTTTGGAACCAGGAGCTTTTGTAATTTTTTTTGGGTGCTCAGGTATCTGGTCCCTGTTGAGTCTAATCCCAATAATTCATATATACACAATAAATTACATGTTTGCTTCATTGCAGGAGAGGAGTTGATTGCCCCCTGTCACTGCAAAGGCACTCAAAAGTATGTGCATAGATCATGTCTTGATAACTGGAGGTCAACTAAGGTGAGTGGTTGTTCTTTAATGGACAATCTCAACTCACCAGGAGCAAAAGATTTACCAGCTTGGCTGCTTAGCTTATGAAAAGTGATATTTCTTTAGCATATGTATGAGCTGCCACTGTCACGTTTATAATGATTTTGGAGTAGCATATAGCATTTTTTTTTCAAAACAAAGCATAATTGACACTGAACATCTATTCTTGTAATAGATCTGGTTTATTTTGTATAGGGCTAACCATTTATTCCATTTAAATTTCTTTCAGGAGGGATTTGCTTTTTCTCACTGTACAGAATGCCGGGCGGTTTTCTTACTACGTGCAAATGTTCCACCAGACCGCTGGTGGTTGAGATTGAAATTTCAGTTCCTTGTTGCTAGGGACCATGCCTTCATTTTTATAGTTGTTCAGCTGGTATGGCTATTTGAATGCAGCACATAAATTTGATTCCAGAAGTATGATAAGATTGTGCCCTTTTTTCTAGCTACATGATAGCCTCATCACTATTTCATCTTTGAATTATTAATTACTACTGAGATGGTGAAACTAAGTAACATGATCTTCTCAAACTGCAGCTCTTTAAAGCATTGTATCTGAGATGATATTATATTCTCTGATGATTTCTCCTTATAACAGAACTGAAATTTCTAGGTCTCTTATATCTGTAGGCAAGACTTCTGTTGCCTCCATTAATATAAAATAAAATATTTTGTTGTCATCATCCTTTTTGCTTAGAGCTATAGCATCTAAAAGATGTTAAATTTTAATGAGCAAATAATTATTGAAGAGAAATGAATGGATGAATACTGAACTATCAAAATAAGGTTGTTTATGTCAGGTTTGGCATGCAAAAATGAATCCAGAATGAAATCCTGATTTTAGGTTTTATTTCTTTTACCATATTTGAAAGTGTTTTTAGAAGGCAAAATTGTGATTCCTTGGTGTAAATCTGATAAGTAATTGTATTCTTTATTAATAATACAAGGACAATATATATAGAGATACAAAATCTTCTACTAACTTCTACCTAATATTATATTAATTACAACCTAAAAAATATAATTTTAAAAACTATAATTGTAATTTAGAAATTATTAACTATAATTACAATCTAGAAACTATAACATATTATTATACTCCCCCTCAAGTTGGAGCATAGATATCAATCATGCCCAACTTGTTACATATATCATCAATTATAACACTATTCAAAGCTTTGGTGAAGATATCTGCTAACCGTTCTCCAGTTCTGACATGTCTTGTAGAAATCAAATTTTGTTGTATCTTCTCACGGATGAAATGATAATCAATTTCTATATGTTTGGTTCGCTCATGAAACACAGGGTTAGATGCAATGTGAAGGGCTGCCTGATTATCACACCATAACTGGGCAGGTATAGGCACTTTAAATCCAACTTCAATCAAGAGCTGATGATTCCACATTATTTCACTTGTTGATTATGCCATAGCTCTATATTCCGCCTCTGCACTTGGGTGGAATACCGTGTGTTGTTTCTTGCTTTTCTAAGTGACTAGATTTCTTCCAACAAACACACAATACCCAGTCATGGATCTTCTGTCTATTTTAGATCTTGCCCAATTAGCATCCGAAAAACATTCAACACGATTATGTATGTGATTTTCATATACTAAACCATGTCCAGGAGCACCCTTTAGATAACACAAAATCTGATCTAAAGCTACCCAATGATCCACTGTAGGAGAAGACATGAACTGACTTACAATACTAATTGGGTATGCAATATCATGACAAGTTATTGTGAGATAGTTCAACTTCCCAACTAGATGTCTATACCTCTCCGGATCCTTGAATGATTCTCCTTCTTTTGTAAGCTGCATATTAGGAGTCATAGGTGTATTGCATGGCTTAACTCCCAATTTACTTGTCTCAGTTAATAAGTCAAGTACATATTTCCTCTGGGATAGGAAAATGCCTTTCTTACTTCTTATTAACTCAATTCCTAAGAAATACTTCAGTTGCCCCAAATCCTTAGTATGAAATTGAGTGTGAAAGAATGATTTGAGAGAGGTAATGCCAAAGCTATCATTTCCTGTAATGATAATATCATCAACATATACAATGAGGATAATTATACCAGTGTCAGAATACTTAGAGAATACCGAGTGATCCAATCTGCTCTTTCTTAGACCAAAACTCTCAACCGCTTGACTGAATTTCCCAAATCAAGCTCAAGGACTCTATTTTAGTCCATATAATGACTTCTGCAAGCGACAAACTTTACTTGACTCCCCTTGAGCAACAAATCTTAGTGGTTGCTCTATATAAACTTCCTCTTGCAAATCGCCATGTAAAAAGGTATTTTTTATATCCAGTTGATATAAAGGCCAAGAATTAGAAGCTGCAATAGAAATAAATAGGCGAATAGCAGTTAACTTAGCCACATGAGAAAATGTGTCTAAATAATCCAC
Source organism: Laguncularia racemosa (assembly GCA_037954665.1). Lineage (NCBI taxonomy): Eukaryota > Viridiplantae > Streptophyta > Magnoliopsida > Myrtales > Combretaceae > Laguncularia > Laguncularia racemosa. The sequence goes on along the minus strand of JBBMOL010000223.1, from coordinate 312,663 downwards.
ACCATAGGTGGTATGAGCCCAGTAGTTATCAAGTGATCAGGGCACGACTATACTACCACAAGCACTAGAACACACTCAACCGAGGAAAGAAAATATTAAACACGCACGAGAGAGTTGAATAGGAATACCTGAGCTCTTGCTCAGCCGGAGCTCTAATCCTCCGCACAGCTAGCTAACCAATGTTTACACTCTGCCCTTCACTCCTTTCCTTCTTCCTTTTATTCTCACCCTTCCCCTCTTCCACGTGAGCTTGTGGTCCTCACCAATTCTGTTTCAATTCTATTATCCTCTGCTCCCTGCTTATCCACGTCAGCCATTACCTCTCTCTCCTTGTCCACTAACCACGTCAGCTACTATCTTTCTCTCCTCATCCACTAACCCGTGTCAGCTCCTTCTTACTCTTATTCATATGTATACTCCTCTTACTACCTCTAATATCTAATATCTACTATATAGTATACTATTATATTATTATGGGTTATTATTTTATTTTTCCCTTCTTTGTTGATACATTTTGAGTGGTGTATCCGAAGCCCCTTTCTTATGCATCATATCAAGGTAAGTCCACTAAATCCCAAGTGTGATTTGTATCTAAGGCATTCATCTTTTCAATCATAGCATCTTGCCAACCAGGATGTGAAAGTGCAACATGAAGAGACTTTGGAATGGTCATGGTGTCAAGGGATGCAATAAATGAGGAAGATGATGATGACAAGTGATCATAAGATACACAAGAAGAAATTGGATAAGTACATTGACGTTTACCTTTACGGAGTGCTATAGGAAGATCAAGATCACTTGTAGCCGGATCCATTGAGGAAGAAGAGATTGATTGGTATGATGCAAATTCCATGAATCACGCAAGAAGGATCTACCAAGGTTGGGAAATGCTGATTCAGCACGAAGTTAACTCAACCCCGTATCTCATGCTACAGGTCTCGGAATTGGACGATTTAAGAACAAGAAAAAAACTCACGCTCTCAAACATAATTTAGGCTCAAGAATCACCAAATATGATTCGTATATCTTGAGAAATAATTAAACGTGAATCCTAACAAGAATAGAAAAGAAAGAACAAGACACCACAATCGAAAGATTGATAAGCCTAGGAACGCCACAAGGATGAGCACCCTTGATAAGTTCAGAGATTTTATCAAGAATCAAGAGAGAGCAAGACTATAAAAAAAAATGTTCTGAATTCCCCTTTCCAAAGGTTAGGGTTTGCCTTTTATAATGAGCAACACCTTACAAGTTTGCTTAGACTTGGCCCAACCTAAGTCCATTATAATGAGGCCTAAAATCAAATTGCTAATTTCATCCATGTTCAACTCATTTTAACACGTACTGAAAGAAAAACTAAGACTAGCTAAATAGGCCTTAATCAGCTTAAAAAAAAATAAAAATAAATAAAGGTGCAAATTGGCCTAAACATAAACACAGCCTTCATGCTCTATTTTGCCAATTTAGACAATTAGATCGAGAAATTGGGCTGGAATTGAATACACCCCTTAAGCCTCTATTCCTTCAATTTGCATTAAGTAATTCACCATCTTGGGCTGCAATTCTTCATGACTTAAGCATGCTTCCAATAAAGTTGCCACAAATTTATTTAGAGCCTCTTTAGCCTTCTTAGATCTTGCCCTTGTCATTGCACCTCCAAGGTCTTGTAATTCATCCTTGCTACATTCCTTAGACTTGCTTCCTTCCATGTCCTCATCATTCTCTCCTTCTTGAAGAGAATTTGTCCTCAAATCCAAGGCCTCATCACCTACATAAAAAAGAAACTAATCAGCAACATTAAAAGTGGCACTTATATTATACTCACCAGGCAAATCAATTTTGTAGGCATTGTCATTGATCCTCTCAAACACTTGGAAAGGACCATCCCCTCTAGGTTGGAGTTTGGACTTCCTTTGTTTAGGGAACCTCTCTTTCCTTATGTGCACCTAAACCCAATCTCCGGGCTCAAATACAACTTTCTTTCTTCCTTTGTTAGCTTGCTTGGCATAACTCTCAATTTTCTTCTCAATTTGAGCTTTCACACGCTCATGCAACTTTCTCACATAGTCAGCCTTAGCCTATGCATCCTTATGCTTAAAAATAGTAATATTAGGCATAGGCAATAAATCAAGTGGTGTTATAGGATTAAATCCATACACAATTTCAAATGGTGAACAATTAGTTGTGCTATGGACAGCCCTATTATAAGCAAATTCTACGTGAGGCAAATATTCTTCCCAAGAATTAAGATTTTTCTTTAAAACAGTCCTAAGCAAAGTGCCTTAAGTCCTATTCACTACCTCAGTTTGCCCATCAGTTTGTGGATGACAAGTAGTAGAGAAAAGTAATTTAGTACCCAGCTTACCCCACAATGTTCTCCAAAAGTGACTTAGGAACTTAGTGTCCCTATCATTTACAATGCTCCTAGGAAGCCCATGGAGTCTTATCACTTTCCTGAAAAATAAGTCTGCTACATGGCAATTATCATCAACCTTTTTGCAAGGTATAAAATGTGCCATTTTTGAAAACTTGTCCACAACCATAAAAACAGAATCCTTGCCATTCCTTGTTCTAGGCAGCCCTAAAACAAAGTCCATAGATATATCAATCCAAGGAAAATTAGGAACAGGCAAAGGAGTATATAAACCATGTGGCATCACTTTTGATTTTGCCTTTTTACAAACAATGCAATGCTCACAATATTTATGGACATCACGTTTCATATGGGGCCAATAAAAATGTTCATGTAATACGTTCAGAGTTTTATGCACGCCACAATGTCCCATTAATCCTCCCTCATGCGCCTCTTTCACAAGCAAATTTCTTCTAGAACACTTAGGCACACACAATCTTTTTTTTTTTTTTAAACAAGTATCCGTTGTACCTATAGTAACCATTTTGAGACACATTTTCACAAGCAACATATATCTCAGAAAATTCAGCATCATGCAAATACATTTCTCTCAGTCTCAAGTTCAAAAATTTTAGTTTCAAGAGTAGAAAGTAATGCATGTCTCCTAGATAAAACATCAGCCACTATGTTCCCCCTCCCTTTTTTATACTTAATGACATATGGGAATTGTTCTAAAAACTCAACCCATTTAGCATGCCTTTTATTTAGCTTCCCTTGTCCTTTCAAGTATTTTAGGGACTCATGATCACTATGAATTAAGAATTCTTTGGGGAACAAAGAATGCTGCTAAGTTTGCAAAGCACGCACTAAGGCATATAATTCCTTATCATAAGTGGAGTAGTTTAGGGCAACTCCATTTAACTTCTCACTAAAATAAGCAATTGGATGGCCTTCTTGCATCAAAACAGCCCTGATGCCTACATTTGATGCATCACATTCAAGTTCAAAAGATTTAGCAAAATTGGGCAAAGCAAGAATGGGTGCATTAGTTAGCTTATGCTTAAGGGCAGTAAAGGCTTGCTCTTGTTTCTCTCCCCATTTGAAAACCACATGCTTTTTCACTATCTCATTAAGAGGCGCAGCCAAGGTGCTAAAGTCCCTAGCAAACCTCCTGTAGAAACTAGCTAAGCTATGAAAACTTCTCACTTCACTCACATTCTTAGGCGTAGGCCACTCTTGAATGGCCTTTACATTTTCCTCATCAACTTGCACTCCTTTTGTACTCACAACAAAGCCTAAGAACACTACATGATCGGTGCAAAAAGTGCATTTCTCAAGATGAGCATACAATTTTTCTTTTCTAAGCACATGCATGACAGCTCTCAAATGTTCAATATGCAAGTCAAAACTAATGCTATAGATCAGAATGTCATCAAAGTAAACAACAACAAACTTGCCAATAAAATCTCTTAAGACATGGTTCATTAATCTCATAAAAGTGCTTGGGGCATTAGTTAGCCCGAAAGGCATAACCAGCCACTTATACAAACCATACTTAGTTTTAAAGGCAGTTTTCCACTCATCCCCTTCCCTTATCCTAATTTGATGATACCCACTTTTTAAATCAATTTTAGAAAAATAACAGGCACCATATAGTTGATCAAGAAGGTCACTCACCTGGGAATAGGATGTTGATACTTGACTGTGATGTTGTTGATTGCTCTATAGTCACTACACATCCTCTAAGTCCCATCCTTTTTAGGCACTAGAATCACTGGGATAGCATAAGGACTCAAGCTTTCTTGCACCTAACCTTTGTCATTAACTCCGCAACTTGCTTTTGTATTTCTTTAGTCTCTTGTCGATTGCTTCTATAAGCTGGCCGATTGGGTAAAGATGCAACAGGGACGAGATCAATATGATGCTCAATCCCTCTCAAAGGTGGCAATCCGCTTGGAACCTCCTTTGGAAACACGTTCTTGTATTCCTGCAAAAAAAAACTCAATGCTAGCAGGGGCAGTAATTTTATTAAAGTTATCAGCACTTAAAACATTTTTCTTGCAATAAAGTAAATAAAGTGGATTGTTGGCAAACAATAGCATCTTCACCTCACTTTCTTTTGCTAAACAACTCTATTTACTCTCAAGTGTTTCATTCAATCCCACGTGTGTTTCACTCTTTTTCTTTCCCCTCTCTTTTTTTTTTAATCGAGTTTTTCGCTCTTTTGTGTGTCACTAATCTCTTTTCTCTCAATTTTATTTGATCCTCACACACCTCTCTAGGAGATAAAAGTTTGAGTACAATTTTCCTCCCATTGTGCATGAAAGAAATCTTGTTTGTGAACCCATCATGAACAGCTTTGGTGTCATATTGCCATGGCCTCCCTAAGAGAATATGGCTTGCCTCCATTGGAACCACATCACATATCACTTTGTCATTGTATTGTGATATGATGCATAGGAAGGAGCCGTTGGATACTCCATTCAAGGTGTATCAACGAAGGAAAGGGAAATAAATTGTAACCATTAGTACTATAGTAGTTATACTATATAACATCACATAATAAATAATAGATATTAGGGGTAGTAATATAGTAAGGGGTGTACTTGTAAATATGTTATAAGAGTAAGGGCAGTAGCATGGCTGACGTGGAAAGGTTGACGAGGAGAGAGTAGAGGAAAGCTGACGTGGATAAGCAAGTGGGTGGAGGAAAACAGATTGGAACAGAATTAGTTAAGACCCGAAGGTTGACGTGGACGAGGGAAGGAGGGAGAATAAAAGAGAGAGGAAGGAGGGAAAATGGAGGAGGAGAGATACACAGAGAGCATCTGACCTTGCGGAGATCTGGTGGCCTCCGGCTGAGCTTGAGCTCAGGTACTTATAATTTGATTCTTGATTACGTGAGTTGATTGCTGTCTTCTTATTCTTCGTGTGATTTAGAGTAATTGTACTAGAAAGTAAGTGATAGTGATTAAATCTCCACGGGTGTCTATCACATTGGTCCGACCTGCCGGATCCCATTGACCGGGAACCACGACTAGGATACGGATTTTACTCGGAATTGAAGGTGATCCAAATGTGAGTGGGTAGTAATGACAAGGATGGAGGCACGGGTTGAGGCATTGGAGAAGAATGTGGAAGATATCCACAATGAGGTAGTGGAGATATAACATCAATTGATCACCATTGACGGAGAACAAAAGGCCATGTTCGGTGAAGTAACTGAGATGCAAGGCAAGATGGATAAAGTTCACAAACCGTTGGAAGAAATTTGGCTGAACAAGAATGGCGAAGGAGGGGCAGGAGAAGGAACATCGATGGTTAAGGATAGGGGAAAACAAGTAGTGGGAAATCGAAGATTGGACGAGGGATTCGAATATTCCTATGGGGACACGCAACAAGGGGAAATGGAGGATGAGCTCCGGTTGAATGCCACACGAGTCATTTTACCAATCTTCGAGGGGGTTGATCCCTCCAATTGGATTTTAATGGCTGAGCAATATTTCACAGCCCAGCATACTAGGGAAGAACGGAAAGTAGTCCTTGCAGCAATGTGTATGAGAGGGAGATGTAACCATTGGTTTCACATGTTGCAAAGGAGAGAGAACGAATTAACATGGCCTCAATTAAAGACGGAGATCATGAAGAGATATGGGGGACTTTTAGCGGCCAATCTTTTCAAAAGTTTATCCCAACTTCGGCAACATGGCACAGTCAACCAATACATTGAAGAGTTTGAATCGCTCATCTCCCATGCCCCTACCATGCCGGAGATGCAACTCTTGGGGTATTTCATGGGAGGCCTGAGAGATAATATACAAACACGTGTCGACACTTTCTCATCGACAGCAGTGGATCGAGCCATGGACTTGGCAGTGAAGATCGAGAGAGAGTTCGTCGGCCAGCAATCTTTCCTCTTGGAGGGGCGATGAGAAAAAAGAAACACAAACACTCTCTGGGGTGTGTGTGAGATACAAATGCTGCTCACTAGGTAGCTAGGTCTAAACCCTAATTTTTTTTTTTCCAAAAGAAATTCCTATAGTTAGATTGCTCTAATACCATGTAAATCTTATAAGTAATTGTATTTTTTACTGATAATACAAGGACAATATATATAGAGATACAAAATCTTCTACTAACTTCTATTTAACATTATATTAATCACAACCTAGAAAATATAATTTTAGAAACTATAAACTATAATTACAATCTAGAAACTATAACATATTATAACACTTGGTATCGGCAATTCTGCCTTCAAAAGGGAGTTCGATTTCACCTTTAAGTGGGCGAAAGCAATTCTATTTCAGCCTTATTAATAATCATTAATTAAAATTACTTATTCAACTTAATTATGACATATAATGATTAAGAATATTTTTGACAAATACTATTATATATGCATTCTATTTGGTAAGCATTTCTAAACATGGGAATAAATTTATCATTTCCGTCATGATTGCATTTCATTCCATTCCATGCTATTCCTACATGGCAAATGTGACATTATAGTTATTGAGGTATAATTTAAAAATAATTCAAGTTTTCTGGTTGACATATATAGTTAAATTTAATATTAAAAACCTGCAGTAAGTTGATGTGCTCCCATCTCACCCAAAGGAGGATGGCTTATGAGTTGTAATCATCAATAATCCAACAGTCTAATTGTTTTAACAATTTTAGTTTATTTCATGATTGACTATACTAAAACAGGCACTATATGCGATCTTGTCATTACAAGACTTAAGGTTATTTGAATATATCAAATTGATACTATGTATGTGAAGATACCTACATTGTCATATTTTCACTGGGGAAGATATAGATTTAATGAGGTCTGATTTGGAATAATTATCCTTAGCTGGATTTTAGACCCCATACAATTTTTATCTCATATTGTTCCAAATAATAAGTTATATATATATATATCTTCAGATTTTGTGTCATATATTTGTATGCATATCCATTCATTTTCTGGATAATTCTTGTTAAAATGATTGGAAGTCATCTTGGTTCATATGGTAAGATTTGACATAATAATCTTTGGTAGTATGGTGGCGTACAGATGTTAGGAAGATATGTAACTGTACTAGCTTATAGCTTCTAGAATCCAAGATCAAATTTAGAGCTATCTCCTTCATCAAGGAGAGCACAGAATGTTAGAAAAATGTTCACGAATATGGTCTTTGAATGGGTTCATGCTCCAAAACTAAAGTGTTTCTCAAGAGAAAATTTCATCACAGGCATCGTATATTTGTAGTTCAAAAAATAAGGAGGTTTATTAGAGGAAATAATGTCAAATATGAACTTTTAGCTACAGAATTGTGGATTCTATTACCTAGAGAAAGAGATTGTTCCCTCTGGAAAAGGATGCATGGAAATGTTTGACAACATTCACCTTACCTGAGAATGCATGAAGTGCCAGTTCATCACTCTTGAAAGAAATAAAATTGGCAAAATAAAAGTTCCAGGAATTGGATGTTGATCATATTTGTTTGGCAGATTGTTGCATCCTTGGGTGTGCTAGTGTATAAATTCTATGGGGAAGAACTAAGGGAAATGTTTGGCTATGAAGAACATCCATATGGCTTTTACACAATGGCTGGTAAGTCTGATGTTTACACCTTTGAACAGTCTTCTAGGTGGATACATAGATATATGTCCAGTTTAACAAACATTGTGCTCTGTAATCCTTTGTAATCATGTAATTCTTTTGCCGTTTTCCTGTGAAGAATTCTTGATGTTTAAAATACTCACTCAGGGAGTTCTATGTCAACATTTTCCTTTTACAAGCTGCTTGTACTTAGTACCCCTTCATGAATTTGTTTCTTCTTTTATAATATTGGACTTGTTAATGGATAGGTCCTTCTTAGCTGGCTTCAGTTTGTGACCATTACCAAAGTTTACTTGGTTTTCACTATAACTGGATGCTTATTGCAAATGAAACCTTTTTATGTCATTACTGTTTTAGGCCATTACCTCGCTAGACAAATGCCTTTGACATAAACTAACGCTCATATCTGACTTTTTTATAGTGTGACAAGCACCAGATTAGGCAGGAACCATTAGTATTGGAGATATCAGGATAAATCCTTGAGTCTTTTCTCTTTCTCTCTCCTCCCCCTTCCTTGTAGTTGTTGTCTATGATTTGTTTTTGCATGGATTATTGTGTTTTATACTTTTATTAACTAACTAAGCTTTCATGTATTTGTTGGAGGTTTAGTATATCGTAACAATTTTTCTCTGATTTGTTGCTTTTTCTACAGTTTTGGCAATCGTTTTGGTGGGTTTGCTATACGGTTTCTTTATTGCCATAATATGTGGGCAGCGCATCAATGAACGTCATTACCATGTTCTTGCAAAACAAGAACTGACTAAGGTTCAGTATTTTACCCTGATGGTGCATTTTTTTTCTTCTTACTCTGATGATGCTTCCCAGCTATAAGGATGTGTAATTTTTTCTTTTTGCCATTTTTCTTTGTTCTTACTTTCCAATTTCTCCCTCTATGTTTAAAATGAGAGACAGGCATGTGCAGATTGACTCCATATGTTGAAATTGTGGCAATAGGGCAGGGTTTCCACAATTTCTTGTAACAAAAGATTTTATTTTTATGTGGAAAGGACCCATATGAAGGATTATCATTTTACATGAGGCAATTCTTTTATATTTTGTTCATTTGCAGCAGAATAGTTTCTTCCTGCAGACAGTGATGAAGTATTATTCAACTAGATGGGAACTTGCCTATTGGACTTGAAAATTTCGTGCACCATCTACTGCTATATTTTTTACCATTTTCTTTTGGGACAGAAAGTGTTGGTCACCGTTACATAAGCTAAATTTATTGTTTGATGTATATTATATGGAACTCATGGTACTTCCTTCGCCTTTAATCTTTGAAGTTTCCTTCTTTGTAACACCTTTGCTAAGTTGGCATTTGAGGAAACTGGACTTCTCTTTAACCAATCAAATCCAGATAACTTTATGATGTAACTTTTTGAATGAATTTATTGATGTCTTTTTATATGTAACTTTTTGAATGAACTTATTGATGTCTTTTTATTCAGGAATATGTGGTAGAAGATCGAGAAAATATGAAGAACGTGCCTGAGCTTGATCCTAGCCATGTTACAGAGTTGAGAATGTTGGGCCTATACTAGTTTGAGGTGAAGAACATTAGGCTTCATTTAGTCAGGTTATTGGTGAGAAGTGTTCTCTTCTTTATATGTTTGGTTGGGAAAACCATTCTGGTCATGTTTGCTCTTTGGTTTTGTACCTTTTCTTCTTCCTGTAACCTCTGCTATGAAAGACAGCACACCCGGAACATCATATTCAAGTGTAAAAAAATGAGACTTTGGATTCAAGGAGCAACCTTTTTGGCTATTGTCTTTTGGAAAACATCACTTTATCAGGCCTCAGTCATACATTCAGGCCATGATATTCTCTTAGAAAATTTATACATTACTTGGCATAGGACCCTTTAAAAATTACTTGGACAATGAAGTAATTTCATTATGCATCTTTCAGTCATCCCTACTGATTTTATCTGTATTCTGTATCTTGAGAGAGTGAGCGTTGATTTGGATGTAGAGGAACAGGGCTGCTTGCCATGTATCTGCATATATACTTGAACTTTTTGAATTTTCGAGCATTGGATTTGTCTCAATCCGAAACTCTGCTTCCAAGAGTGCATTATGGGATAATGATATACATCCCTGTAGTTATTAGTTAGAACAGTCAATTTGCAGCACATTTGTGTATCTGATATTGATGTTTGTTGCCCTTTTTTTTTTTCCAGGTGCATGTGCTATCAAGTTGGTTGTAGATGTAGAGCATTCGAGGGCTGAATGTTTGATTGGCCTTGCTTTTGTTATAGATGATAACAGCTACGCGGAGCTGGAGCTTATTCCAGATTTTGGTATATTAAGCCAGAGTCCGTTTTTTATGACACCCTCACAAGCTGGACAAAGCTGCTGGTCTAGGCCTCTTTTAAGCAAAATGTGTTTTAATGTGTAAATGTGTTATCCCAATGTAAAAACTGGTGCAGCCGTTACCCTTATGTTCAATGCAAGAAAAATGTCATGGAAATTGTAAATTGGACAACGTTTATTCTTTCACTTCTTTGGCAAATTTCGGTTACACAAATTTGTACTTTCATTTGCCATGTCGAATTTTAAATACTACGTTTGAAGATAAAATGAAATGTGAGTCCCGAGCAAGAGTAAGCTAAGCTCAGTATTGACTGTCTCTTTTGGAAGGGCAGACGTGAATATGATAAAAGAGCCGAACCTTTCGTTGGACTCTTCATTAATATTACTCAGGACATATGCTTATATGGGATGATTGGCACGGGGCAGGAGCACCCCTCTTTACTTTGTAATTTGCAAGCACCGTTTGGTGCTTGGGAGGCTAAGGGTGCTTAATTAGGCACCAGCTACTTGGCTCTTTTCCTCTCTTTTGTCTGATAAAGGCTAATTTTCATCCAGCATTTTTTTTTTTGCCCTCTTAAAGCTTTAAGCCGTTGAATAATTTTTTAATTAATTAATTATTTTTAATTTTCCATAATAATAAATATGATATTACTATTATAATACGTAATAATAACAAAATAATTTTTTGCACTTTAAAAATTTTCAAAATATACTTTATGTATTTTTTGAAAGGTAATGATAATATAAGACCCTTAAAAGATTTAAAAAATTGATGAGTAATTTTGGTGAAGTATTTATGTTTAAAAAGGAAAGTTGATGTGACATCTTAAATACCTATTATATGACTTTAGGAACCTAGCTATGGTTTTTAGGATGATTAAGGTTCAAAAATCTCCTATTTGTTTTAATTATGGGGAAAAAAAATTATGAGCTTCATCTTTCGAGAGTATAAAGATGATTGATTGTAGTTCCATAACCATATGAGCATCTTCAAATTTTAAATCAACTCAGGCATGATTTAAAGAGAGATATCAGTAGAAAGGAGATACCTGGAGGGGAGATTCAGATTCCGATCCCGATCCCGATTCAGACTCCGGAGATTGAGGAAGGATCTGTGTATCAAAATTATTTACTATTTATTTTGCAAATTTCCAATTCCAAGTCACATATATATGCTTATATTATTTTGACATCAACAAAAGTAAAAGGTCTAACACGAATGTCCAATCTGTTCCATTTTTTTTTTTTTTTTTTTGTGAAAACCAATTTAGTTTATGGAATTTAGTAAATAGATCACGGCACATCCTCAACTTACCAAGTTATTTGTAGGTATAATTTGGACGCGCTATAAAGTTGGTATTTAGAAGTCATTTAAGGATAGATACTAACATAAGAAAATTACTTCAGCCGTCTAATTATGCATTTATCTGTTATATATATATATATATATATGAAATAAGCACTTATTTATTCTATAATATTAAAGCATAGGAAACTAGTGTTCGTTTCACAATATCTAAAAATTAATTTTTGATCAACATATTTTTTAAATTAAAAGAATGTTTTTTATGTCACAACACGTTAGATGTTTAATTTGATTTTCTTCACTCTAACAATTTTTATTTTGCTAAGCATTATGCTTTCCATTTTACTATGGTAACTAAATTATAATAAATTAAAGTGTGGCAATTAGAAGATTTCATATTCTTATGTTTGTTAGTTTTTTTTTTATGTACATTATCGTTAATATCTTTTATTTTAAAATTCAATGCGAATGTGTATCCATCTAATTAAAATTTAGATGCATAATTAATGTCATTAGAACATGTAATAAAAAGCATTTAACCACTATAATTTGAAGGATTTGAATTGAACAAAAATATGATATTAAACGTTAAAATGTATTAAAAGATAACATAAAATTAAAAGAAAAATTGGAGTTATTTGATGGAAGGAATAAATATTTTATTGCAAAAGTAAAAAAAGAAAAGAAATTTTTTTAAAGTGACAATAAAGTAACCTCTTGTCATTGTATATAAAAAGAAAAGAGAGTTATATGTGTTATTGAACAAGGGATAAAAGGGGCACATGGAGTGACGTTTTCTTAATGTTGAATGGTGCTGTAAATTAAAAAAAAAAAAAAAAAATCAAACACAGACTCGATCCTTGGTCCCATCCCAGTCGGTCACTGTAAATATATATTCCTTTCTCTGTTCTCCTTCTTATGTCTTGTTCTCTCTCTCTCTTTTCCTACCTCTTAAATTTCCTTTTCAACTTTGTTTTCATTCATTCATTCATTCATTCTCTAATTATAATTAGGAAAGGATAACAACACGCTAAGGGGAGGAACCCGAACCAGCACAGCACCCTCCGTCCTTCCTTCCTTTCCTTCATTAAAGACTTGAGAGGGACATCAGACATGGCACGCTCCTTGACCTTCTCTCAAGCCCTAACCCATACCCTACCCCTTACTCCACCACCCCTCCCCCTTTCCCACCGGCGGCATGCTCTTCCTCTCGTACGATACTCCTCTTCTTCCTCTTCTTCCTCTTCATCCCCTTCTCCAGATCCATTGCTCCGTAAGCTCGAGGACGTCATCCACCACATCATCGTCCGTAGATCCGAACCCGATTGGCTTCCCTTCCGACCCGGTTCCTCCTATTGGGTCCCTCCCCGCTCCAAATCCCGTGGCATCGCTCAATTGATTGGCAAGTTGGCCACCACCCCCTCTTCCCCTTCCCCTGAGCGCCGCGAGCCTTCCATCTCCACCCCCGATTCTCATCCTCGCGGCTGGCCTTCCTCCGCCTATTTCATTCATGGTGACTTACCTTTTCTCGTTTCTTCCTCCTCTTTTTTTTTTTTTTTTTTTTAAAAAAAAATTAAATTGATTTTTCATGAGGGTTAATTGGGGAAAGTAAAAAATAATAATCTTTAAGCTAAAAGTGGGATTTTTATTCTTTTTGTTATTGAATGGATAAAATAGGGGAAAAAAATAGTATCTTTGAGCTAAAGATGGGATTTTTATTCTTTTATTGTTATTTTATGGGTGCAGGTACGGCCCCATCAGTTCATCCCGTGCCAATTGAAGATTCTGAAGGATCTTCTGATTCCGAAGATGATCAATCTTAAATCTTCTTCATACATGTAATGTCTTCCATCCAGCAGGTAACCTACCTCACCCAATCCTTCCATTGTTCTGATATTTTTAGTCATGTTCTTGAGGACAAGGCTAGTCTTTAAGGCAATCGGCATTGGTAGAACCTTTTATCCGCCCATGTTGTGCAAATATTTACTAAGAGACATAAGGGGGAGAAGTGTAGGGACCGGACAGCAAACAAACAAATAGAATAGGGAGTGCATAGTAATTAAGAAATGGTAGTTAGTGATAGGACTTGGAAGGAAAGAGAAAAGGTGAGTTCCTTCATCTGTGGAAGTAAGAGCTAGGAGCAAGATTTTTTGTGGTAAGGTTTGGTGATTGGAGCATTAACCTCTGAGAGGGATAGTGGTCATAGTTGGTGTGTTCTATCTCTTTAGTATCTTGTTTCAATAATTTTCTTCCTTCAAGCTCCATCCAAAAATGATGGTAATAGTGGTCATAGTTTGCGTGTTTTACCTCTTTAGTATATTGTTTCAATAATTTTCTTACTCCAGGCTCCATCCAAAAATGATGGTAATATAATTATCCAAAAAAAAAAATGATGGTAATATCATCCAATGAGAAAAAAATAAAGATATGGAAGAGTTCTCCTTATTGTGCCCATAATGCTTATCTATATCAAGAGAAACTCTTGAAATACGGCTTCCAACTTGAAGTTTGATCTGTTCTCGGCCATAATTGAGGCCCTAAGATTGAGATACAGAGTAACACCATATCATTGGATGGTTAGTTAATCTATATGGAGAACCGTATTGTCCATTTGTCCCGAGGTTATGGGGTGGTGAAACTTAAAAGTAATGTTTTCATATAGCTATACTGTATATTGTCATGTACACTCACCAAGATCATTTCCTTGTTACATATGTAGGAAAAACCATGAAGACGATGTATCAACTTACATAAGGGGAAGAGCTTTGAGGATAAAGGAGGTGGATGTACATATTTGACCTGGTTAGTGGAGCAGTAGTGGTTTCATTCTAGATAAGTCGTTTCTTAATGCCAACAGTTGCTGTTTTAGAACAATGCAACCCCTCTCTTGTATCATATTTATTACCATGGTCATATGGGATCTTGTACATAATGCTGATAGTCTTTGTGCTTTCTTAAATAATTTATAGAGAGAGAGATCCCTTATATAATTATAATCGTTTACTCCTTTTTCTTTTGCTGGGAGCCATGCATTTGGTTTTTGTTTTTGTTTATATATATATATGTATGTATGTAGGTAGGTATCATTCAAACTGTGATTGGGATGTACAACAAAGCGTTGTGGGAATATCTCCTAGAAATTCTAAATTATGACACTACTAACTTTATAGTGAGTATCACTCTCCCGAATTTTTTTTTTTTTTGGTAATTCATAATTTATTGATTGGAACAAGGTTACATCCGTCAAAGACGATTAGGGATACAAATACAATACTAAAACGAAACTCATAGTTATTGGTACAATGATAGCTACCAAATTACATCCTATAAACATAAGATTTGATTTGATTGGCTAAAAATGAAATGCTGGGAAGACAACTTCCAAGTCGGACTTTGTTGCGTGTTCTCCATATGCAGTAAACTACGGCAACAAGACTTGCTCTCCATGTCTGATGGAGCTTAGTGGAAGACTGAGCCGTTGCTAGTAGTACTCGTTTGGCGCCTTGCCAATCCTGACACGAAGGAGGACATTGAGCAAGGTTGCACACTTGCTACCACACTTGAGATAGAGTAGTTGCAACTGAAGAAGAGGTGTGAGTGGTCTTCAGCTGCTTGTTGACGTAGGTAGCATGTTGAGGATGTGGCTATTCCCCATGCAATCAATTTGTCAAGAGTAGATAATTTTTCTAATCAGGCTAACCATAATATAAAAGAGTGCCTTAGAATGGTAGACTTGTTTCATATTATTTTGTACCAAGAGACTGTTGGTCCTACTGGTTTAAGGAAGAAGTATCCACTCTTGATGGTGTACTCCCCTGATGTTGTGTGGATCCATCAGATTTGGTCAGGAGTTGAATGATTAGGCTGGATGTAGATATCAAACCATAGTGGATTATTTGGTAGCCGCCATGTGTTGTTATTCGCAATAGAGCATAGCTTGGCCAATATCGAAATGCTTGAGCTTCTGATTTGTCTTGAACTGAATAGGCTATCTAAAGGATCTATGGGGAGCCAGAAGTTTGACCAAACAGAGATGTATAGATTGTCTCTTGGTTGCCATTGAAAGTTGCTACGTACTAGGGGTCTTAACTTTAGGAGCTTCTTCAAAGTCTAAGAACATATGGTTGGGGCTTGTGACGACCAGAAACTTTTGCCCTTCAATAATTTTGATTGCACCCATTCAGGCCATAAGCTTCGGTGTCTGCTCTTGCATAGGTGCCAGATATTCTTGATCTGTAGAGCCTTGTTCCATAAGCGAAGGTTGGGAATCCCTAGGCCATCGCATTTGATTGACTTTGACTTTGGCCAATCCCTAGAAACTATGTGAGGGATTCCACTCCAAAGAAAGTTCCTGATTAGCCGTTCTACTTTGGCCGTTATCTTCTTAGGTAGGAGAAAGACAGAACTCCAGTAGACCTGCATAGAGAATAGGATTGATCTAACTAGCTGTAGTTGACCTGCATAAGATAGGAATTTTGAGGTCCACGAGGTAATGCGTGCTATGATTCTATCCACCAAAGCGTCACAATCCTCCATTTTGAGTTTAGTGGAGAGGAGTGGGACTCCTAGGTATCGTACTGGGAATCTACCTTCCTGGCAATGGATGACCTGTAGGATGCGTTGCTTGATCCTAGAGGGGACGTTGGAGAAGAATATAGAGCTTTTAGAGCTGTTAGCCACCAGACCTGAGAGTGCTTGGAACTATTGGAGGGCATCCTTGATCAAGGATATGGATTCAACATTACCCTTAGCAAAGATCAGGAGGTCATCTACGAAGCACAAGTGGGTTAGGCACACTGGTTTGCATCTCCAGTGGGGGGAGAAGGCAGGGTTGGAAATGAGTCTTCGGAGCAAGGTGGAGAGGACTTCCATGCCTGCAACAAATAAGTATGAAGATATTGGTTCACCTTGTCTTAGGCCCCGCTTACTTGGAAAGTAGCCTGCCAATTCCCTATTGATGTTGATGGAGAATTTTGTGGAAGTGATGCACTGCTCTATAAGATTACAGAAGTGGGTTGGGAATTGCATTGACCTCAGCACTTTGATTATGAAATCCCATCTTATAGAATCATAAGCTTTTGGAGATCGACCTTCAATGTGCAACGGGGCGCTCCAGTTTGCGTTTGACATCCGGTCATCAATTCCTGGGCGAAGAAGATGTTGTCTGTGATTTTGCGTCTTGGGATAAATGCGACTTGCTCTCTTCCAATCAATGAAGGTAAGACCGCCTTAAGACGGGCAACGAGTACCTTTGATGCCGCCTTGTAAAGCACATTGCAGCATGCAATGGGTCTAAACTCTCCTATGTTGGTGGGATTGGGGATTTTGGGAACCAATGTGAGAATGGTATAATTTAATTCCTTAAGTAGGTGCCTCAAATTGAGGAATTCCTTGATTGCAGAGGTGAGATCTTGGCCTATTGTTCCCCATGTCTCCTTAAAGAAAAGAGCTGTGTATCCATTCCGGCCAAGAGCCTTCTCATTTGCTTGGGAGAAAAATCCCCATTTTATTTCCTCATCCGAGCATGGTGCTTGTAACTCTTCTTTTTGCTGATCATTAAGCCTCCATGTTACTATGTTGTTGATCTCCTCCTTGTTGATTAAAGGGTACGTTTTGTTGTAGAGTTGTTGGAAGTGGGAAACTGCTAAAGTCCTTACCTGCTCTTCTCCTATTGCTTCGCTACCATCCTCTCGGCCGATGCGGTAAAGGTGGCTTCTATTGCGGTGGTTCCACATGGATTTGTGAAAGAAAGAAGTGTTCTTGTCCCCAAGCTTCAACCAATTGATTCTTGACTTCTGCTTGAAGAAGCATTCTTCAGCGTTTCTCAATAGGTAGTACTCCTTGAATGCAGTTATTTCGGATTCCATTTGGGATGTATCTCCAGTGCTATGGATGTTGGATTGTAGCTAGTGGAGGGTGTGCTTAGTTTCCTTTACACGGTTAGACAAGTGGGAGTAGTTGTTGTGATTGAGATGTTGTAGTTTCTCCTTAAGTAATCTGAGCTTGCTTACTACTTGGTACATCTTGGAGCCAACTATCTCCGTTCTCCATATATTGGAAACTATGTCATTGAAACCTGCATGATGGATCCAAAAATTGAAAATTTTGAAAGGTGTCTTTCTTACCCGCGGAGTGTAGTCTATGCGTGTGATGGTTAGGGAGTGATCGGATAAGAGCGGGGGTAGGAACTTGGCATGAGTGTTTGGGAATGTTTGCATCCAGTTTTGGTTGATCAAGACTCGATCTAGTTTCCTCAAGATGTGATTGTGATCTTGTCTGTTTGTCCATGTGAAGAAGTCACTCGTGTATCTAAGGTCCTCAAGGTCGATCTTGGCTAAACATGCTTGGAAGTCTAACATGGTTGGTGTCATACGCCCTCGACCTTCTTGTTTCTCGGAGGGTGTTCGGGTTGTATTGAAGTCACCAAGAGCCAGCCAAGGGAGGGTGGGGAGGGTTTGGGAAGTTTCTTCTAGGCATCTCCATAACACCTTCCTTTCGCTATCATTATTAGCACCATAGATGAAGGTTACGTTTAGTTTGGTGATGGTGCTGCAGTAGGTCGCTATGCAATGTGAGAGTTGAGTGCTTTCCTTGACAATGCTGATGTCTTACACTCTCGGTTGCCATGCTATCCAAATACGCTTGGATGCAACTTAGTTGATGGCCACTTGCCATTGTGGACCCAAACGTTGCATTACCATTACCTCATTGGTAGTGTTGACTTTAGTTTCTAAAATCTCTATTAGGGATACCCTATGAGTGTCACACTCCTTTTTAATTTCCGCCGCTTTAAGAGGGTCATTACATTCTATGCTGCTATATTCATGAGTGTGATAAGGGAGAACCGTTAAGAGGCTAGGTGAAGGTGCGACGCCTCTTCCTTTGTTTCTTCTTACATTTGCCAGAGGAGTTGGAGCCTTTGCTGCCCTTAGTGTTGCTTCTTGGGGTATTGGATACTAGGTCAATTAGCTTGGATAGTGGGGTGTTGTCATGCTCATTGTCATCGAGTGCCATTGTGTTGTTTGTTTCGGCTGGGGGTGGGTTGGCAGCAGGGGAGCTGCACGGAGGATTGTTAACCTTGGATGGTTTGTGGCTGTTCAGCATGTTGGCATGCGACAGGGAGCTGTTGGCCTCTTCCATCTCCATGTCCTTGCCTTCAGAAAAAAGGGGGGTGGTGGGGGTAAGCCTCGCTTCTTCTTTGAATTGGGTTAAACTTTACGCTGTCCTGGGGTGTTGTAGGTATTGGGTAGTTTAGGTTTGGCGGTGGCTGAGTGCTCTTAGAGTTTTCCCCTTGGGAGGGAGTGCCTGTGGCCTTGTTTTGTTTAGCTTTTGCTGCATGGTTGGGTTGCATCCATGTGTCGTCCTTTAGTGGGCTGGGCGTTTGGCATGTGTGTCCAAAGACCTTGCATTTGTTGCAATGGGGAGGAATCCATTGGTAATTGACGCTGATAGTGGCCGAGGATCCATCAGCTTTCTCCATGTCAATTTGCTTGACTAACTCCCTTCTTCCATCTAGCTCAACAAAGACTCGCGCTTGGTTGGGGCGTTGCCTAGTGGCCGTGAGAGTGTCAGCCTTTATAGGCATGCTTACTCCACTAGCAATATGGCTTATCCCTTCAGCGCTAAGGAGCTCACATGGGATGCGGTTGAGTGTGATCCATACTGGAACATGGGTGGGTTGTGGGTTGCCAAGTTTCATTCCTTTCCTCCACCGTTGGAGGTGGAGAAAAACCAAACTTTCTCTAGGATGGGAGTGATATCCTTCTCTTTGTCGAACTGGAAATAATGGAAACCTTCAGGGTTGGCGAGGATGCTTTGGAGGCCGTAATCCTTTCACAGCTTGGACGGTATGGCATGGACTAGGGTGTATGGCATTTTGTGGCCTATAAAGTACCCCACCAGTGTGGACTCCCGATAGGCGGCTCCTTCATCCTCAACAGTTTTTGGAGTCCTGACCTTAGGGATTCCGAAGGTGGTTGCCAGAGGGATGAAGCAGAAGCAGAGGGGGAAGTCCAGTAGCGTTGGTGGAGTTACACAGAGGCAAGCATTGGCGTAAGATTTTGCTGGCTGGAAGGGGATGGGAGGTATCTGGCTTCAATGGTTCATTTTGTCCTTATAGAAAGATGAAGTGTATTTATTTCTCTCATCTCCCAAAGCATTGTCATATTCAATATACCGATGGATATTTGGGAATTTAGTCTTTAGTTTTATGATTATGTATTAAAATACCTAACTTTTCATCACCGATTCATCCCCCTTTGAAATTCTAGTTTAGTGCTTTTTGATTTATTTATACGGACAAAATCATTAGTAGCTGCTTATGCTCATGGCTACAAACTGAAAGCTACATTAGTTTATGGCAAAGCTACTATGTTCCGTTCCGTGTGACTTACTTTTATTTTTCTCCTCTGTGTTTTCTTTCTCAGAGAAATAAAAAGAAGTACAGTTAAAACAGGATGCACCTGTAGAGTTAAAAATTAGTATGATGGGTTTTGTCCTTGTCCAAAAGTATCGGAACGACAAAGTGCTTTATGATAGGTTCCGTGTTCCTCCACCTGAGCCATTTAAAACAGGATGCACCTGGACTGGACTGGACCCAGTAATGTATATTTCCAGCGACCCTTGGCCCTTTGAGCCTTGAACCCTTGACATTGTTCTGAGACATGCGAAAATGCGATTCCCGTTGTAGCAGCATGTGTATATATATATATATACCCTATAGAACTAGAAGGAGGACCTGTTTGCCCAGCACTTCTGTCATACCTTACACTCTGGTTAGGTGACAACTTTTTTTACTGTTTTGATGTTATTCAATTGAAGTTAATCCATCATCATCATTCGGTTCGGTAGTCTCTACTCTACTTCCCATGATTGCATTCCTAAACTAAAGCTAATCACTGCACTGCTTGTATTGATGGTTTGAGTTAGTTCATGATCACTGCTGAAGTGTACTGTAATGTCACAACAGATAAAAACGATTAGAAGTATAAACTGTGTTCATGTTCAAGTTCTCTAGTTCAAGCAACTGTGTCTGTGTATCGTATCAGCCTCCAATAAAAGTATATACATACATGTGGTGTAGACTGTAGATGCGCCTGTCCTTTTAACCGTTTGGACATAATAAAAGAGTATAAACCAGTTTTTGTTGAGTGCTCATCTACATAAATTTATCACACAAAGTGATTGATGCCGTCTTGAGTTGATGGGTAGTAAGCTAGCTAGGATAGCAGGAGCAACAGCAATGGCTCTATTGTTAGTGTGAAAATAAAATAAATAAACAAATAAAAAAAAAAATCAAGTAATTGATAATTGTTTATCCGGTATTATCGTATAGAGAATGCTAGTTATGATATATATATCCAACAATAATGATTAAACTGGGAAAACTCCAAATGATTGATAATTGGCGTTGGTTTTCTGTATTAATTTCTTAATGTGACATTGGTAACTAGTAAGCTATTAGGAAAATATTGTATATGATATTAGTTATGATTTAAGTATATATGCTTAATATAATGATCAAGTTGTGATATATCATATTTACATAACATCTTAAGAAAAAATCGTAGTATACAGTGCTGAATTGTGCTATACGTCGATAATATTATACTGGTGTAATGTAAGCCCAATTAGTTATACCATGTGAATGAAGAAATCTAATATTTATATCTTATAACAAGGGATAACTCTCATTGTTTTTCTTAGACTGTTATCTTGATAGTTCTATTAAATTGTGTTTATTAGATTATGCTAAGAAAATTTAATTTCTTTTCTAGCACCCATGAATGCGTATGTATATATATATTTATTCATATATTCATAAAAGGATATAAATCCAAATGAAAGGTGTCTATTGAACCGTGCCTATTCGATATCTATAAAAATGTAAGCCCTAAGAAACTTAAAAATCTTAAGGCATCGATTATTTTATAATATTCTAAAGTGTATATAAGAGATTCTTTTACTTTTTTTAGTCAAAGAATCTCTTAAAATAATTGTACCTTGAGAACGAACAATTGCAAATCTTTTAGTAAACATGGCATGAAGTGTATAAACTCTTTTATGAAAAGTGAAGAGAAATGTCGTTGTTGAACTCATGATTTTAGCTAAAATTATGAAGAAGTTTGTAGAATCGGAATGTAAAAACGTAAATTTTTAAATTCTATGTAAACTAACTTTTACAAAATATAAATATACTTATAAAAATTATAAAAAACTTAAAATACATGACATAAATAAAAAAAATCAATATAAATTTTAATTATGATATAAATTATAGTATAAATATTTAAGCACAAATCATTATACTAATATATAAAATTAAAATATAAATATCAGTGTTGATACAGATTACACTATAATATAAATCATTATGATAAAATAATAAATTAAAATAAAATATTAATTATCAACTTCTTATTATCATCAAAACTACCATAGGTTATCCCAACCATAATCGTAATTATTGTTATCATTATTGTCATTACTGATACTATTATAGGAGCTACTACAAATAATATTCATATGTTCTTTTTTTAAAGTATTAGTTCATATCTCATTTTTCAATAGCATCAATATGGTGAACCTCCAAAATCATCATGACTCTTATTCCTATGGGCTATAACTATCCAAATATGTAAGTGCACCAACTTCACAATGTTATTACCATTCTATTTTTTAGCCCTTGCACTTGAAAGGATAACCAATCCTCATTTGATAAAATAAACGCGTTTTCTTCTTCAATTATCCAATCATTATTAGTGAGAGATTCTCAATAGTCAAGCTAGTAATAAGACCAATTTAAATTGAAGAAACAAATAGGGTATTATTCCGCTCATGATTTGATGGGCTTGCTCTAAATTGTAGAAACTAAGTTGTTTTTCTTAATTTTTTATAGCCTATTAAACCTAAATCAAGTGGAATTATATAAAATTAGAAAAATCATAAATTTATATAATTGTACGCATAAACTGACGATTTAATCACAAGTTTACATCTAAACAATTTTATACTTAATTTAATTCATAAACTTTATAAAAAATGTAAACTAATAAAATCATACGAGTGAAATTGCAATTTTAACAACCATGAATTGCCCCTTAAAAACATTTCTTGTTCTTTAACCATCTAATATACATTAAGCTTTAAGTTTAACAATAAGATCTCAAAGAATCACCTAAATTTATGTATAAGATACATCAAATATAATATAACACTTGGAAATTCACTTTTAAACTCGAGGGTAAAGAGCAGATAGGCAAGATGCCTTGTAGTTGTAAGTGTCTTTTCTTAAAAACATTCACAACTATAACTTGTCTATTAAGGGACTTGGTCATTTAAAAATCCTTCTAAAACCCAAAAATATTTTGTCTAATGTTGTTATAATTTAAGAGAGAAAATTATAAGTGAAGAGATCAACGTTTAGGGTTAAATTCATATAAAAAGATTGAATTTTAAAGATGTTAAAATAGATAATTAACATTACACTAAATAATTTAAATAAAAGATCTCATTATGGGATTATTACGAACAGTAAAAAAATCTTCTGTTTAAATCATTTAATATGTTTACAAGATAGTAATGGATCTTTTGTTTGAATCACTTCTTATAACATTGATTATTTATTTTAACTATTTAAAAGTTTAATATTCTATTTAAGCTTGATCTCAAATGTTACTTCTATCACTTGTAATTTTTTTCTAATTTAACAATATAATTACATATACACGTATATGTTTGAATGAAAACTACTTTCAATTCCATAATTTTAGAATTGACTAGCTCTATCTATATACTGATGATAGAACCTATTTATCTATATCAAGTCTAATGGGTTGTATAGCATAGATCTGGGGTTTAGTCGTAAATTTGATTATGATAAAATTGAAATTGTACCTTTAAAATGTACTCGATTAATTTCATCAAATCTAATTTATTATATTTTAAAGGTGATTTTGCTTCATAAACGTGACTTGACTAAATTTCTATGATAAATTAAAATGATACTCTTTAAAAAGGATCAAAAGTATAGAAACATCTTGAATTTTAAAATATTACACTTATAAGTCAATATTCTCATATTAGTATACGGTCGTACTAATTTTTTTGAAGCCAATTTATTACCTAGTTTGATCTATATTGATAAATGGATTATTAACTACGTAAAACAAAAACCTTTAAATTAGATGATGAATTGGATCAAAAGAATAATACGGAGTATAAATTTATGTAAAACACTAATTTGGTGTGAATGTTTTTTGATAGTTTTTAGGATATTTAGGATGAAAGGATAATATACAATCATGCTTGGTATTTTGGATGGATGTCCTTTTTGTTATAGCGGTAGCGGTACCAGTACCAGGTATATGGCGAACGATACGCCGGATGCAACCAAACAGAAACAGCCTACCATAAATGTTTGTTTATGTACTTGTCTTCTTTTTTATCTCATTCTCAATCATATGAGATACAGATACCATTACTACATCCCTTCCTTCAATACACTTGCCTCTGACTTTTCTTAGTCTTTACATCTCATTTGTTGGAGTGGAGGGACAAAACAAAACATATAATGTCATGGGAACCATCGAATCCTGTCTTTTCCTTTACCAATAAGTTTCACTAATCAACATTCACACACAAATTCATAATGATTAGGAAGGTGATATCTATCTATCAAGCCCCATAGGTTTTCAAAACTACTCTTTTCGTTTTCATGAGTTATGACAGTTTTATTTATTTTTTGTATTTGTTATAAAGTATGGTTTTAAAATCATCCCATCTTTAATTTATCATCAATTATCATATTATCTATTTACTTATTTCAATCTTTCTTTTGTTTTAAATTGGGTATTTCTAATTCCATTAGAAAATAAACCTGATCTCTATAATTCGTAGAAAAAATCTTCTAAGAATTTTTTTTTTAAGTAAGTGCAGTTACAGATAATCAAACCTCACCTCCAATCTTATTCAGTCTGTTAACCGAGCCAACAACACTCATCCGTCCTTTTTCTCTCTTCTTTTTTTCTTTTTAATTTTTTTTTTCATATTTATATGGTCAACTCAACGCATCATACAGCATGAAAGAAAAAGCGAGAGGGGTCCCATGATCTCGTTCATCCAAGGGCCACAGATGCATAGCTAAGGATGCACCTGATGTACCTTATAATTCTCCCAACTTGAGTGACAGACAGAGTGAGAGAAGGAAGGTGGAACGTCTCCCAGTTTCCCCTTTTTTTCTTTTTTGTTTTTAGATGTAAATTAAAAAATTCATTTCTATATTTTAAGCTCCTTCTTCTTTTAAATAAAATTAAAATAAAGAAAGAAGGGCTTTTCGTGGCTGTTTAATTTTGTTTTTTGGCTGGGAGGAGGAAGAGAGAGAGAGCGGAATAGAAGCTAGAAAGTAAAGAGTCTTACCGAGAGAGACAGACGAACCACCAGTTGTTGGTTGTTGCTGTTGCTGTTATTGTTATTGTTGTTGCTCCACTTTCAAGTCTCCAACTTTGAAACACAGAGAGACAGTGCAATGGTGGTGTACTTGAAGAGCATCCATAGATAGATCGATCTGACTCACTCTCAATCTTACTTTCCATTACCACAACAATCAGTAAGAACACTGCTGCTGCTGCTACTTTTCACTCTTAGCAGTTTCCTATGATTTTAGGGCTTTGTTTGTTTGTTTGCCTGCCTGTATGTCAATGTGTGGTTCTTTCTTAGATCTCTTTCGGGCAATTTGTGTCAAACGCGATGCTATGTTGCTTTATAGCTTATCTATTTCGTACTTCGATTCAACCTTTCTAAGTTTGGAAGTCCTGTAACTATCTCTAAGAATAATGTATAAAGTTCCCAACTTTCCTAGTAATTAAGATCAAAGTTTCCATATATACTCGCTATCACTAATATATTATGGGATCTTGCCTTTTGTTTTGGGTTCGGTCTTAGTTAACAGTATTTAGATCTAATGCTGCTGCGCCTGAATGGTTGTTCTACCCTCCGTGGCTTTTGCAAGTGTGAATTTATTAGCTTCTGCCCTAATTCCTTACATTACTCCTAAAATCTAGATGTTTTCTTCATTATCAGGGGAGGTTTTGGTGCCACATTGCTGTATTCTGAGTTTTAATCTGGTGTTCCCTTTTATTCTTGGGCACTCCCAGAAATTTTTAAGGAGCCTAGATGGGTTCCAGATTCCCATCTCATCAGCTAAGCAATGGTTTATATGTATCGGGCCGGCCTGAGCAGCCTAAAGAAAGGGCTCCAACAATGAGCTCTGCTGCCATGCCATATACAGGTGGGGACCTTAAAAAGTCTGGAGAGTTGGGTAAAATGTTTGATATCCCAACTGATGGCTCCAAATCCAGGAAATCTGGTCCTATTTACGGTGCTCCGACAAGGACGGGATCTTTCGGTGGAGCGGCTTCACATTCTGGGCCTCTCAATGCTTCTGCGCGGGCAGGATATACAACCTCTGGTCCTGTAACTTCCAGTGGAACCTCTGGTTCAGCTTCAATGAAGAAAACAAATTCTGGGCCTCTAAATAGACATGGTGAACCCATCAAGAGATCATCTGGTCCTCAATCTGGTGGAGCAACAAGGCAAAACTCTGGCTCTGTTCCTCCAGCTCTTCCCACAACAGGTCTAATTACATCAGGCCCCATTTCTTCTGGCCCACTCAATTCATCCGGTGCCCCTCGTAAGGTGTCTGGTCCTTTGGATAGTATGGGATCAACAAAAGTTCATAGTTCTCTCACTCATAGTCAAGCAGTGACTACTATTAGCCACGAGAATGACTATTCGTTTACAGGGAGCTTGTCGAAGCCAATTTTGTGGTCAGTAATTCTGATATTTGTGATGGGATTCATTGCTGGTGGTTTCATTCTTGGAGCTGTTCATAATGCCATTCTCCTTATAGTGGTCATGGTCCTTTTTGCATTCATTGCCACACTCTTTACTTGGAATACTTGCTGGGGGAGAAGAGCTATCACAGGGTATATTTCACACTACCCTGATACGGATCTTAGAACTGCCAAAAATGGGCAGTTTGTCAAGGTCTCTGGGGTAAGTGACTCAAATACATATTTTTGGTTGAATTCGAATCCTTTTCTTCTTTTATTTGAGGTTTCAGTGTTTGATTACCATCTCAGAATCTTCTTCAAGAGTCCATGGTTCTGAACATCAGGTCCCATTTGCCCATATTCTAGGCAGTTGTAATTTCAAAAGTGACCAGGAATAGTTGTGACATAGAATTTGAGATTTGTGCGGGAGCAATTTGCTTAAGCAGACCAACCTGTAAACCTATAAATGTAGATATTATTGGTCAAATCGCAATTATGGAAGGTTGGGAGGGACTTGATTTCAGTTGCTTGAGATGGATGTAGGGCTGTGTACAGGCTGTACAACCAGAGGCGAGAAAGAGGGAGTAGAATTTTTTTATCAAAATTTTTGTGCTCTATATGCTGGGTGTAATCATGACTATTGATGCATTTTTATTTCTATAAAGGAGGCTGGATAATGTCAGGAGCTATCTTTCTGGCTATTTCCTTTAGGGCTTTGCACATAAATAATGAACATCTGATTGGTGGGAAAAGCTAAGAAGAGGAGAGATTAGTAAATGCTAAGGCTTTTGTCTACAATAAGACCGACCAATCTACTTCATTTCCAATGATGGCATTAGAAATGCTTTGTTCAGTTGTGAAAAATTCATCTTCAAGCTTCTCTCTTTTTGCAGTGGATTTGACATCATTGATTCGGAATTCTCTCTGCTTGTTTTGCTATGTATTTCTTTATTTCTTATGTGAAAGCTGATAACAGGTAATTACATGCGGTAATGTGCCCCTGGAATCATCTTTCCAGAAAGTACCTAGGTGTGTCTACACATCTACAAGTTTATATGAGTATCGAGGTTGCGATTCAAAAGCTGCCAACCCAACACATCGTCGTTTCACATGGGGACTTAGATCTGCAGAAGTGAGTTCTTTGATATAAGCATTAATATTTCTTTTGGTTCTTATATTGCGTTAGGTTGCAATTTGTAGTTTCTTTTCTTCTATTAGACGGATGATGTTGCAAGGATGAATCGGTAGCAGGACTTTCACAATGGAATTTTTTTTGGATAAGTTCACAATGGAATTTGAGTATCATAATGTTATGATGTTCCACTTTATTATTAAGATGGAAGGAACATGAGTGCATACTCACTTGTGATCATCAGAACATCATCGCATAAAATAAATTGATGTCAAGTCTTCCTTACAGTATTTAATAACTGGTAAATTGGTTTGAGTATTTCTAATATCACCATTGTCTATAAAATTGTTCAAAAGTTCCACCATCTTAAATTTGTGACACATTTTATTCAATTAATGGTGGGTGCGTTGTTATATTTCATAGAGGTTGAAGATATAGGAAACTTTGATTCAAATAAGCATTTGAAAACACCAGGAAGGTTTCTATGACTAGCTTTTCCGCATGCTAAAACTTTTGACTTATAGTCTAGTTATTGGTTAATTTTATGCAAGAATGCCATCTTTTCATTAGATCTGCTGGCCTGACTTTTCTTTTATTGCCTGTTGAAAGACTGGGATGTCCACTTATCCAAAAAAAAGACTGGGATATCCTGTTTAGGACCTCTGATCTTTGCATACTTTACTTACACCTGTTTTCGTTATTACAGAAGCATGTGGTCGACTTCTACATTTCAGACTTCCAGTCTGGATTGAGAGCATTGGTAAAGACTGGTTATGGGGCTAGGGTGACCCCCTATGTTGATGACTCAGTTGTGATAGATATTAATTCATCAAACAAGGACATGTCACCAGAGTTTATCAGATGGTTAAGGGAGAGAAATCTTTCCAGTGATGATCGTGTAATGCGGCTCAGAGAAGGGTAAGAAACAATTGGCCTGATAACTTTCTTTCAGCCTATCTTTTTATAAATGCTCTGCCTGCTTCATCTTGCTTATTTGCCTGTACCATGCTTTTTCTTCTTTTTTTTCTTTTTTCGCCAACTGTATTATGCAGTTGAGTGACGAAGTATCCTTCACCTTTTGTTTGCAACACTCGTGCATTTCTCTTTCAAGCACTTTAACTATGTAAATGTGAAACTTATTCTTTGTTATGTGCCATTCATCCTAAAAGCTATTTGTTATGTTTCAAAAATAACAGGAAAGAGTGAGCTAGTACACTGATAACCATCCTGAACTTTTCAATAAGGGAGAATTGGGGATCGATTTTCTCTTTCTCAATGAAGCCTAATAAAGGATTTCATTTTAATGTTGGGGTGGGGGGTGGTGTTGAAGAATAGAGCTCTACTTATAAAGGATCTGGTTTTGATAGTGGGATTTGTCCTTAAAGATTCAATGCATTTGTCGTGTCCAAATGTTGTCAAATGGCATTGATTCATTCTTTAGATTTATATTCATGTCGTACAGTACATTTTATGACTCTTCTTTATCAATTTAAGCCCCTTTCTTTAAGCTTGTAGATTAGTGCTTTCAATTGATTCATTAGGACAGATTGATCTGTGCAGATCTAAAATTGACTGACTTTGCAATGCCACAAGAGGGACTGACTTTTTTCTCTGTAGGTACATCAAAGAAGGAAGCACTGTTAGTGTCATGGGTGTCGTTCAAAGGAATGAGAATGTGCTTATGATTGTTCCTCCACCCGAGCCACTGACAACAGGATGCAATTGGGCTCGGTGTATATTCCCGGCAAGCCTTGATGGTATAGTTTTAAGATGCGAGGATACATCGAAAATTGATGTGATTCCCGTGTAGCACACAGGCATCTGTCCTGAGAGGACTAGTCCTGCACTTCCCTGCAAATATCTCTGGTAAAAATTTTTAGTGTTTGTGGCAGCCTGAACTGCAAAATCATATTTGGGTCCCGTTGTGATATAATGTCAGCTCATTTGGTGCCATAACTCAATATAAACTGTATTTTTTGGTTCTTCTAAGCCTTATGTATAGTTGTATGGGAAGTATTCATTCGAATGTTAATTTTGTTAGTCCTTGGCATGAGGTTTTGTGTTGCTGAAGCTGAAGTGGAGGTATGTTGAGTTGAGTTGGAGTAAGTAGATCTATCTTTTGGATTGGAAGACAAGAATATTGAGTTATTCGATGTGATTAAAGTTCCATCATCATTTGCTGTATGTATTCTTTGCTTTTCATGTTTGTAGTCTGTATTGATTGAGCAAGTTCGTGATCACTGCTGCAGTTAAAAAGAAGAATGATGAAACATTATTATTTTTATTTCCCTTGATATGCGGCATAGTAACGAGAGAAACATTGTAACGGTGGAATATGTTCCTGAAATTTATTTTAATATTGCCTTGACTTATGATGGGTGGATTGTTAAAGTTGGACTAGCAATTATTTTATTTTTATGTTATTTATTTTAAGTATTGGATGTTAGGGGGTCTATTTAGGTTTATGGATTTTTTGTCCTATTTTATTTTTAGGATGGGCTTGTCCTTAATAGGTTATTAGTTATTATTAGTATGGGATTGTCAGGGTTAATTTGTATTGAAAAAACTCTCAATTGAGAATCTTTCCCTATAAACTCTAAATCTTATATCATACTTGATCGTGGCAATCAACCTTTTAAAATTATTCTGTCATGTTGTTATGTATTGATCGAATACTTTCGAAACTTTTCTTAAATCCAATCAATTGTGTTGATATATTAATTCATCACCGTTAAACCCCTTGCATAGTCTTAAACTGTGTTGTATATATAAATATTAGTTCGTGTGAATTCTTCTTCTTTTTTTATTGTTATTTGTACATATATTTTACTGTGTAATTAATGTATCAGTTTATATTTTCTCACTTCAAGTGGATGAAAACTCTTTTATCTTATCTGTTTTGTTTTTTTGTTTTTTTTTGGGATAAAAACATATATCAACAACTGTAATTCTGATGGGAATGAAAGTAAATAATGAGGTTGAGCATTGCAATTATTGTAAAAGTGGGGTGGGAATCTGAGATCAAAATATCCAACCTTTAAGCGGTGCTGTGCTCGCCCCTCTCAACCGCGATGATTGTATCAGGCAGTAGCCACGACATCAACGTCAACCCAAGCACCCGTCCCAAAGCCTCCCGTAATATTCTATTACATAATGCTATAAATATGTAATTTATCTAAAGGTCATCAATGACAATTATTTGAGTTACTTTAGGCGTTTCAATACTTAATGATGTGGATATATTTTAGGGGGGAAATATACAAAAAGATCCCTTAAGCCTTACCCTAAGTATAGGTATATTCATAAACTTTTAAATACTATAAATCATCCCTCTCTCCCTCCTAAACTTTAATAAATTGATAAATAATTTTTTAAACTTTGATTTTACTATAGAATACCTCTTTAAACTTACTAAAATGCTTTTTAATATCCTTTAAATTTTGATTTTAGTGTGTTTTCTTTGAATAAAAAGAGTGAATGTTCTCTATGTTGTTAAGTTATTAAAGTTTAGGAAGTTAATTTATAATATTTAAAAATTCAGGGAGTATATTCATGCTTGAGTTAAAGTTTATGGAAATTGTTTGCAATTTTCCCTATATTTTATAATTTTAAATGACACCAAACAACTAATTACAGAGTTGATCATTTGTGGTGTTGGCTTGTGACATGAGTCATAATTTCATTTTATCCATTTACAATACTATAAACAAAAGAAATTACATCGTTGTAATATACAAAAGATAGCTATATCACTTATGTTGCATTTAATACAAAGAAATGGTTCGACATGGAATAGAATAAAATTAAGAATGGATTAACGATTCCAATCCTATGTTTAGTAACAGTTCTATAATCGCAATTCTATTTCAATAATTTGTTTGGTTTGAGATATGTATTTTGGAATGGAATAAATAAATATAAACTCAAACTTGTCTAATGTAACTCTTAACCTTTTAAAGATGTATAAGTGCAATATATATACACATATGTATATATATTATAAAATATGTTCTAGCACTGGAGTCATATATCTATTACAGTCATGTATATTACGTAATTTTATTTATCATATATACTACATTTAGCATATAAATATAGCATCATATATGTTATATATTATATAATATGTTTTAATATATGATATTGAGAGACATTATATAATACATTTTAATTTAATTACAACACATACATGCCATATGTAGTATATAAAACTATATATTTATGTTATATTTAAACTAGTATATATGCATATTTTATTATAATTAGTTTTAATTTAGGAACACTATATATATAATAAAGACATGTTATGTACCATGTAATGTATTATATTTAATGGTAATACATACATATTATCTATAATATAGAAAATAATACTTAATAGATCATACTCTAAATTTCCTTACCTTTCCTTTTTGGTAAGGTTTTCTATTATGACATTTTTTATACGTTTAGTCTGCATACTAATGGTATGCAGAATTTGATTGGCATAATTTCTTTGTGATATAGCACTGGCTAGTTCAAAATTTTCTATACTCATATCTTTGAATGGAGCAACTTTAATGGTGACTTCACCAGCTTGGATTTCTACCTCTTGTAGAGGTGGATGAGTTGAACAGGTTGGACCCAAGTTAGTTTTCCATTTTTTGATAACTTTGTTAAGGGTATAAATGAAATATCTCTTTTTTGGACCAAAATTTTCATTAATCCATTGGAAAAATGGTACGATTTCTTTAAAATAATTTTCCATATCAGAATGCCATAATTGCCTTAAGGATTCTATTTTTTCTTTTATATAGATCTTGAAAAACTTATGTCTATTCTTTTTATTTTCTATAGAATAGAAATCTTTTCTTAACAAGTCCTTGTCAAATTGAAAGGGTTCTTTTGAATCAATGGTGTTTAATTCATTTATTTGAAAGAAAGTTGGAGAATCCAGCCTATATTTCACTTCTAGAATATTTGGTTGAAAATCTACCCCTTCTAGCTTGACAGGGTTTTCTTTTATTTCAGAATTTTTATCAGGTTCTATATTTCTTAATTTTTCTAGCCGATCTATGCCTTCTTGAAGGCTTAGAGTTCAACTAGGAGCATGACTTGATCTAGGAGATTGGACTAAGTATTATGGAGAAATGGGTGCAGATGGCTATTATAAAAGGAAATTTGATTTTTATACATCCATCATCAAATCTTTGAATAAGAGATAGATTATGATTTGAGATAGATGGTCTAGGAGGAAATACTTCCTATAATAACCATTCGTCAAGGAGTTGAATTTCATCCCATCTTAATGGTTTAGGAGTAAAGCTCTTAGTGTTTTGAGGGTTGGATTCAAGCAGGATGGTTTCTCCTTTAGGAGATAACCTCTTCGTTTTTTGAGAAATTGTCGACTTCATTGCCTTATAATATATTCTATATATTAAGGCAATAGTCTTGGTTCCCTCAACATAATTGTTGTTTTGGGATTGAATATAAAGCATTAAGCTATCTAGTATTCTTGGATCATCCAAACTTATTGTAAAATTAGGGTAACACTGAGTATACCAGGATCCTCTATGTAAGTTAGTTTGAAACATCAATAAGGTTGACTCATCAAAATCGGTATTTCTGGCGTCCCTCAACCATACTAGTAATGGTTGATTTATACCAATTCTATGTAGTGGAACAACAGATAATTGGATCAATCCTATGTGCAAAAAATTGTAATTATCTTTTCTATGTTTGATCAAAGTGTCTTTTGATAAAAGTCTTATAACTTCTTTCTTTCCTGAGAGGCTTATAGTTTTTTCTACAGTTTTGATTATATAGTCATGTCAAAGACTAAAGCTCCCCATTTGATAAATTGATCTTGGATGTTCTTTTGGAATTGATCAATTTCTAAGATCTTTTTCTATATCGGCTATTTTTACTTCATGTTCATTTCTAATATCTTGATCAAATTATTCTAGATCCTTGTCATCTAGAATTTTGGATGAAGAAGAGGACTTTGAAGTAGTTCTTTTTTACAAGTTCATCTTCTTAAGAATGTGTTCTTTAGAGCCTAACAAACTGTTAACATATATTGTGTAGTACTATGTTTCCGCTGACCAACAGTCTCACTACCACTCTCTAAGACTTACTGTCGGGACCACAAACTTGCCTACATAGGTGATTGTTACGCATATTGTTTATGAATAAAAGAAATCGTTTTTAAAAAGATGGTATACATTAAGCATTATATCTCCTTCTCCACCTTAAAAATTAGACAACTTGGCTTTGATACCAACTTATGCGGGAGTTGTCAATCCAAAATTCCCTTAGCTCCACAAACTAGTATTGGTAACTCATTTCAAACCTCATGTTCATATTAAAGATTATTTTTTAAAGCCTTTATCAAAACTAGTATTCCCAATTGAACTAGAATGTTCAAAAGGATTCTCAAAAAAGAATCCCATCCACATTATCCTCAATTATTTCCTTAAGAACTTTCATTTTGTTCCAAATCACTCTAAAAAAACCCAGACCTACTATGAGTACATCTTATTGGACACCGATAGTATTGAGATTACTCATATTCAAAATGCTCAACAAGAAATCACATATTTAAAACTCAAAATTCTCAAAGTTCTCATCCTAAAGGAATGGAAACAACATCCTTTCACTCTAAAAAAGTTTTCTCAAGAATTTGCTCCACTGGTTTTTAATTATTATGATTATATTGAGGCATGGGAAAATGTATTTTATTACAAAAATTATTCCAATTCTTGGTATATTTCATTTAAAACTGCTCAAGATAAATTTCCTCTGTGGTTTGCTCAATGGTTCAAATACTTTGGTCCAAGTCTTGAAATTTAACCAGAAAAGATTTATCGAGGATGCATATATTATCAAGACAACAAAGAAGCCCCTTTCGAAATGAAAGACCTTCTTTTTTGTTTAACCTCCAAGATTGGATGGATATTAACTTGGTCTTATGTTCAAGAAGAAAATGATCAATGGATACTCTATATCAAATGAGTATTCAGAATCAAATGGTGGGAGAAGTTCAATCCTGAACTTGCTTCTTTAAAAACTGTTCAAGAATATTTTGATCAAACGACCAAATCAAATGAACAACAATTTTCTTTTCTCAACAACAAATTCAAGATTCAAGTTGATCTGGTAGGAAAATCAAAGCCCCTTCAATACAAACAAAAAATACTAGAGCTAGCTGCGAAGCTTTCTGCTGAATAAGAAGAGGAAGGTGAAGATAGCAATGATCCATTTTTTTTCAAAATGAAGATGACCGTTATGGCATAGATATGCCTCACAGTCCATAAAAAAAAATAAAAAAAATAATAATAAATATAATAATCCAAACTGATCATCATAAGAAAATATTGTTCATCATCGGGCGCAAACTGTTCATAGTCACAGAGTTCACTGTTCAACTTTTATTGCTCAACTTTTGACTATTGTGTAACCACAAAAGTCACTGTTCAACTTTTACTGCTCAACTTTTGACTATTGTGCAGTCATAAGAAGAGACATCTTCTGTATCAATACCTACCTTTTTAAGTATTTCTCAAGTAATTTAATTATCTTTTCCATTTCGTTTTATCTTAATTACTTCATAGTATATTGTTCACTATGCCTTCTTGAAGGCTCGGAGTTTGACTAGGAGCATGACTTTTATTCGTTATAAAAGGAAATTTGATTTTTATACTTCCATCATCAAATCTTTGAACAAGAGATGGATTTTGATTTGAGATAGATGGTCTAGGAGGCAATACTTCCTATAATAATCATTCGTTAGGGAGTTGAATTTCATCTCATCTTAATGGTTTAGGAGTAAAGCTC
This sequence comes from Laguncularia racemosa, assembly GCA_037954665.1. NCBI lineage: Eukaryota > Viridiplantae > Streptophyta > Magnoliopsida > Myrtales > Combretaceae > Laguncularia > Laguncularia racemosa. The sequence continues at coordinate 277,297 of JBBMOL010000223.1, read as the reverse complement.
TTAGTGTTTTGAGGGTTAGATTCAAGCAAGATGGTTTCTCCTTTAAGAGATAACCTCTTCGCTTTTGGAGAAATTGTTGACTTCATTACCTTATAATATAGGGTAGTAGGAATCTTTTCTTTTGTAAAGCCTTCAATATAGGGTAATTTTACTGAATATTGTTTTTTTGACTAAAAGCATTAGGAATTTTTTAACAGATTTCCTTTTCAAATTTTTGTTGGAGGGTTTTGATTTTTTCTTGAACCAATTTAGAAGTTAAGGATTTTTCTACCCTTTTTTCTTCTAATTCTTCTTTGAGGAAATCAATTTGTCTAATTTTACTAGTTAATTTATCTTTGAGTAAGTTGACTTGTTTTTCTTTAGTACGGAATACAAATTCAAGAAAAATCTTTTTCCCTTTTACTTCAGATTCTAATCCTTGTGAAGTAATGGAAAAAGGGTATAATATGGTTAAGAAGAGTGTTCCTAGGATAAGACAATTACTCATGTCATTGACCAGTATAAAGGAAGTTTTAAAATTTATTTCATCTTGAACAATTTTTGCTTTTTTTAGTTTATATTGAACATTTAATTTAGAAATGCTAGTAGTTAGTAATTTCTCAGAGGTTTTTTCATAAAATTTTGTGGGAATGATCCCTTCTTGGATATAGTTCAAATCGGCTCTGCCATCCAATAGAGCAATTGAATTTGTGGACCATTCATTATTTACAACTAACTTTACTTTAACATACCATTTTTGAATTTGAACATGGCTTATTAGATTTATAAATTCTTGATCATCTAATTCTTTGTTGTCAGAACTAGAATTGGTTGAACTATTAAGATTTTTATTAAGCTTACTTTGAATCTCCTCATACTTTAATTCTAGATTTTTTACTTCTTTTTTGAGATTATTAATTTCCTTTTGAAGTAATTTTAAAGTTAAGGGTTCTTTCTATTTAAATTGACCACAAATTTCTTTCATTGAATAAGGTTTTTCAATAGAGTTTGTATCTTTGAGAAATCCTAAATTTTTTAAATAATCTTCCCTTTCTTTTTTATTAGGCATTGGATTTATTATTTTTAGTGAAGCTCATTCTTCTTTTGTAATGACTAAAATTCTTTTACATGAACAAATATTATCAAAATAGCAATCATTACTTAGGTCACTATCAAAGCTAGATTCTTCAGATATATCTTGAATGTAGATATCTTGATCGAAATTACTGTATTTTGAAGAGCTCTTATTGATAATTTTTAGTAATTCATTTTTTACATCTTCATAAATGTCCAGTTTATTTACCTTTTTGTTTTTGGAGCAGTTTGGAGCAATGTGTCCTTTAGTACCACATTTATAACACTTGACTTCTTTCTTTGATTTCTTCATTTTTGGTTTATACTTCTTTCTTCTAATTTTTTTTATCAAAATCTTTGGACTTTTGATAAGTTCTTTTGGATTTTTTATTTCTTTTCTTTATTTTAGAAGGAGGGGCTTGAATTTTCTCACAACCATATTAATAACAGAAATCTCTTAGTTCTCTTCTAAGACTAGTCTTTTCTTGAGAATTTTTTTATTTTAGTTTCATATCATTGCATAAACTTAAACCTTTAGCACTTACAACCATAATTATTTAACCCTAGGTTAGATATCCTAAAGGAACGTTACATTCTCTAGTTATCCTTTCTTCGACTTTAGTAGCAAAGAGTTTTGGAAGTCCACATATGAATTGTTCCTTCCAATAATGAGAAGTACAATCTTCTCTTGAAAAAATTTTAGCAAGAAAAACATCTTTATACCAATGAAAATCTTGAAGAGTTGGGCAGCTTAAATTTTGAAGAACCTTAGCATCCTTTTCCCTAAATTGATTGGGATTTCCAATAAAGTGGTTCATTATTGCATATAAAAGTGTTGATACAATATCTTCAATATACATTCCTTAACCTTGATCATTAGAAATTTCTTTCTTAACAGTTATAATGTAGATTTTTTCTTCTTCAGTGAGATAATTTTCCCACCATCCTTTGAGCATTCCAGTAAACTCTATTGTTAAAGCTTAAGCAGTATTTTGATCAGTGTTGCCATTTTGTTTATAGGAATTGGCAACTATAATCATTGAATTGATAACGGTTAATATCTGGTATTCAGCTAATCCATCCATATTGCATTCATATATACCTTTTCCGTCATATACATGGGTGGTAGCAAAGTCTTGTTCTTCGATCATAGTGTCTGGAGGAGTTGGCTTTGGATACCATTTTCTTGTTTTTGATCGATAGGAGGTTATCTTATCAATATTGAGTTTTTCTTTGAATTGATCAGCTAAGTTTTCTATGTCTTGATCAATAGCATCTACTGTTTTTAGATTTTTTAAATTTTTCTACTAGCTCTTCTATTTTTGATTTATTTTTAAATTTAAAATTCTTTATCATTTAATCAGTGGTTAAAGGGTAGATGGGTTTGACAATAGCTTTTTCTTTATCTTTGCTTTGGTTTTTAATGATCAAGTTTTCAATAAGTTTTGTCTATAATCCTATAGTATGTAAAGTTTAATTAGTATAATTTCTTTGAGATTTAGCACTTGCTGGTTTAGAGTTTTCTATTGAAATGTCCTTGAATGGGGCTGCTTTGGTAATGGCTTCTCCAATTTTTAGGTCTATTTCTTAGAGAGGTGAATGAGTTGAGCAAGTAGGGCCTAAATTAGTATCCCATTTTTTGATAACTTTATTGAGGGTGTAGATGAAGTATCTTTTTTCTAGACCAAAATTTCCGTTCATCCACTGAAAGAAGGGTATAGTTTCCTTTAGATTATTTTCCATGTCAGAGTACCATAATTTTCTTATGGCTTTTGTTTTTTTTTTTTTGTTTGTATAAAATTTGAAAAATCTATTTCTATTCTTTTTATTTTATGGAGAATAAAAATCTTTTCTTAGCAAGTCCTTGTTAAATTAAAGAGGTTCTTTTGAATCAATAACATTTAATTCATTTATTTGAGATAGGGTTGGAGAATTTGGCCGATATACTACTTCGGGAATATTTGGTTGAAAATCTACTCCTTCAAGTTTGACTATGTTTTCTTTAGAATTAGGTTTTGGTTCAGCACCTATATTTCTTAACTTTTCTAGTCGATTTATTCCTTCTTAAAGACTAGGAGTTCGACTAGGAGCATGACTTAGATTTGGAGATTGAACTAAATATTCAAGAGCAAGTGAGGCTGATGGGTTTTTGTCTGTTATAAAGGAAAATTTAATCTTAACACTTCTATCATCATATCTTTGAATAAGAGTTGGATTTTGATTTGAAACAGAAGGCCTAGGAGGTAATACTTCTTGTAATAACCATTTGTCAGGGAGTTGTATTTCATCCCATTTTAATGGTTTAGGAGTAAAACTCTTAGTATTTTGAGGATTGGATTCAAGTAAAATGGTCTCACCTTTAGGAGATAACCTTTTTGCTTTGGGAGAGATTGTTGACTTCATTGGCTTATAATATATTCTATATATTAAGGCAATGGTTTTGGTTCCTTCTATATAATTACTATTTTGATATTGAATATGGAGCATTAGGCTATCTAAAATTCTTGGACCATCCATGCTTATAGCAAAGTTAGGGTAACATTGAGTATACCAGGGTCCCCTATGCAAGTTAGTTTAGAATACAGACAAAGTTGATTGATCAAAATTAGTGTTTCTAGCATCTCTTAACCATACTAAAATGGATTTATTTATGCCAGTTTGATGTAATGGAACAACTGATAACTGGATTAATCTTATATGCAAAAAATTATAATTATCTTTTTTATGTTTAATCAAAGTGTCTTTTGATAAGAGTCTTATTATTTCTTTCTTTCCTAAAAAACTAACTGTTTTTTCTACTGTTTTGATTACATAATCATGACAAAGACTAAAGCTTCCTATTTGATAAATTGATCTTAGTTGTTCTTTTGGAATTGACCAATTTCTTAAATCTTGTTCTACATCAACTATTTTTACTTCATGTTCATTTCTAATATTCTGATTAAATTATTCTAGATCCTTATCGTCTATCATGTTAGATGAAGAGGAAGATCCTGAAGTAGTTCTTTTTAACAGGTTCATCTTTCTAAGAAAGTATTTTTTAGGTCTAAGAAACTATTAACATATACTATGTAATATTATGTAACTGCTGACCAACGGTCTCATTGCCACTAACAATTTGGACTTATTACCGAGACCACAATATCGCCTACACAGGTGATTGTTACGTAGTTTGTTTTTTGACTTAAGAATTCGTTCTTGAATGATGATATAAATTCAAGACTATCTCCTCCTCCCCTAGAAGAAAGACAACTTGGCTCTAATACCAATTCTCTTAGGTTTAATTATCTTGACTAATTAATTTATTTAACAAAATAAAACAAATAATAATACTAATAATATGTTATAATTATTTTTAATATAGGCATACTATATTTAGTAAAAAGACATCTATGCATATTAATATTATATATATATATATATATATATATTATGTATGGTTTAGAACTTATGATATAATACATAGCATATTATAATTATACCATAGTATTTGATATGTACATATATGTACTATACAATATATTCTATTTAATGTTAATACATAAAATCTACATAAAGAAAATAATACTCAATAGATCTATACTCTTTTTTTTATATATATATATATATAAACACTTTAAATAGTAAAATATATTTTAACATATGCCATAAAAGTAAAGGTTATTATACTTTACTCAATTAGGTAGATTATGGATGAGTGTAGAGGTCATAGAGTTGGTTCTAAGTACAATTTTTTAAAACATACTCTCACATCGAAAGGGTATAGATATAATATTTTTATATCTTGTATCCATCTTGCATAAATTATTAAATAATAATTAATGCAAGATGATATTAAAATATTATTTTTCTAAGTTTTAAGTTATAAGAAAAAAAAAGAAAAATAGAATTAAACATATAGGCTGATAAGTTAAGCCAATTGTCCATAAGAAACACTAAACCTAAGGCATTTCCTATTTAATTTCTTCCACCTTTGTATTGTCTTATTTATTTTGTTGTATTATATTCTTGTTTTTCATTAGATGTTGTATTTGTAAATTTTTTGTTATCTCGTGATTGTCGCTCTCAATTAAGCTTAAGATAAGGGAAATTTGGGGCTTTATGGTGAATAATGGGTTTGCAAAATGAAAATACGTAAGTTAAACGATAGCGCAAAAGGTTGCTTCAGCATTATCACTCCGATGTTTAAATCAATAGCAGTTCAAAGAAAAATCATAGAGGAATCACTACTACAATTAGGTAAGATTGTTCACTAATAATATTTGCGGGGATATAATGGAGACGGAGTGAAGGTACCTTCCATAACAAGCCTTTAAGTCTATATATGTTGTGTGGAGGGCGTAATCAATTGATTGACTTTCCCTCATACCGCCACCATTTAATCCTAGAGGTGCATTTAATGCATGCCCATCATTTTTTATCCTTGCCCTGGCTTGTCCTTTTATGGGCAATAGATGGGTCAAACTTGGACTTGAGGGCTTAAACGAATGGATCGGCTCTAGATTTTGGAATTGGAGGCTCATAAGAAAAAGGTAATCAACATTTGTCCCTACCCCTACTCTCATTGGTTGTTGGCCACCAACAAGAGGTTTTGCTCATTTGGGCCTTCAAGCGATTAAGGCTTATGTACTTTTCAACTTAGAATACTATTACCAACTATTTGCTTGTTTAGTTGCTACAGTTATTGTAAAACAAACAATCACGACTAACCAGTCCCAAGCTAGGGGCATAGAGTTACATTACATCAATAATTTATTCTTGTTTTAATATAGAATATTATATTTTTTATATTTGTGTTGTTTTGGAAAATTTTTTTCAATTTATGAGTTTTTTAATTAGATTTTTATTTTTATTTTTTTAATCTTTCTAGAGGGTAATATTCTTTTCTATATTTGTTAAAGTAATTTTTTAAAAAGATTTTGAGATAACTTAAAGATAATTAGGTCCCGTTTCGTTTTTTATTAATTTTTAATAATTATGGCATCTTATTCTTATCCTATTTATTTGAGATTTTATCAGAATTCAGAATTAGGTGTAAGTAAATGTCCTATCGAAATAATAGAGAAAAATAAATAGCAGATACTAAAAGCCGATTCTTCTGACAAAAACCCCGCGGTGTGAACTCAAGGACAAGGGTTTAGTTTAGTTTATAGTTTCTCAGTGTATTTGTATATGTACATGTGGAATGTGGATTGTTCTTCAAAAGAGAAACAGGAATTGAAGTCGAAGAAGAGGATGATGATGATGATGTTTATTGGTCGGAGTAGTTGTAGGAAATCGATCCCTAATCCTCTCTCTCTAGCTACACCCAACTTCACCCGACTCACTCACCATCACCTTTACCCTTCTTCTTCTTCTTCTTCTTCTTCTTCTTCTTCTCCTTCTGTTTGTTTTATTCTCCAAAACATATTCAATGCCAAGAATCAGATACCAGCAAGTCCCAATCTTTTTTTGATTAACCTCTGGAACGCAAGAACGATAACAGCAAGTTACTCCTCCTCCTCCGAATCAAACACACACACCAACACACGAGTAGAAGTAGAGTACTTGGACGAAGACGGGAGCGTGATTCACTCCTCCGACACTGACCCTATCATTCGCTCCGTGGAGCCTGGTGCTGACGATCACATCATGATCGGTGCCATAAAGAAGCCTTTCTTAAACGCCTCCGCTGTGGCGAAAATCGTCGAAGTGGTCAGTCGATGGGGATGGGGTCCCGACTTGGAAACTCACCTCCACAACCTCCCATTTGTCCCCACCATGACCCATATCCGTCAGTCGTCGAAGCTTCTCTTTTCCGACTCCAACGCTCTCCTCAGTCTCCATAACTGGGCCAAGAGACAACCTTGGTATGTCCCTGATGACGAGTGCTACACCTTGCTATTGGATGCTTTTAGCCGAAATCCAAATGTAAATGGAGATTCGAATGCCATACATTCCTTGTTTGAAGACATCATGTCCTCGAATTCAGCCTCTCCTGCCAATGAGGTCATTCGGTATCTAGCCAAAGCACACAAACTGGAACTTTGCTTTTGCTGCTTTAAGAAGGCACGAGATGCTGGGTGCAGGATTGATCCTCACACTTACAATGCTCTCATCACTTTGTTTTTGAATAAGGGTCTTCCCTACAAGGCCTTCGAGATCTACGAGACCATGGACAAGGAGCAGGATGCTGCAGAAGAGGAAGCTTATTCGTTGGATGGATCCACCTACGACCTCCTCATCCCTAGCTTGGCAAAGTCGGGTCGTCTTGATGCCGCTTTAAAGCTCTTCCAGGGGATGAAGGCTAACAACTTGAGGCCTACTTACAATGTGTTCTCTTCACTGGTTGATTCTATGGGGAAAGCTGGCCGTCTTGACACTTCTATGAAGCTCTACATGGAGCTGCAGGGCTATGGTCTTCGCCCCTCTCCCACTATGTATGTGTCCTTGATTGAGTCGTTTGTCAAGGCTGGAAAGCTGGAGACTTCCATGAAGCTGTGGGATGAGATGAAGAAGGCAGGCTTCAGACCTAATTTCGCTCTCTATACCTTGATTGTGGAGTCCCACGCCAAGTCTGGGAAGCTAGATATCGCCATGTCTGCCTTTATGGATATGGAGAAAGCAGGCTTCTTGCCCACTCCTTCCACTTATTCCTGTCTCTTGGAAATGCAGGCTGCTGCAGGACATGTAGATGCTGCCATGAAGCTCTACAACTCCATGACGAATGCAGGCCTCAAACCTGGGTTAAGCACCTTTACTGCTCTCCTTACTTTACTTGCTAATAAGAAGCTTGTGGATGTAGCTGCCAAAATATTGCTGGAAATGAAGTCCATGGGGTTTTCTGTTGATGTGAGTGCTAGTGATGTTCTAATGATTTATATCAAGGATGGCTCCATTGATCTTGCTCTTCGTTGGCTGCATTTCATGGGTTCTTCGGGAATCAGGACAAACAATTTCATTATACGGCAGTTGTTTGAATCTTGTATGAAGAGTGGATCATATGAATCTGCCAAGCCTCTGCTGGATACTTATGTAAACTCTGCTGCCAAGGTGGATCTCGTACTCTACACATCCATTCTTGCCCATCTGGTAAGATGCCAGGACGAGCAACAAGAGAGACATTTGATGTTGATACTCAGTGCTACTAAGCACAAAGCACATTCTTTTATGTGTGGACTCTTCACGGGCCCTGGACAGCGGAAACAGCCTGTCTTGTCCTTTGTAAGGGAATTCTTCCAGGGTATTGATTACGAGCTGGAAGAAGGTGCAGCCAGATATTTTGTGAATGTTCTGCTTAATTACCTTGTTCTTATGGGCCAAATAAACCGAGCAAGGTGCATTTGGAAAGTCGCCTATGAGAATAAACTTTTCCCAAAAGCAATAGTCTTTGATCAGCACATTGCTTGGTCCCTTGATGTTAGGAACTTGTCAGTGGGAGCAGCTCTTATAGCCGTCGTTCACACCCTGCATAGGTTCAGAAAAAGGATGTTGTACTATGGTATCATCCCCCGAAGAATCAAATTGGTGACTGGGCCTACTTTGAAGATTGTGATTGCTCAGATGTTGAGCTCTGTTGAGTCCCCTTTTGAGGTCAGTAAGGTGGTTTTGAGAGCCCCAGGGGATTCAGTCATGGAGTGGTTCAAAAAGCCAATTGTTCAGCAGTTTCTTTTGAACGAAATTCCATCAAGGGGTGACATTCTGATGCACAAGCTTAACACACTCTTTCCTAGTTCAGCACCTGAAATTCGATCTTTGGTGCCTCCCAAGCCCCTCATTTCTATGAAAACAGTACAGAACATTTGAGGCCACCGAACTTTCAAGTTTTGAACTGTAAGGTACAGTAATCTGCCTTGACTTGGAAAGAGAAGTTTCGTAGGCCCTTTTGGCATGCGTCCAGATGTAGTGTTCTTACTATTTGTAAAGAAAGCTAATTATTTGCAATCAAGGCCTGTTCACTCTAAATGAATGTAACATGGTGCATTTCACCTCCCAGTATCTGGTGTATGCTTTTGCTGATCTGAATCTTTCATGCATGTAATGTGATCGGACACCAGGTCTAGGGTGCTTTTAGTTGCAGGCCTTGGTTCCATACTTAGTCTGACCTTATTCACCAGAAAAATAAAAAATAATAGGAGAAAATGGAGCAGATGCTTGTTTTAGGTGTTCATTTTCTCTTTGGAAACAACATGTTGTCTTAAAGTAGGAAGTTTAACTTCTCTAAGTCATTGAACAATGCAGGCTTCTGGAATGTGCTGGAAGTAGTTTTAAATCAATCATCTTACTATATTAAATGGGTGAAAGAATGTGGAGTCTTTTGGGGCTTCTTTTAGTCCATGGTTCAAGAATTTTTCCCCAGTCAGATCATTATTTTGCATTCGTGATGAGTATAACATTTATGCGTGAATAAATTTGAGTAGATAACTGTGGTGGGGTTTGTGTGGAAATTCTGCTCTGACTTTGCAAAATGGCTTGCTTTACCCAACCATTTTCTCTCTGTCCTTCCCCACTTTATCATCTAGCAATCTGAGTGTGCTTAATTTTTTTTGGTACCTTAGTATGTGCTTCTGCACGATATACTTTCAATACTATGTGAATGCTCATATTAGCTTGAAAACCCTTCCTGGTGACCTTTGCAGCTGGTGGCATTGGTCTTTGAAGCTATGAATGTGGAAAAGACTGGTTATGGGGCTAGGGTGACCCCCAATGTTTATGACTTGTAGTGAAGATATTACTTCATCAAACAAGGACATGTCACCAGAGTTTATCAGATGGTTAAGGGAGAGATATCTTTCCAGTCATGATCGTTTAATGTGGCTTAGGACAGGGTAAGAAACAGTTGGCCTGATGACTTTCTTTTGGCCTTGTGTTTTTTGTAAGTGCTCTACCTTTTCACCTTGCTTTATTCGACTGTATTGTGCTTTATTTTATTTTATTTTTTATTTTTCGGCCAACTGTATTATATAGTTGAATAATGAAGTATCCTTCAGTTTTTGTTTGCAGCACTTGTCCAATTCTTTTTCAAACACTTTAACCATATACTTGTTAAACTTATTGTGTGCCACTCATCCTAAAATGTTACACGTGAGGTTAACTCGTGTTCACATGAGAGGATAGCACCATTTGCACGTGTTTATTCATGAAGAAGAAAGATCCCTGAATAATTGGATGACATCTGGTGTCTTAGTTTGTTGTGTACTGTGTTAATGGTCCTAGGTTTATGTAATCTGTATACTATGTATTGTGTTGTGTCCTATAATTTGTTAGGGTGTCTTTGTAATTTGTTATGGTACATTAGTATGTGGTCAATAGTGGGTCTGGGGTTAGTGGATGTGTGGGAGTTACCTTAGGAGTAGTGGGGAGTTACTGTAGGAGTAGTGGGGAGAAGAAAACGTGGTAACTGCAAGTATCTTGTACAAAAAGGAGTTCTCTCTAACAATGAAGGTTACTTCAATTTCCAATAAAAATTCTGTGTGATTAACAATTATGAGATCGTCGGGTTTTTTCTAACGAGCGCGAACCCTAAGTATTTATCATAGGTAAACGAGGAAAGAAAACCCAAAAATCTAAACTAGAACCAGACCTTGTGATTGATAAATCAGAAGTAGGAGTAGTGGAAAGATCCTATAACAAAGTGGTATTAGAGCTAGGCATGACGGATGAACTCAAGCAACTCCAACAATATTTTGAAAACTTCCTGAGCATGTATAAGGCGGATAGAGCCTAAGTCAAGGAGACGTCGCTACAGTTGGCGAGCCTTTCTAGGGAGATGTCAGCGAGAAAGGGGAAGTCGAAGGTGTTAGAGGAAGCAAGTGGAGGAAATTCGCTGAAGGAAATAATATTAGGGGGCTCTATAGTGGCTGGGGAAGGCAACAAGGGTTTGGTGGTGCTGAAGTATGCACGATTGGATTTCCTAAGGTTTGATGGGAAAACCGGCCCTATTGGGTGGTTGAATAGATGCGAGCATTTCTTTAGGCATCAAAGAACTTCGGAGGGGGATCGGGTGGAATTGGCGGCCTACCACATGGAAGGGGAGGCTCAATTGTGGTTTCACAAGATGGAGAGAGATCGACCTAGAATTTTTTGGAGGACTTCAAACCTTGTGTAATACTTAGTTCGAACCCCTGTTGCGAAGCAATCCGTTGGGGGAGCTGGTTAAGCTATGATAGATGGGGTTAGTTGATGAATATCGGCACCGACTCACCTAGATATCGGCCCAAATACCCTCTCTACATTGGAACAAGAAATAGCTTTGTTTATCGACGGCTTGTGGGAATCTATCTCGGTGGACGTGTTAATTCAAGACCCCAAGGAAATGACTCAAGTTGTAGTGCTAGTGAGACTCTATAAGAGGAGGGGAGTGGCGATGAGGGCAGAGGTGGAGGCACAAAGAAAGAAGCTTGTTTTAGGAGTGGAAGGAGAGGCATCCAAGAAGAAAATTTTTCCAACCGCTAACTCGGTTACAAACCCCTATGTGAAGAGGATGAGTAAGGCCAAACTGGAAGAGAGGAGGAGAAAGGGACTATGCTTTAATTGCGATGAACTGTTTTACATGGGTCACCAATGTAAGAGGCTATTTTGGCTGGAATGTGTGGAAGAGGACCGGAAGGGTCAAGACAAGGATGAAGAGGGGCTAGATGTGAACGATGGGAAGCTGGTGGAAATATCACTCCAAGCTATGGTTGGGTTGAGCAAACCCCAAGTGATGAAGCTCCAAGGTTGCATTGGGAATAATTCAGTCCTAGTACTAGTTGATTCGGGCAGCACACACAGCATTGTGGAGGCGAGAAGGATGAACTTGGCCATGGAGCCAAAGCAAGATATTAAGGTTGTAGTAGCTAATGGGGAAAGCTTGCAGAGTGGAGGAATTTGCAAGGGGGTGAATCTGACCCTAGAGCAACATATCTTTGAAGTGGATTTCTATACCCTTCCCTTGTGTGGGATAGATGTGCTACAGGGAGTTAATTGGCTGAAGTTCTTAGCAGCAATTGACAGGATTTTTGTGAAATGAGGATGAATTTTTGTATGAATGGAAGGAACATTGAATTAAAAGGGCTACCTGATCATAGAAAAGATGACGCATCCTTGGTGGCGATGCAAGAAGCTAAGAAAAGCCATGAGTGGCACCTGCTGCTGGCTGAGTTTGAACGGGTCTTCTAGCCTTTGCAAGGACTCCCACTGACTAGACCTTGCAATCACCAGATCCCGTTGCAACCAGGGATTGCTTCGATAGTGGTGTGGCCGTATAGATACCCACATCAGCAGAAAGATGAGATAAAAAAGCAATGTGAAGAAATGTTGACTAAAGGCATCATTCAAGTAAGTCAATCTCCTTTTTCTTCCCCTGTGTTGTTAGTACGGAAGGTTGATCATAGTTGGAGGTTTTGCGTGGATTATCGCTTGCTTAATGAAAAGACGATCAAGGATAAATTCCCAATTCCTATCATAGAGGAGCTTTTGGAAGAGTTGCATGGAGCAAGATATTTCTCCCAGCTGGATTTATCCTCGAGGTATCATCAAATGCGTATGCATGAGGCCGACCTGGGGAAAACCGCATTTCGTACACACCATGGACACTTTGAGTTCCTAGTGATGCCCTTTAGGCTTACGAACGCACCATCAACCTTTCAAGCTTTGATGAATATAGTCTTCAAGATGGTTCTATGGAAGTTTGTCCTAGTTTTTTTTTTTTTATGATGTCCTGGTGTACAACAGCACCTAGATGGAGCATTTGCAACACTTGAGAAAGGTATTTATGCTCAAGTGAAAACCAATTATACTTCAAGAAAACAAAGTGTGCGTTGCCCAAGAACAGGTAGCTTATTTAGGCTATACCATTTCAAAGGAAGGCGTACAAGCAAATCCAGTGAAGGTAGAAGCCATGTTGAAATGGCCTAAAACCATGTCAATCACCACCTTGAGAGGTTTTCTGTGTTTAACCGGGTATTATAGGCAATTTGTAGTTGAATATGGAAAGATCGCAGAACCCTTGATGAAGATGTTCCGCAAAAACAGTTTTCAATGGACTAGGGAAGCAGAAATGGCTTTTGAGAAATTGAAAACAGTGATGACAAAGGCTCTAGTACTAGCCTTATCAGATTTCTCTCAAATGTTCATTGTGGAGTGATGCGTCTGAGGGAGGATTGGGTGCGGTTCACCAACAGAAGGGGCGACCAATCTCTTATTTCAGCCAACCCTTTGTGAAGTAACATCTCAAATTAGCCACCTATGAAAAGTGACTGATCGGTTTATCAAAGACCGTGCGGCGTTGGAGACCGTATTTGTGGGGAAGGAAGTTTTTGGTGAAAGCCGATCACTATAGCTTGAAATTCTTGCTAGAATGAGTGACCACTTCTCCACAGCAACACTAGATTAGTAAGCAGTTGGGATTTGACTTCGAGATAGAGTATCAAGCTGGATGTGAGAATAAGGTTGTCGACACACTCTTCTGGAAGGAAGAAGATATAGCTTGTCTCGCGGCCATTTCATGTCCCAGCTTCAGTTGTTTGAATAGATTAGGTAGGAAGTAAGCCAAAACTGAGAATTACAGCAGCTGAAGTTAAGGGCAGAAACAGGGGATCTCGGGCCACAATGGATGGGGAAGGATGGCCTGGTGTTCTTTCGAAAATGGGTTTATTTACCACCCCACTCCCAACTATGTTCAGTTATCCTAGAAGCTCTCCATTATCCATATCACGAAGGCTATCAAAAAACTCTCCGTTGAGTCATGAGGGATTTTTATTGGAAGGGCCTAAAACAGCAAGTGAAACAGTTCGTGTGAACTTGTGAAATCTGCCAAAGGAATAACACTCTGTAACTAAAGCCAGCGGGACTCCTGTAGCCTTTGCAGACACCAACTCTAGTATGGGTGGATATATCTATGGATTTTATTGAAGGATTACCGCTTTCCAATGGGAAATCAATTCTCTTTGTTGTTGTTGATCAATTTTTGAAGTATGCCCATTTTCTACCCATTAGTCATCCTTATTACAACCATTTCAATATCTCGAGTATTATTTGATCACATCTTTAGATTACATGGTATGCCATAGTCTATTATAAGTGATCGGGATGTAACTTTTACGAGTGCCTTTTGGAAGGAGTTATTCAAATTGCAGGGAACACAATTGGCTTTCTCCTCTTCTTAGCATCCCCAAGGTGACGAATAAATCGAGGTGGTAAACCGAAACATTAAGATGTACTTGAGGTACTTTATGGGAGACCGACCTAAGAAGTGGATGGAATGGATTGCCTGGGCTGAGTTTTGTTATAATACTAGGATTCACACGATGTTGAAGGCCACTCCTTTTGAGGTAGTGTATGGTAGATCGTCACCACGCTTCTTGTCTTAGTGCTTTGGTATGGCAAAATTAGAAGTTGTGGAACTCGCGCTAATGGAAAGGGATTTGGTCTAGCAGTAGCTTCAACAAAAATTAGCATAGGCCCAATCAACCATGACGGATCACTATCATAAAAAGCACTGTTAGGTGGAGTTTAAGGTGGGGGACTTGGTTTGGCTTCATCTACAACCATATAGGCAGATGTCGGTGGCCACTAGGTGCAATCAGAAGCTCGTGCTGAAGTTCTATGGCCCTTTTCTAGTGGAGGCTCGAGTGGGGGCAGCTACTTATCACCTTACATTACCTCCTTAAGTGAAAATACATTCAATTTTCCATGTATTTTTTGGATAATTGATAATTTTATTGAATGGTAGAAAAATACAATGAACAAGTGAAATAAAGTTACAAAAAGCACGTAATCGATAATTGTGCTTGCATACTAAATGCCTAGCATCTGAACTAAGACAATGAGTTAAGATTACAACAGCTTAACATAGGATCGTATTTGGTGGGCTAAGATGCTAATATTTGGAAGGGGTTCCCCCAGGCACACTTTATTCTGGGTGCGCCATATGCAGTAAACTGCTGCCACTAGTGCAGCTTGCTAGCTTTGATGGGTCGATGAGTCCCCTAGTGCCACCATAAACTTGGTAACCTCATCCCAGTTGTTGGATGAGGCTAGGCAGTGCAAGAAGTCATAGACTACACTTTAAACTTGTGCCGTGTAATCGCGTTGAAAGAATAGGTGGGCATGGTCCTTCGAATGCCAGTTACACAGAAAACTAGTGGATTGCACTAGTCCCCAATTGTGTACTGTCAAGGGTGGCAAGCTTCTCTAACCAAGCTAACCATATTATAAAGGAGTGTCTAGGTAAGGAAGATTTATTCCATACTACTCTTTGCCATGATACAGTGGGTCCTGGAAGGTTTAGGAAACCATAGCCACTCTTGATGGTATACTTTCCTGTCCTTGAATATCTTCAGCGAAAGCAATTCGAAATTGCACCGTTTGGTATAAGGGAGGATGGGATGCTGATACCAGTCCACAGTGGGCCTTCTAGGATACACCATTCATTCCCATCGATGATGGAACATAGTCTCGTAGTGTATGGGAAGCTCGTACTACTCATGGCTCGTGCACTAAACAATGTGTCTAGGGGTCCTGTTGGAAGCCAAAAGTTTGCCCATAGAGAGATTTCAAGGCCATTATTGAGTTCCCAAATGAAGCAAGACCTTACTAAGCCTCTCAGCTTTAGTAATTTCTTCCAGGTCCATGAACAAATGGCTGGTGCTCTAGAAGATCGGAAGTTCTTGCCCTTAAGTAGAGTGGAATGAACCCATTCCAGCCATAAACTCTTCACGCCTTCCTTGCATAGTCTCCATACGTGCTTGATTTGGATGGCTTTATTCCAGAGATGGATATTCGGTATACCTAGGCCTCCATTTCGCTTAGGTTGACACACTTCTACCCATTTGACCTTAGCTTTGGTGAATATGTGTGGTTACCACTCCAGAGGAAATTTCTTAGTAGTTGTTCTACCTTTAAGACAACCGACTTAGGAAGAATGAAAATGGAGCACCGGTAGACTTGTATGGAAAATTGGACAGATCTGATTAATTGGAACCTACCCGCATAGAACAGATATTTAGCTGTCCAAGAATTAATCCGAAATAGGCTGCATTTCACTAACACCTCACAGTCCTGTTTTTTGAGCTTTGAGGATATGAGAGGAACCCCCAGGTATCATATTGGTAGTTGGCCTTCACTAAATTGAAGTTTTCCATGTTTTCTATCTCAAAAAATTTGAAGGAGCTTCTACAGTGCAGCAAATCATACTTACAGTGTAGCAAGGTGTAGTAGTTCCTCATCCTAAAGTTGTGTTGGAGGTACAACAAACCAAAAATCAGCCAAAAGTTCTAATTCATTGGAAAAACTATTTACTAGCCGAAGCATCATGGGAAACGGCCGAAATGATCATTCAGCGGTATCCTGCCTTCGCGCATGAGGTCATCTGCGCTCTTGAGAGGGGAACAAATGTTACATGCGAGGTTAGCTCGTGTTCATATGAGAGGAGAGCACCATTTGCAAGTGTGTATTCACGAAGAAGAAAGATCCCTGAATAATTGGATGACGTTTGGTGTCTTAGTTTGTTGTGTACTGTGTTAGTGGTCCTAAGTTTATGTAATCTGTATACTGTGTATTGTTTTGTGTCCTATAATTTGTTAGGGTCTCTTTGTAATCTGTTATGGTACATTAGTATGTGGTTAATAGTGGGTCTAGGGTTAGTGGATGTGTGGGGGCAGCAAGTGTAGGGAGTGGAACGTGGGGGAGTTACCTTAGGAGTAGTGGGGAGAAGAAAATGTAGTAACTGCAAGTATCTTGTACAAAAAGGAGTTCTCTCTAACAATGAAGGTAACTTCAATTTCCAACAAAAATTCTATGTGATTAATAATTCTGATATCGTTGGGTTCTCTTTAACGAGCGCGGACCCTAAGTATTCATCATAGGTAAATGAGGAAGGAAAACCCTAAAATCTAAACTAGAACCAGACCTTGTGATTGATAAATCAGAAGTAGGAGCAGTGGAAAGATCCTGTAACATAAAAGCTATAATTAAGAAGAAAAAGTCAGCAACTATGCTGATAACCTTCATTATTTCTTCAATAAAGCAGTAAACAGAGATATGATTATACGGAGGATTCATGCGAATATGATGTTTTAAATAAGGTCAAACTGGAAATTATTCTCCTCTTTATCAATGAAGCCAATTAGAGCTTACTTGTAATGAATCTGGTTTTGATTGTGGAATTTGTCCTCATAAAGATTAAATGCATTTCGTCTGCAAATATTGTCAATTGCCAATGGATATGGAATTGCAGATTTAGTTTATGTTTTGACTCATTCTTTAGATTTATATTTATGACTCTATGAGACATTATAATTCCTCTTCATCAGTTCAGTTGAAGTTCCTTTAAACTTGTAGATTAGTGCTTTCAATTGGTTCGTTGGGACAGATTGATAGCTGCTTATGTTATGTCTACGTGAAAAAGTGAGAGAGTTTGTGGCAAATCCATGTTCTGTCCGGATCAAAATTGACTGATTTTGCAGAGCTACAAAAGCAACTGACTTTTTACTCTGGTAGGTACATCAAATTAGGAAGCACTGTAATTATCCAAAAAAATCAGGAAGCACCGTTAATGTCATGGGTGTTGTTCAAAGGATTGAAAATGTGCGTATGATTGTTCTTTGCCTGGAGCCATAGGCAGCGGGATGCAATTGGACTCGGTGTATATTCCCAGCATGCCTTGGTGGTATAGTTTTAAGATGCGAGGATACATCAAGAATTGATGTGGTTCCCATGTAGTAGCTGGGAGGACTTGTCCTACACTTCCCCGAAAATATCTCTGGTCAAAGTTTTTTTGTATTTGTAGCAGCCTGAACTGCAAAATCATCTTGGTGCATTGTGATATAATCTCAGTTCATGTGGTGGTGTCAACGTCCCATCCCGTGATAGTGGCATATTTCCATATAAACCGTATTTTTTTTGTCCTTCCAGGCTTATTATGTATAGATGTATGAGTAAGGATTCATTCGAATGTTAATTTTGTTGGTCCGTGGAATGGGGTTATGTAGAGTTGAGTTTGAGTAGATCAATGTTTTGGATTGTAAGACGAGAATGTTGAGTTATTCGATCATGTGATTAGAGTTTCATCATCATTTGCTGTGCTCTTACATTCCATGATTATATTCTATATTAATTGAGCCAGTTCTGTGACCGCTGCTGCAGTAAAAGAAAATCACCGGACATCATTTCCGCTGATATTCATAAAAATCGATTGACATTCTGCAAATTGACTAGAGAAACATGTGATGGTAGTTGTCTGATAGTGATAGACTTGATCCATATAGATTCTATTATAATAAACATACTCTACCGTACAAATTCTATGCTCTAAGGGAGGGTCTAACTATTAGAATTTTTCCGTCGTGTTCCGTTCCTATCGTATTTTCCACGTATTCGTAAACGGATGCTTATAACAATCAATTTGTGCGAATATGCTTCTCTTTTTATTTGTGTAAGAGTGCGTAATTGATGCACTACATGGACGAATATAATTTTACTCATCCTGTAGACAGAGCTGAGTCAAAGAGATCTGACTTATCCAATATTTTTATGTCCTTACTGCAAGGATCCGTTTATTCACGATCTGGCTCCGACTCTGGTTCTCGTTTTGCCTTGCAAGCTTCTCTATTTATCAATAGTTTGCTTGCATTCAAACAATCGGTAATAAACAAACTCGGAGAATAAAACATCACTATTCAAACCAAATATTACCCGAGTATTACAGGTAGAAGTACATAATAAGCTTTACATCTAAGCGTCTGAATTATTAGCTATATTAATGAACTCCAGCCACCCATTCGGCATTACATTTTCCTGAAAGAGAAATGGAAAGCAGGGAAAGAAACTTCTGTTATGAGAAATCCAATTTTTTCTCTAATTTCAGGGGAAAACAAAGTATACAATAGAGAAGAAGCCACATGATATGTTCTCTCACCAGTAACCTTATATTTATTGCAAGTTTGGCACTCGGCCTCTATTAATAAGTTTCTGAAGAGCTGATTTCGCTTCCTCTAGTGTTTCAACAGCATGTCCTTCCTCAAATGATATCCTCTGGACATTGAACTGTGAAAACAAAATAGTTGAATAGAGTCACAGTGAAATGCAGAAGGTTTATGGGTACCAACCTTCAGATTAGAGATACATTACCTGTGCACCTTGACGGACACGGATATCAATTCCTTTGCTGTCTATTGATATGAGAGCAGCATCATCCACCTCACTTTCAGTGGACAAAAGCTCTTTTAAAGGCTTTGAAAATAAGAGATTGAGTTCCTATGAAAAGCAAAACTGAGATTAACCAGCTCAGATACAATTGACATAACGAAACATGCTAAAGAAAAATTGTTCAACAAACATTTCCTTTTTCACTTGCTTTATGATAAACATAACTGTAGTTCTGATGGAAATGAAACTAATGAGATGAGCAATTCTCCTCCTCGGTTTGTAAAAAGGAAACTGAAATCAAATATCAACCTTTAAGTACTGCTCCCCCCCCTCAACAGCAATTTTATCAGGCTGTAGAGACTCGTACTCCTTGACATCAACCCAAGCAACTGTGCCAAAGCCTCCAATAAAGTATATGTCACTGCACAGAATGAACAAAAGATGTTCAGATTGAAATATGGATATTACATAATGCAATATATTATGCTAAAAAATATGTAATTTATCTAAAGGAAAGATCGTCAGCTGAAATGAGATGGGAAAAGAACATATATAGGAAAAAGTGAGAACGAAGATCACTTCTTAGAGCCCCTACATCTACATGATTGTTCACTTACCAAATATGGGAGGAAAAACCCACACGGCCCTCTCATGTTTACCATGGATTGGGATTCCATAAGTCCAATTCATTATTGTAGTTAAGGAAAAAGATGCAAAGATAAAGCTACAAAGATGTGATTCTAGACCTCCGAATTTCTTGAATCTCAATAACTAGTGTGAGAATAAAAGGAAAAAAAAAAGGTTCAAGAGTTTGAGAAGTATACAGTCACGTTTTTATGTTTTGACCCTGACATCCTAGCTAAGTCTTCTTTTAAAATATGAAGAACCTAGATCACGCAAATATAACCAAATGAGGCCCTGCTATATGTAATGTGGCTATGTATAAAACCAAATAGGAATCCCATTACTCTCCATTACAAGTGCCGTTAAAAAACAAAAACATAGGTACTAAAATGAAAACCAAATGAAAATGTGTTCCTGAAATGAAAAAGTATGAAAGACTTAGTTTCTTAGTTCCTTCCACTATCTTTTTTTTTTTTTAAAGGACCTAACTTTGATAGTACCTGTAATGGAGACCCTATTTTCATACATTTTTGAAAACTTGGGTCCCAAATGAAAATTTTGGAAATATAGGTCATCCTAAAATGAAAAGATAGGAAAAATGTAGGTCCTTTTTGTGCATCCATGGGCATATATAGACCATTGCTTTAACTTTGCCATGGCATTTTATACCAGGACACTATTATTGCTTCTTTTCCTGATGAGTTGGACACACTACGTTATACACCTACAGCTGCTGTGAAGATGTCAAGCATTCTTAATGCATCACCATGGTGTCAAGTGAGGGTTCATAAGATTACATAAATAGGGGGGAAATCAAAGGCGATTGGAAGCTAAAACATATTATATAAGCTAATAACATCAAGAAATTAGAGGACATGCCAAACAACAGAAAGAAATAGCTTCCTCCAACATGTAAGAATCCAAATTAACGACAGCAGCACTGCACATGAATTAAGGTTTGAAATAATAAAAGGAAGAGTATGTTGTCTTTACAGTTTAGACCCGTTAAATTGGTAAATGAAGTCTTCAAGATAGAACTTTGATATGAAAAAAAAAATCCCAATAGAAAAGGTGACTACAGAATTTCAATTCTAAGAATATGATTTGAGGAATAGCTCAATCTGTAAACAGCCATGACTATATGAATCAATGAAGTCCCGCAATTGCTTCAACCAATTTGAGGCTCTAAAAATAAGTCAGTTCACAATAATAAAAAGAAACTAGCAACAAGAAGCATGCAGATGAAACTAGCTAATTCACAATAGATAGAAGCTACTTGCAATTCTCACTTCCACAGTACTGGGATTTGAGCCCTAAACCTGTAACTAAGAGCATGGAATGGAAACTCCACCACTAGACCACATGGCTAGTGGCCCACTTCAGCATTTTCACAACACCAATATGATGAAACCACAATAACCAAAGACAAACCTAATGTTCTGCATTCTGAAGTAGTAGAAGTTTCCCCACTGTTGAGATGGCCCCTGTTGATGTTTACTTATATACTGCTTGTGAGCCCAATCCTAGCAATAAAAAATACCATGAAGATATAAGACAGAACATCAGTAAAACAAAGAATAAATATACAGAACAAGCACCTAAAGCGGGCATATGCACTGTAAGAAAAACATGCAGATGATACAGAAAATGGCCATGGACCTAATTAATCAGTAAAAAAGGATAAGATTCCCATGAAGACCAATGTAGAGGAAGCCTTTTCAAATCATCTAGTAAAAGGGAACAAATTCATAGCCCTAGCAGATGGTTTGACTAATGGAAACACAAACTAGAGCAACCCTTATAATAAGAAGCATGAGCAGTCTTTCAGGAAGATTCTTTAATGCAAATAAACAAATACCAAGTTCTTTTGCTTGCAGTCCACTAGCTATATACAGATCAATAACAAGAAGACATATTAAAGGCATAGAATTACCTGTTGGTGTTCTGGAAGGGGATAGACGTCACCAAAAATAGTCACTCTAGCATTTGACAAGCCACTCCATCCAGGTATCTAATAAATCTAACAGTCAGGAGAATCCAGGAAATGATATACCACACAATGTAGTCCACATAAGAAAACAGGCATCACTTACTTGCACTACTAGCGTACATCTTGGGTCAGCCAGTAAGTTTCGTGTGTGAATGGCCAATGGGGAAAATGAGAAGATAGGATCTGAAAAGAGGAAAAATGGGCTACATCACTAAATGCTTTGTGATGATTTAGAAACTTATTACGGTTTTTTATGGTAGAAAACATGCTAGCTTGCCTCATGAAACTACATCTAAATTTTTGTAATGAATTTGAGAAGAAAATCTAAGCTCCAGATCCACCCAAGAAAGCACAATGCAGGACTAATTATAGATGGAATTTATGAATATCAGCAAACTGCAATGCTTTCTCCAAAATACTGAAAGACTGCCTCGTTAACAATGGGCTTGTTTTGTTTGTTCATTATTCAACAGTTAACATAGACCATCCAACTAGGAAGCAGTCAAATACTTACGTCCCATGGAATCAGGGGCAAAGTCGACCAAGGATCCGAATGGATATCCTTCTCGCCGGTGGTGCATTCGTGACATCACAGTGCACAAATGAGCAAATCGGGCCTTGAATGATAAAGAGAAGGAAAGAGGAAATCTCAGGATTGATTTAGAAAAAGGAGTAACATTCGTTGTAGCACACGCCATAGAGATTACAAATAGAACATAAGCAATTGCAAAGGGCCAGCCATCACCTGTTCCATCAGATTCCGCACAGCCAAAGCTGGTCGAGGTAAACCATGAGCTGAGGTAGCACTCTGGACACCACCAGAAATTGGTGTCCGAAAAAGCCCAGCTCTCGTTCCACTTCCATATGGGACTGAAAGAGGCATTTCGATCTTCAAGGTCTGTTCTGGATTCCTTCCTCTATAATGGTCCTGATTAGAGTTAACCTTCAAAAGAGAAAAGAAATTATGACCTGGTTAAAATATTGATTTATCAGCCAGAAGGGGGAAAAAAAATACTAAAGCATCCTTTTTCATTACATCAATCAACTTGAAGTTCAAAGACTTCAATCGTCTGCATCCAGTAGGCACCAGCCAAACAATTCCAACCAGTAATCCATAATTGTGCAATTTTAGTAGAGCATTAGAACCATTTGGACTAACTAAAAGTTGGGTGACTTACTGCTTACCCCAAAAGAACAAGTGATCTCTCGATTCTCAATGGTGTTGAATGATGAGAACAGATACTGTTTAACCTTTTTCCACCAAAGCATTAGACATTTGTGAAAATGACTACACAGGACTGAAATGTTTGGTTCATTTCCAATTGCCTAATGACAAGTAAAACAAAAAGGGATTATATTTTTTATGGCTGCATATCATGTCATTCACAAAAGGTCAGCTTTCTCCCTCCAAATTCAGCTGGGCACTTTCTCCCATTATCCCCATTTTCCATTGGTAAGGTCACCTCCAGGGGCACAAGAACCTTTCAAAGGGTTTATAAGTTTTGTAGGATACAATATGATATTCATAGGAGTCCCATTAGCAGGTACCAAGCACTAGTTATCAGGAATAAGAAGAAAAAAGAAACTTTTTTCCTCTTTCCAATGATATTACTCACTTCACTGGAAAGCAAATACATGAAAATGTATAAGAGTATCTTTTTTCTTTTTAGTGTCATCAATCGCCTTCAGCACCTGCTAACCTATTTATATTGGCCAAACACTACAAGGCAATAGCATCAAATCGGCAATGTCCAGAATGAAGAAGAATTAATTAAAATGGTTTTTTTTTTTTTAAATAAAACATTCCCATTAAATGAAAATTGTGATAATTAATTAAGGTATCCTCTATTCTGAAGTTCTAGAATCCATCTTCCATGAAGCAAACCCACATCTTATACGGTCACTGATGGTGAATACCTTATCGATTCCATTACTAACTAATACGGGGAGAAAAAAGAAGAGAGAGAAAAACAAGGGGTGGGGGGAGGACTTTGACGTGGCTACATATTAATAAAGAAGAAAAAGC
Source organism: Laguncularia racemosa (assembly GCA_037954665.1). Lineage (NCBI taxonomy): Eukaryota > Viridiplantae > Streptophyta > Magnoliopsida > Myrtales > Combretaceae > Laguncularia > Laguncularia racemosa. Next base: position 253,496 of record JBBMOL010000223.1, on the reverse strand, counting down.
ATCATATTTTGAGAAAGCAACAAGATATACCTGGAAGGAGGAGGAAGACCGGGATATAGAATCAGCATGTTGCGATGAGTCCTCCTCATCTTTGCCCTCATCGGATACTTGTGAGGTCAATGTACAGCACGTTGTCGGGACCCTCAAAAGATGAGAGCTTTCAGTGATTTTCAGGAACCCAATTCGCTTATTATTAAGAGTATCAACTGGTTTCACCGATGAGATTGGATTCTGAACAGAATATGTCTCGTAACTGGGTTTGTATAAGAAAGCAGTACTTGAAATTGAAATAGCTTCCATTTATACGAATATATATGTATATTATATTAAGAGAAGAGAAGAGAAGAATAGATTTGGTTTTGGTGTTAGAATTAGAATGAAAAGAAGGGTGTGGATTTGGTATAAGAAGAGAAGCTGAGCAGCTGGTGTTGCAGTGGCAGTGGCATGGCTCTTCTGCTCCTCTCTTGGCGTTGGGGGGCTGGGTTTTTGGTTTTAGGGGTTTATTATATTTTATCACACGATGATGATATTACACTTGTCTTGGAAGGGTTTCTTTTTTCATTGTACGCTAGTTAGTTTCTCTCCTCTTTTGCTCAGAGTGAATATCATTTTTTGATTGCCTTTCCTTTTCCTTTTCCTTTCCCTTTCCCTTTTCATAGTCTTGCATGTTTATCTTGAAAATATAATTTCTGTTCACTTTCTTAGCTTAATTTCCCGTTTACCTTTTTTTTTTATTTTCCCTAGGTGTCTCTTTAAATGTGTACTTACTAAGAATAAGATATTAAAAAATAAAAATAAAAATATATTTTTCTTACAAAGTTAAATATCTAATATGTTTTTAAAAATTTAGATTTTTTTATTAATTTTTTATTTATTTTTACAAAAATACTAACTATTATCTTCTTTTCCAATATATGATATATATTTTTTAAATATTTTCACTTAAAAGTACGTAAACTCTACTTCTCAATACACATTTTTCACTTAACATTTTTATTATAATTATATAGATAAGATACAAATAAAATAGTTTTTCAAATATTAAATTTTATATAAGATACAAATTAGATACATATAAAATATAGATAAAAAAATTCAAATATACCTATACACAATGGGATAGCAAAAGCTATTACAATATTTGTTTTGTGATGCTTTGAGGTATAAAGTTAACTAAAAAAATCTATAAAACTTCATAAAAAGGTGCAGAAAAAAAAAAATCTTAAAACCCATTGTTGATGGTGAAAAATTATTTAGTCAAGTTAAGAGTACATGACTAGAATGAGCATCGGAGTTTATTTTGGTATGGTCATTCTAATATTTAAATCATTCACAAGTTGTTGAGGAAATATGTCTAATATTTAAATCATTCACAAGTTGTTGAGGAAATATGTGAATAAGAGAATGAGAGTAGGAGAGTAGACTTTCAAACCCTTTACATGGAGTTTGACGAGGGTATTTATAGGTTAATGGCATGAGGATCATTATCCCATAGCTCTAACACCGATGGTATGATTAGTCAACTCCTTAAGGTAAGAAGTAGGTATAATCTTTTGACATAATGGGGTATGATTGGCATCATTACTCTTATATTAAACATCCCTTTTAATTTAATGTAGTGAGGGGCGCTTGAGAGGCTCCATGCATGTGCCTCGTTAAACCCTAACTTGTTGGGCTTGATCATGCTTTGCTAATGAGCTTGGTTGTCTCGAACTTTAAGGCTTATATCAAATATTGGCTATCAACGCCCATATAATAATATATTAGTGAAAAAAATAATCTAAAATTTACATAATGATCTAAAATACATAAATTTTCAAGAAAAAGTGAATATTAATGTATTGTAAGGGAGGGATATAAATGAATCAAATATATTTGTGAGTGATACTTAAGTTTGATTAGACAATAGCCAAATCAAGCTTAAGCTCACATTACATTAGTAGTTTATTAAGATAACATTAAATTCTACGATATTTAACTCAACTAGTTCATAAGCTTAATAAGATTTAGGTCAATCTTAAATGTTAGTTGAGTTTAAGGTAAGTATACATATCAACGCTATTTTAGTTAAAGAAAAAAAATTCTTTTAGAAAAATTGGGACTAAGAAATTGTAATTGAGTTGGGTTTGAACTTGTTTAATACCACTTTGAGTCAAAGTCAAGCCAAAAATTTTAAACCCAATCGAGTCTGAGTCGATTTTGAGTTTTAAAATTTTAAGTTGAGCCAAAGCTGGAAATCAACACTATATCATTTGGAGTTAATAAGTTTAAAGTCCTACCATGATGCAAGATGGCTATTCTAATATAATCCAACAAATAACTTTTTTCTACTATAATTGCCTCATTAGTTTCAATATTGCATTATACTACCACTTCCATCCCATCTCCATCAACTAAAGCTTTGTAAACCTCATCTATTAAGTGATCAAGACTAGACTCGAATAATCTCCTATTGCTTAAAAAAGGTAAAGAGATGTTTGGAAGTATTAAGTAGAAGAAAGTCATGAAGTCAAAAAGTAAAAGAAAGCATGCAAGTACTCATATAAAGAGTAAGATTAAAATTAAAGGGCACATTGATTTTGAAGGTCAATTAGTGAAAGTTGAAACTATGCAAATGCAAGCTTAAGAAGATGAGATGAAAGGCTATTGTAGTTGTGCTTTAACAACCATGCAATCTCAATGGTTGCATTGAGTCGAAACTATCAGGGTTAGGAGCAACCCTTGGTAATATATGGGCTTAAGTTGATTATTAGAAAATACAGGCTTCTTCTTATTTTCCTTGTGGAAACAAGAAAGAACTAATCTAAGATTAGTTAAACCCAATAATGTCTATGGTTTGACCATAAGGTGTATATAGATCCTATTGGGCTTTCAAGGGGATTGGCTTTATGGTGGATAGCTAATGTAAATGTTGAGATATTATAGATAGAGTAAAATCTTATAGTTACAAGGATTGCAAATAATGTAAATGATGATATGTTATGTGTGGCACGGTATTATGTAAATCCAAACTATCATTATAAGCTAGGATTTTAGAACTAACTTCATAACATAGCAAGAGATATTACTCTTCCTTAGATGGTATTAGAGGCTTTAAATGAGGTCATGTGCTAAGAAGAAAGGAGTGGGGGATTTCTTATGCCTCAAAGAAAGGTTGCAAGTTTTGTCCACATGGTTTCGGTTTGTAAACTTTTAGATGTTAGCTTCTGTAGATGAAGGGTTCCGGTTAGAGTAGTCATGTAAGTATCATATAGATATCATACTACACACGACTTCAAAGAAGTGATGTAAAGGTAACACACATTGAAATGATTAGGGAGATAGTAGTAAGGAGGAAGAATAAGTAATCTCAAGAGTCTTGAATATATAAGTGATAAACAAGGGAGTTAAGGGGACCTCAAGTATTAACCTTGCAATTCTTGAGCAATTGAGATCATTTTTCACCTTAACACTCGTTTGATCCTTAAGAGCAGATAATTCATAATAGAATACTCTTTCTTTGATTTCTTAAATTATGTGAAACGAGGAGAAATTATTGAATATTTATAGACTCTTAAGCCAATGACATCTGTTAAATTACTTTAGTGATTAATGGATAAGATGGAGTATGCTCATTCCAACGTTATCCTAATGAGCTTGGTATGAGCTCAAGACTAATAGCCTTTCTTATGAATGTATGGGTTTGCCTGAAAAGATTGGATGTGAATGAACTAGTTCAACGATTTCTGTTTCGAGTCCACTAAGCCAATTCTCCTAGAGTTATCCTAAATATTAACCACTCTTATCGCTTAACCCAAGGATTCAAACATAAGTCTGTAGTGGGTTTAACCCAATATATTAATATGATAAATCTAGCTCTCTACATTTTGCCCCATGAGCAAAATTCTTTTAATGGAGTTTGGGGCTTTTGAGCATACTATAGAGTTAGTCTCTTTGAACCTATCATATAACTTGTGCAAGGCACCAAGCTTGTTGCTTAGTTATTTATTGTGTTAATAGAATTGACACTGGTTTTGCTTGTTGATGAGTTGGAATAAAATTAATTGATTTTTACATTTCTTCATGAAATTTACTTTTCTGTATACATCATGTTGCTCCTTATAACGATCTTATTGCCCTCAGGATGTTGATGAGCAAATTTCATAACTCAAAGCCTTTCTATTATTATTTTTTTATTGTTTCAGGTGAAGACATTTTTCACACTATTGATGAATATTTGGGCTTCACTAGGATGATGTGATTTAGCCATGTCCTTGATATATACATCATTCTAATATAAGAAGTTGTGGAATAGATCTTATCATGACGTAAAGCATAGCTCTAGAGCGAAGTGGGTAATTTTGTAATTATATATATATTCTAGTTATCATAGAGTCATGATACACGAGCTTAACATCAATGTTGCAAAACAATTTTTTGTTTATTTGTTTTTATGTTAGGGTGCAAGATCGCGACAACACTCAATTGCAAATGTCACTTCGAGTTGACTGGAGCAATATTGCCTCAAAAATTGATTGCTCCATATGTTTTATTTATGCATTATGCCTAGTTGAAAGTAGAGCTAAGAATTGCGGGGCGAGCAAAAAAATTTGGCCTACGCTCGAGTGGCAACCAACTTGCCATAGGTGCGGGTTAGCTCGCTGACCCGCAAAACCAAAAAATAAAAAAAGGGCAAGGCAATGCAAAAAAAAAACAAATATATATATATATATTACTATTACATTTTCATTAGACTAGATCAATAATAAATTACTAGTTTTTATAAGTTTAACTTAAAGAATTTAGAATATTAAATTTGTTATAAAAAAAAAAAAAATTGCGAGCGGAGTGGCTCGAATTTCTCTACTCGCAACCCTTACGGGTCACTGCTAGTCAGCTCGCGTCAACCCATGGGCCGGTGCGGATCAGGACGAACCAGTCCGTTTGACCTGCATTCCCGGCTTTAGTTGAAAGCTCGTCATCCTTGATCCATGCCTCCCCCCTTTTTTTTAATCTATCACATGTGAGTTACAAAAAATGAAAGGGTCACATTTCATGTGAAAGACAATTGCTTGAGCTGATGAAATAATCAATCAAGAATCAAGAATCGATGGATTGAAGGACCCCTCAAAGTGCGTTGCCCCTTATTCTTTTTTGCCTCTTTCTTGACAATAAATGACTGAAAGTCCTTCCTCTTACTCGTGACTCTATCCTACATATATCCAACTCCACATATTAACATATATCCCGGGTTCATTAGCTTCCAAATTCAAATTGTATCCTTCAACCATATATACAAGCGGGCAACCTCTAATTTATTGTCACTTCAATTTTACTTGGTTTGAGCTCCCATCATCTAGCTATGACAAACGGGCACAAACGATCAAGATATTAAGAGAGTCGACAACTCGAATCGCTATACTCCATCGGAGGCAAGCATCGAGTCGTCACTCAACAAGGCGCGTCCCCGCCGATAGCCGTGGCCTCGCTTAAACCAAGTAGCACCGGTGGCAAAGAATCCACATCCATGTTTGAATAGGTCTGCTTTCCCTTTTAGATCTTCTTCACTCAAACAAAAAAAGAAAAAAATCCCATCATATCTTTTCACCAAATCAATCCCAACAAAATAAATAAATAAATCCTCATCATATCTCTTCCCTTTTAGATCTTTTAAATTTAAGCCTCTCGATATCGATCTTTATAATTGCACCATGGCAACTATATACATAGGCAGCCATCGATTCCTCCATATTCCAGGCTTGGTTCGCTCGCACTCTGGTCGTCTAGCAAGGAGCAACGATAAGCGCAAGTAAGCAAGTCATCGAGCGAGGTTATAAGTTGTCCACGAGAACTAAGGTATCAGAAATCAAGAAACCCAAGACGTTACACTCTAAGTAGAGATAAACGTCGAGTCATTGAGGCCTCAAGATCAAGAAAAAAATAAGAAGCTTGAAACGCTACGCTCCAAACTGAGATAAGCGCTGAGTTGTCGAAGGCAAATAAACAAATATCAAGCGAATCAAATAGAAACACAATACTCCCTCGGAGATAAGCGTAACACTTTTTTCCTCATCCCTTTTCGATACTGCTACAAAATTCCAATGATAGTAAGATCTAAACTTCAACATGTCTTCTTATCATAGATTCTCACACACGTTTTATGTCTCCTTGGTAGGTGGCACGAGCTCGTTTCATCGGAAAACCGGAGAAAGAATAAAATGAAATCAGGTTGCCAAAAAAAATATCAATCCTTCTTTTCTTTCTTTCTTTTTTCTTTTCTTTTCTTTTTTTACCTTTTTTTTAATCAAATAGCAACAGCTTCCACCAATGAAAAATTTCCTTACAACATATTTGTCTCGTTTGTCGGAATTTAGATACACCTGTAGCTGTGCGCCTTCAGTGAACAAGGTGGTATCATGATTGTTAGCCTTGCATCTGTGTCGCATGCGAATATTGCATGGGATTTCCTTCTTTTAGTTGCTTGGATATTATTTCTTCCTCGTAATTTCTTTGCCAGCATCACCTCATCATTATGCGAGCACAAAGCCTAAATTGTTAACTCATGTCTTCATAGAGTTCTTCCCTTTATTATTATTATTATTATTTATTTCGGGGGTATTCCAAGAAGCTTGATAAGACATGACAGTGCCGTCTGTGTTTAGAGGATGAACCCTTATTGAAGCTGTGATCATTTACGAAATAATCCAAGCTTTACCGATGAGATATTATTGTTGCTTCTTCAACCAATAAAATCTTTTCTTCAATAGAAATTAAGTTCGCTTCTCGTTCTAATGATCCTTCAGATCCTTGCATGAACGTGAATATTTGCCTTTGATACTTCGAAAAGGATTATAATGGTGATGAACCTTTTGGTAATCAATTATAGCGATGGCAACAATAATCAGGTTTGTGATTATATATATATGTCCTTTCCTCTTTCACCTAGCGAGAGACTTGCTGCTCCGCATGATCTCCTAAGTAGTCCAGCACGATCACATAGTCATGTTATCAAGAATCTACGTGTTCGGGAAAATTACAGGAATTTCAATCTTAGACAATGTTTAATAAACGTTGCTAAACATAAAGTAAACGTTGCAAAAAAGATTTAGTCATGTTTAATAACCGTTGCTAATAAATGTCGCCAAAGGTCCATCGCAAAAAATATCCGCCACGTTTATTTCATAAACGTAGCTAAATGTGTTATATTGAGCGACGTTTAAAAAGTTGCTAAAAATAGGTTATATGCGACGTTTAAATGTAGTAAAATGATAATTAAAAATTTAAAGGCAATTAAAAATTTAAAGGCAAAAAAAAAAAAGTGCAGTAAATCAATACTAAAAGCGACGTTTAAACGTAGTAAAAGATTATCATTAGTAACGTTTAGTCATTGCTAATAGTTATGATAGGCGACGTTTAAACGTAGTAAAAGCTTACCATTAGCAATGTTTAGACGTAACTGATAGTTATGATAGGTAACGTTTAAACGTAGTAAAAGACTATTATTAGTAACGTTTAGACGTAAATGACAATTATGATAAGCGACGTTTAAACGTAGTTAAACCACAATTTTAAATTTTAGTGGACTAGAAAAAGCATTGTAGTTGAGTAATATTGACAATGTTTAAATGTCACTATAAAGCCAGATTAGCAACGTTTAAACGTAGTAATTATAATAGGCATTGATTTCAACCTTGGAAAACTCAGGGAATTCAATGTCAAAATTGACCCAAGATAGCCCATCTGCAAGATGACCCATACAGTTGTCTTGTTTTTTATGTTCCTCTTTATGCCAATGCATTTTTTGAGCGACTTTAACATTCATGAAAAGGCGTTGCAACCTTGGTTTCACAGGAAAGTAACACAAAACCTTTTAAGAAATACACTTTCTAGATCCACCACACACCTTATACCTTGAGGTACCACATGTGGGGCATTGTGTGAAGTGCTTGTTACTACCCCAAAATAAGCAACAGTCATATTTGCATGCATGAATATAATGGCAACCCATGCCTAATCTCCGTAAGTACATGTTTGCATGATAGTATAACTTAGGAAGAGACTCTCCATTAGGGATCACATCATGATGAAGTTGGAGAAGCATATCAAAAGACTTATTACTCCACTTGTTGTATACTTTTAAGTGAAGTAGCTTTACAATAAATGAGAATTTTGATAACTTATACCCTGAATAAAGCTTTTGTTGCGAGTCAACTCTTAGCCCATCAACAAAATTAGGTGAGAAATCAAATCCATCTGCAGGAGTTGGACCTTCAGCTTGATTGTCAATAAATGCCTCTAAATCTTCTAGCATCTCATAAAGTCCGTCTATGTCGTCATCATTTTCCTTATTGAACCCCTTGCTTCCATTCTAATAAACCAAATGTTACATTAGTTTAATGGGTGTTTTCAAAGAACGCTGGTTAAGGAAAGGTTAGATTACAGTCTTTTTATCAATCTACTCAACATCTCCCATTTTGATTAAAAATACATATGGGAGATAAGGTCACCTTGTTTAATACCTTTAGTTAGGATGAAAGGGTAATAATTGATCCATAAGAGAGAATTTCAGTAGAATTGATGGAAATGTATGAAGATATTAACTTAATCTATATGGAGGGAAGTTACAATTTTTAAGGAGGCTTAAAGAAAGTCTCATTCAATTTTGTTAGAGGCCTTTTTGAAATTAATCTTGATCAATATCATGCCCTTCTTTCCCTTAATCTTACTAAAACTATGTAATAACTTTTGGATAAACAGTATATCATTAGTAATTAAACATTTAGGAATGAAAGTAGATTAGTCAGGGTTGATTAATGAGTCCAGTTCATGCCTTAGCCTATTAATAAAGATTTAAGTGATGATCTTGTGCGAAATAATATGTAGGCTAATGGGCCTAAAATGACTATGCGTTTTTTAGGAATGGGAACCAAGAGTCTCATTTATAAAGGAGAAATAAGCTAAGAGGAAAATAATTGAATAATGATTTGGACAATTGAAGGACCAACGTTTTTTATAAATATTAAAAGGGGTGTCATATGTCATTCATTTTAGAGGTAAGGAGTCTATTGCTAAGAGTGCTTTAAGGATTTCTTTTGGCCTAAGGGGTTCATTCAGCCTATCAAATTACTCATCTAGTAGACCACCATGAAGTTTAGAGTTTGGTTCAGCAGGAGTGTATAAACTAGAATAATATGGAAATGGAAACAAAAATGTCTACGGTATTCCATAGATCATCATTGTGTAGCCATACTAACGTGTTGCTTGGTGCAATCTACAATTGAATCATAATTGGTCAACATAGTTGCAAATGCATAGCCACATGGTTACATGTGCCACCAATAATGCTAGTGGTGACAACTAAAGAGGTAGTGGCTAGTAGTTAGTTATTAATTGTTATGGCAGTGGTAAAAGAAGGAAAAGTATGTGTTATTTGCAACTTTTATAGGTGGAATGATAAAGAAAGTTTGTCCCTCATGTCTAACCAAGTAATCACATTCTATGAAAGATAAGGGATTTTTTTATTGCCCATAGATGAGCTATTCAAGGTCTATTGATATATTACATAACAAAGAATATTGGGCGAATCAAAATTTCTCACAGGATATGATTGATTTTACATACAAATTTTGCAGTTAGTTATACACTAAATATATGAAAATGATGATAGAGAAATTATTACAAGAAAATCGTCTAAGGAACACCATTTAATGACTTTATAAATCTTTCATTATACTGCATGACTCTTTTCTTTATTAAGTATGTTTAGGTTGGATTTCTCCTATGTGTCTTAAATTTGTCTCTAAATTGAGTAGCAAATTGAGATTGGGTTCTAGTAAAAGAGAGAGAGAGAGAGAGAGAGAAGGGGGGGAGGGGGGGACTTTTAATTTTGACAATTAAATGATATGGCTTTAAGGTTAAAAAAAGAAATTTATTTGGTATTATTCAAGCACGAATATATATGAGCGATGGTTAAGTATCAATCATATTTGAACACGTGTTAGTCATAATGAGTAGTTTCTAAATAAATTGCCATTTACATTTCACAAATAATACCATATGTTAAAACTTTATTAATAATTGTCTACCTTTTGTAAATACATGAATAAAGATTTATTGATACTAATACATCACATGTTTAGATGAGTAGTGAGCAAATACCAATGTTTTTTCAACACGTGATAGTGATAGTAGGTATTTTTTAAAAATTATTATTTATATTTCCGTGTTTAAAATTTTATCAATACTTGCATGCCATTGATCAATCTATGTAGCATATTAGTACTATTGAAACCTATCTATAACATATAGCTAATGGATGTTTTCTCAAATCCTATTATCATACCAAATCATGCTAATTATATTTAACTTTCATACCTCCTAACATTGACACAAGTACACGACATGTAAAAGTGTCCCTTTTTTTTTCAACCAATCAAAAGGTTTCCATTAAATACCAAAAACATTTTGAAATTTTAAAACTAGGAAAACCCATAAGATTGTGCAAGTTATAAGATTGATGACATACCTTTATGTCACATTTAGCATGAAGGAATAGACTCGAAATGAAATTGCGATTTTGAGATCCATTCCATTTTCCATATTTGAAAGTGTTTTTAGAAGACGGAATCACAATTCCTTGAAATTGGCAACTTTGGTTTAAGGGGAATATGTTGCATTTGGTACGCAAGAATGATCCGAAATGGATAAAGTGGAATGGATTGGAATTGGTAATGGAATATCCAATTCATTCCTTTTGGAAATGTCCATGGAATGGATTGATGATAACCTTAATTAGTGAATGAAATCAATTATATTGATGGGTAATTTAAATAATTACTATTAATGAGAATGGATTTTAATTACCATTCCACCCCCTAATGGTGGAATCAAAATCCCCCGCAAAGCCGTAATCATCAATTTCAAGGAATCGTGATTTTGGTTTCTAAAAGTGCTTCCAAATATAGGAAAGGAAATAAAACCCGGAATCATGATTCCATGTCCATTTCAACATACTAAATGTGACATAAGGGGAATTGCGATTCCACCTTTGATGAGGTAAAATTGCGATTTCATTCTATCTATCCCGTCTTCATTAATTATTATTGATTATGAATTATTTATTTAACTTTCAATCTAAAGATGACATGTAAATAATTAAGAGCATTTTGACAAATGCTAATATATATGCATTATATTCCATGTGTGTTTTCTAAATGTAGAGATGGATTTATCATTATGATTTTGATTTCATTCCATATCATTCTTGCATGTCAAATGTGACATTAGGTTGCTAGCCAATCTTTCCTCTTAAGATTACGCTTTTTTGAATTATTTGATTTTATCTTTAAAATAACTTTGATATTCAATGAAAATTTTATGATTTATACTTTGTTGATGTAACATATTTTTATTATGCGGTATAATAATACTGAAATGTCAAATTAGCGTCTTAATGTTTCGTATTTTCTTGACTTAGATTGCTTAAATTGAAAGTTGTATAATTTGACAGTAAAAACCAAGAACATAAGAGAATCATGGGAGCTGTTGAATTAAAGAAGGAAAAAACAAAGGTACAATTTGGAGAGAAGATTTTCAGTTATGCAGAAGTGGTGCAAAACAACATTGTTAGTTATGAGATTGCAAAGAGGGGTTTCGATTAAGGCAACCACCCTTTTTTTTTTTTTTTTGTTAATGATAAAGGATGGAATAGTTACTCTAGGATATTAATTTAAAAAACAGGTGTCATTTTGTTTTAGTCGCTAATTTTAATTAGGAAAATGAATGCAAACCGAAAATGAGTGGAGTAATATTTAAATATTTATTTGTCGCTCCACTCTACATTTCCCTAAAGTTCCAATATAGTGCAATAAAAATTTGCATTTTTTTTTTTTTTGAGGTTGTCTTAGTGCGTTCGTTATTAGGATAGGTTTAGTTGATATCCAATTTTGTTATTAAATATTTATTGCAAATGTGAATAATAAGGGATTGAATCATTAATGGAAGAAATTTTGACTCCATTTATCTGAAGTGAAATAATATTGGGTAATAAATAATATATTGAGCTTGATAATCAGCCATCATAATATTCTTGGGTGACAAAACGTATAGCTCAAGGAAAAGCGTAACATATATTCCAAAATATATTGAAATATTTATCATATATCAAACAGCCCGTCGTGATCCGATCTATTCACACGTAGGGTTTCAATCAAGAAGGATTCTCTCCCAAACAGAATTTCCTATTACCAACCCACCAACGAGACCAACAAGAAGCACTTTCCGTAAAGAAAAATAAATAAAAGACCAACAGGAAGTTGATAGCATGACACTACACCTACAAAATCCCCCATCCAAAAAAAAAACCCTTCGATAGATGGACCAGAATTTGATTCTGAGTTAACGATTCGGTCCGAGTTTAACAATATACACTTATCTTAATAAAATTTCGTAATCAATCTAGAGCAAAACCATCCGAATACTTATCGTTCCGTAAAAGAATTTGATCCAAATTTATCAGCATATCAATAATACATTTATCTTTATAAAATTTAGTTGGTGCTGAGTCACTCCAACCTTGCTTTATGGAGCAATTACCAACAATAATGCAGTGGGAACATCTATCATTTTGCTTTGCACAAACGGAAAAGAAAGAACAAAATGATGGAAGCTCAAAATTGATTCAAGAAGAGAAAATATATATACATACATATATATATATATATATATATATATATATATATATAATGTAAACAGTATTATATTAGGGCTATCTCTATAATATTAGTGTGTTTAAAAATCACAATCAACAAGATTTTAGGAAAGAAGGGGCGCGCGCGGGGGTGGGGAGGTAGGGTTAGGGTTTCAGAAAAACAAAAGTATTGAAAAACTGATGACAAACTGAGTAATCAATCTGTCCTTCGTAGGCTCCTAGCAAGCTACTACAAGCACATCCATGCAAACAAGCGAAAAGAAGAAGCAGAGGAGGAAGAGATAATCCATGCAAAACAATCTTCTTGGAGCCGGTTATCATCTCAACTCTTTTGGTTGATCGAGAGTTGCTGCTGGTGCCAATTATGGAAAGTCACGCTACCCCACATTCAACCATGGGGATCGGCCTTTGCAAGAACATCACATTTCTCTTCTAATCTTTCTAACAGTAACATTGACAAAGACACGAACACCCTCTTGCTCATTGTCAACGCCTCCCAAAACAACTATTATTGGCAAAGCCTAGCCCCCAGGCACATCCTTCTCAAGTTCAACACTCTCAAAAGCCGCCACAACTTCCACCTCATGATGAATCTCTCATCCCCTAGTAATTTCCTACACTGCGCCAACTTCTGATGAATGCCCACTCCACCTTCTTGTGTTCTTTCCCTTCCCTATTGGTTATCCATGAGTGTTTAGCCTTGTGAGATTCCACATGTCCCATGCTACGGATGAGGTTAGAGCATGAAAATTGCGACCTTCCACCCTCCCCTATTTCTCTTTTATTCCTTCTTATCTTTAAACCAACTTCTAAAGATGAAACCTCCATCAAACCTCTTGAAGAGCTTGTTACCATTAATTTCACACCCTTTTTCCTCTCGATCTCGTTGCGATCACCCACTATTTGTTGTCGATTCCGTCGTTGAAATACAAGTAGAAGACGAAGATAATGAAGAGAGAGAATTTATGGGATCATCATCTCCACAGTCAGAAGAACAAAGCGCATGATGTAGGCAACGAGGAAGTTAGTACTGTAAACCTCGGAGTTGCAAGCATTGCATAAAAACACAGAGTTTGCTGCATAGTAAAGGAACGGTCATCGGTATGGTGCCACGTCCTTCTTTGACACGTCGAGCCTAATTTTGAATTTTGCTTAATTTAAACTATATTAAACTTAGCTCACTTAATACAAATTACTCAATAATAAATTTAAGAAAGAATTATATATATATTTTAACTATCTTTAAAATTTGGAGTCGCCATCAATTGAAATTAAAAAATAACATTAACTAGTTACTAATCTGTGTAAATTCTAAAATATATATATTTTTCTTAAAAAAAAATTAATTAGAGACGTTGTGCTTAAGAGATTAACTTATTAAAATCTAAACAATTATCATTTTTTATTTTTTAAGAAAATAAATTACAGGCTTCATATAAATTCCCTTTTTATTATATATAAGAAAAATGACATTTTCATGCAAAATAAGGCACAAAACAAAGCAACATGGAATTAAGTTTTTTTTTTATTATTCTTCTTATTTATTTTTTATTTTTATTTATTTATTTATTATTAGTATTATTATTTGAAAACATGTTTTGGAAAAAAAATAATTTTTAACAGTTTTTATAGTTACTCTGAAGGTACCTACGTACTTGCTAGTTTGGATCAAACTAACATAGTTCTATTTTTATAAAAACTTTAGTATATTGGTTAATTTTAATTATAAAAACGCATCAGGTTTACCTTTTTTAATCAATTTAATTTTAATCACAAAAGACCTAATTCCTAAGTTTTATTTCTCATTTTTTTTAATTAAAAAAAATAAAGACCTAATTTTAACAACACCGATTAAGGTTTTATTTCATGAAAACCATTTTTCTAAGTAACAAAATGTTTTCTCTTTTTCTTTTTCTTTTTTTAAATTCCGTGTAAAACATGTGATAAAAATCTATTTTTAAAAACTATATTATAAGTAATGAAACATTTTTATTTTCCATTTTTTTTAACATGAATATTAAATTAAAACTAACTAGAAACCTAATCGACTTCAAATGACAGTTATTCTACAATACTTGGAGCCTACACAATGAGTCTCACCTAATGCAAATACATACTTTTATTTATTATAGACACTAGAAATGTTATGCTATAAATACTAGTCATGAATTAAACATGCTAATATGAGTAAAACACAATTTGAATTTCTATCTCAATTTTTTTTCTTTTAGTGTGCAAAAGCACTATTGTTTTCATTTTTATTATGCAAAAAAATATACCAAGAATTATGAACTTATGCAAACATAAAGGAGATTAATTCAATAAAATCTAACTCATGTGAAATAACCAAAAAATCAACATCAAAATTTTGAATATGTTTTAATTTTCCTGACTTTTTCTTCTTCTTCTTCTTCTTTTTTAATAAAAATTATTAAAATAATTAGGAAGAAATAATGGAGAAATACCCACCGATCTATACCGTGTGATGTCGATTGTCTACATGGGTTAATGGATTAGTTTAAGAACTTAAGGGGTCAAATTTGGGTTCTGTACATGTCATAGGTTCGTACTAGACAAAGGAGGATGCAACAGCTTTAAGGGGCTTCCTCGTGGTCTCCTTTGGTCATTAAAGTAACTAGTGATGTTAGACAACCTTAACTAGTGGTGAAGAATGCTCTAGTAGTGGTGGCTTTATCCTAGGTTATAGTAGTGGCAATGGTTCACCAACTGCTACAATGGCAATATTGGGTTCTTTGATTTGTGCTAGATCAAAACCTTACTACTTTAGGAGTCTACAAACACTTAGAAACTCACGACTACCTTTGTTTTAATTCAAAATTTCCTAAATCATGTGTAATTTTAGAGAGAGAAAATGGATTGTGTATGTAGGTTTTTAGAGAGAGAAATTGATGAGTTGAAACAAAGGGGAGCTTTTTGATCCATTCTAGTATATCCCTTGAATTCATGTTGCATCCATCTATTTATAAGCACTATCAATCGAGTTTGATAAGCATAGATTGGATTTGAATCAAATTTAGGTAAAAATGAATAAAGCCATAAGTTTATATTTTTAATAAATTGATTCATTTCAACCGCAAATCATTAGTGAATTATGGTAGCATTTTAATTATAGTACTGGACAGTATAAAGAGAATTAGACAACATAGAATAAGAAAAATAGGACATGACAACTCTTTTATATCACATGTGAAGTGTATAATACTAGATAAATTTTTTTGTGATGTCTATTACTTATATATGTGAAGTATTGCACTATAAATGATATATAAAGTAGTTAACAAGGATTTTTATGTTTTTATTCAAGGAATTTGATTTTTGTATCATATTTTAGATGATATAAAATATAAGCATTTTATCGAGTACTTTGAGATCATTTTTATCTAGTAATCGAGAAAATATATAAACCAAATAAATGACAAAATGTTTTGTCTAATCCAATACTACAAATTTTTAACAATCAAACAATATCTATGTTATGAATCTACAATGTTAATCTATTAATTTGCATAAAAAATAAAAAAAAATTATGATCAAATTTGATTCAATCAAGAGTTGCTCATCCTCTCTCTCTATTTTTTCATGACTTGTTTACTAGAGGAAGAAGATGAGCATGTGCATGTGCATGTCATATGACCTATTACAACCTCTAGAATGTTGACACATGGTAGCTTGGACAAAGCCAAAAAAAAAAAAAGGCAAATTAGCACCTACTATGGGACTTGATCTTATAACCTTTGATTCTACTCTTATACACATGACCGTGATCCTAGCCAACCAAGCTAGCTTTCATCTTAGCTTTTTAACATGCAAAAATTTATATTAAAACAATAACCTATATTTTTCTAATTCTATCTATTAATCCAATTTTTTTTTCATTTTTTTTATATTCAATCATTTTTCATTTTTTATGTTTTTTTTTTCTTTTTTCTTTTTATTATTTGTAAACCTGACCCAATTTAATGAAACAATAATTTAAAAGGACAAAAATAAAGTGTCTACACTAGTAAATGTTTAACTTTGCTTATATTTTATCTACTATGTAATTATAAGCATACATGATATAAAAAGTAACAATAAAAAAAATTCAACAAGTTATTATTATTTCTAGTAAAATGACAAAATATATAAATATTACATAATGTACCAAACTTTATTACTTTGTCACAATAGCTCAAATTATTTCTATGCTTTTTCATACTTTACATATGATCAAAATTGCAAAGCACAATAATATTCAAGTGTTTATAGAATAAATAGAAAATGCAAATTTTTAATCTTTTTAAAAATTCAAAATTTTAATATTTTAAGAAATCCAAGTTTTTCGCTATGCAAAATTTTAATATTTGCATACATTCTAAATTTTTACTATTTAAAAAAATCCACTTTTTAATTTCCTCAAAAAAATCCAAAATATTTTATATTTTATATGAATTTTTACTATTTCAAAAATGAAAAATTTTAATATCTTCAAAAAAATCTAAAATTTTATTACTTTAAAAAAATCCAAATTTTTTTTTATATTTTCAAAAATCTGAATTTTGATTTTTTTAAAATTTGAATTTTAAATCCTTTTGAAAAAAAAAGTGAATTTTAAGCATTTTTAAAAAATGGTAATTTTTAATATCTTCACAAATTCTAAATTTTGAATATTTTCCAAAAAAATCCAAATTTCTAATATCTTCAAAAATTCCAAATTTTTAATATTTTAAAAAATCCAACTTTTTAATACTTTCAAAAAAAAAAACCGGATTTTCAATATTTCCAAAAAATTTGAAGTTTCAAAATAATTTTTTAAAATTTTTCCCAAGCTAAATTAGTGAAATTTGAAACATCACATATTTCTTCAATCTCTTCTTCACTTAAATATTTCATGTCACTACATACACATTCTTTGGATTGTCCATCAAATTATGACAAATTCATGAAGACATAAAACTCCACATGTTCTATCCACTATGCCAAACATTTCAAGGTAATACAACACTGACATTTCAACAACTAGCAAAAATAGTCAACATTTTTTTAAGCTAGCTGCATAAAGTGCAATATTTGCTATATATATATATATATAAACTAAGTGCATTGAAGAAATGGGAGAACCTAATGTAAATCAAGAGTAAAGCCAAATAAAAACTTACATTTACATAGATATATATATATATACACACAAAACTCAATCATTAATACTTCATTTTTTCTAACATCACATTCATTTTTTTCACCCACTTTTTCTCTTCTTTATATTTACTCCATTTCAAACTATTTTTACTCTTGCTAACTAATTATGTACAATTACTACACCTACTATTGAAACTTGCTTTAACATTTTTCTTTCTTTCTTTCTTTCTTTCTTTTTCTTTTTCTTCTTCTTTTTAATTTTTTAAAGCTATATTGCAATTGTAAATGTACCATCATGGTCAACTAGGAAAGCCAATCAAGCTTTCCGTAGGGACATGGTCACCCTTTAAAAAAATTTCCATATTAGTTAATTTCTTCACTTCCATTATCCCCGTCATCAATAAAAAATAATTTTACAATATTTGCAAGGATTTACTCCATGTCAAAAGTTAAATTAAAATAAATAAATTGCATAAAGTATTGTCTCTATGGTACCTTAGATTTTTTGTAGTGAGGGCCACTTCTTATTTGCATAGTTTACAAGGAACTGTATTTTTCATGGTACAAGTTTAATGGAGCAATTTAGAAAAATAGAAGTTTAAGTTATTATATAAATAATGTAGGAAGGGAGGGTAAGGCGGTTAGTATTAAAAGTAAAGTAGATGATGGTGTACGGTGGTATTTAGTTGTTGATTTTGTCAAACTATAGGTGGTGTGTAACTAAGTGCTTTGGTTATACATGAAAGCATCTTAGAAAGAGAGAGAGATGGAGCCATTAGAGAGAATATAAAGAGAGATGTGCATATATTTTAGGAAACAAACCTATGAAATGTGGAAAGGAAGAGGATTAGATATGGAAAGATAAAGAAAGAGGAAGGTGTGTATAAGTTACGAGCCATGGTTAAGCAATTCATGAAAAATTGAAACAGATTTTTAGGAGAGAATGAGATGGTGGTTGTGGTGTAGCGAGGCATGTTGGGATTGATGTGAAACTAGTGGCTAAAAAAACTACAAAAAGGCCAAGGCCAAGTGGAATTATATATGTCTGTCTATGTGGAAGTTAATGGAGTTGATTGATGATTGATTGATTTTAAGTTAAAAGATATCATGGGACTATGAATGTGTGTCTTAACTCTTAATTTCACTTCACCTTCTTGATTCTCATATGGATTTGCATCCCTTTCAAACTTAAAATTGTGTCTACAATTCCAACACACCCTAGGTTTGCAGGTTGGTGAATTTAATTGAAAATTTTATTCCATATAGCATATACCCATTGGTATATTGTAGGGTGGGTGTTTTTGTCAATTTGTGTGCCTAGGTGTTCAAACTTAAAGAGAGAGATACTAAGTGTGTAGATGCTAAATGGATGGGATCATCTCGATAAGCAATTGACGCAACATAAATAGATAAATACAAAACATGAGAGAAGAAAATAATTTATATTATCCATAATAACCTATTGGTTATATTGTTTATAGAATATTTATAGGTTTAAAACCCTACAAATATTAAACAAATTGAATAGAAACCAAATTAATAAAAAATAAACTTTCTTAACTATAAGAAAATTCTTTAATGTTTCGGTATGCATTGAAAACACTAATTATTTAGACCTCAAAAATGGTACCAAATGGCAAAGTAGCTTGCAGTAGCTCAAAGTAAACTCAAATTGATTTTTATTAATATATTATGAGTCTTGTAACTTTTTGTAAACGAAAAATTATGATGCTTTAAAATCAACTCATCTAAGAACTTAAAAATCAGGTTTCTTCTACTAAATTAATAGCTTCTAACTTGTACTGATTCTAACTAATGTTACTTTTGATTAGTTTTAGATTGAAATCGAAAAACTTTTGATTGTGAGTTTGAATATACGATTATATAAATTTATGATTTTATCAATTTTATATGCTCCAATCTTTAATGGAATCATGGATTTAACAGGGTTTAACAAAGAATACTATTAGTGATTATGTAGAATGGTTCATGAGGGAAATTCTGGATGGAGCTATTCAACTTACTATGATCTGAGCTAAATTTTCTCAACCAATCTTTATTTCCTAACCGACAGGTAGACAGAGTGGATAAATGCATTCTCGAATGAAAGGGATTGGGCCACTTCTCCTTCAGTTTGCAAAAGAATGAAATGAATTCATGTATCAAGAAAGTCCATTGGAGATGGCTTTGGGAAGCAACCGTCAATCTCAAGCACAATTGCCGTAGGTTATACTCTAGAACTAGAAGTAGTCTTCTTGTAGAATACTAATTCACTAGAGAATGACGAGAAAATACGGACTTGGCCCAAACATATTCGTAGAGGTCGACTTAAGGTGGAAGAAGAAATTTGGTAAAACAGGAGTAGGAAGAGGCCATCAAGTCAACATCGAGGGGGAAGTAAGTTTTGGTTCGGTGGTCAAGTTTTGAGTTTGAGTCATACTTGACAGTGGACTTTTGCCTTGACGCCGTCCGTCAGCCCCATTTGCATATCTTAATTTCCTAAATTCTGTAATTCCTGATGATATTAATGAGAAGGACAAATAATCTAAATTTAATTCTTAATATATAACCGTTCCTTCTTATATGAGTTTTTAACCGCTTCAATCCTTTAACTTATTAAATTAATTATTGGTTTGATAGAATTGATGCTAATAAGATTTGAACATAATACTTTTATTTTTTTTTATTTTTTCGGGGCAGCCGGTCTGATCTGGTTTGGTAATGCTTTCTCTTATTATTATTATGTTAAAGTTTTGTATTTTCCATGACAGTCCGTGCATTTTACATCTCCTTAAATGAGATTCAAGTTTGTATCCGTCGATTATGATGCTTTCGGCTCAAGCCTTAAATACGGTAGCTGTGTAGCTGATTTTACACTATTGGTTGGATCGAGGGAGGGAAAACCCAGCCCAGGGGAAAGGAACTTAACAAGGAAAATTGTATATTTTCTTTATTTGGAAATATGAAGAATTGCGCCATTCAAAATAATTCTTTTCATTACGGAATAAATTTATCTTTAAAAAAAATAATAAAAACATATTTTTAAAATATAAAGACTTTTATAATATTCTAATAAATAAATAATGAAACGGTATTTAACTTCATTAATTATATAATAGCAATACTGGAAGAATTCCTGATGTATATATATCCTTCAACAATGCATTTGCCCAAAAATAATAATAGATCGAACTTACTCAATATTAAACATATAATAATTGTATAACTTTGATTTCTTCATAATATATGATTATATCAAATATAAATATATTTTTTTGCTTTATTTTATAGAAAAACTATCATTATTCTTCACTATTTTGTAAGTGTTAGATTATAGGGACGAATGGCTTAGGTCTAAAACTGACAATGTTTGCATACATAGTTGGAACAAGTGTTCTAGGTTTTTAAGGAGAAGATCTTGGAATAATTTTCAAGGCATAATCAGCCTTTGATTTAGGTTTTGAGGGGTTGGCCATGGTTGTCTTGTAGAAATTTCCTAGACAAAAAGTCGAGGAGTGAATTGGAATTTTCTTTAATGAACTCAATTTCGAAATTAAATACATATAAAATTGCTTTCCATCTAGCGAAATTTTTTTTTAAACAAGATTTTTGACATTTTTTAGTAAAATTTCTTTAGCTGATTTGCAATCAACATATAATAAAAACTTCTTATTATATAAATCATTTTGGAATTTTGATATACATAATACTATGGCTAAAATTTCTTTTTTAATAGTGGAATAATTTTCTTAAGTACCTTACCAAATACTAGAATAATATCTGATGACTTGTTCTTTATTTTTGACCAATTGTTTGAGAATTCCCCCTATACCCTTCATTTGATACATCCATTTCCGGTGAAGATTTGATTTCTTTCTTAATTTCTTGAACAATTTTGGTCATTTCTAATGACCAATTTGGAGGATTTTATCTAAGTCTTTGGAACAAAGGTTTACACTTAATCCTAAGGTTTGGGATGAAATAAAAAACATAGTGGAGACATCCTAAGAATCTTTGAAATTGTTTTTTATCCTTTTATTTAATCAGGGAATTTCTCTCCAAATTCTATAGATCGATACTATTTCATGTCCTAAGAATATGAGCTTAGTTTGGAATAGTTTCATCTTTTTAGATGAAACAACAAATCCGTTTCTTTTGATAGTTCTGAAGAAAACTTCTAAATGTTTGAAGTGTTGATTGATATATATATTTTTTTAGAATATTAACACATCATTTATGTAAACTATTGAGAAATTAGTATATGAAGCAAATATGTCATTCATGACATTCTGAAATTCATATGGAGCATTTTTCAAGCCAAAAGGCATTCATTCCATTCTTAATGCTCAAAAGGAACATTAAAGGTTGTTGTATACTTGTTAGCCTCATCAATCTAAATTTGCCAAAATCTAGATTTCATATCAAATTTTGAAAAGAGTTTAGCTCCAATAAGCTGATTGAGCAAATATTTTTTTATTAGGTATTGGATACCTAATCCATTTGAGTACGATATTTAATGGTTTATAGTTGATAACTAGTCGAGGGTTTCCTTTCTCTAACTTTGCTTGATTTTGATCATAAAAGTTAAAACATGACCAAGAGGACTTTGATTTTCTCATCAATTTTTTGTTTAATAAATCTTGAATTTCCTTTTTACAATATTCTAATAATTCTTGATTTATTTAGATAAGTCTGACTTTTGTAGGGATTTTATCTTCAATAAATCCCTCAATATGAGGTAATTTTACTGAATGTTGTTTTCTTGACTAGAAAGCATTTGGGATTTATGAACAACTCTTTCAAATTTTTCTTGTATCCCTTTAATTTTTTCTTGAATAGCTTTTGATCCTAAATCTTGGATAATCCTTTTTTCTTCTAGTTCTTATTTAAGAAAGTTTACTTGTCTAATTTTGCTTGTTAATTTTTTCCTTTAACAATTTTATTTCCTTTTCTTTAATAGGAACTATAAATTTAAAAAAGATCCTCTTATCTCTGATTATAGATTCTAATCCTTGAGAAGTTATTTGAAAAGGATAAAGCATAGTGAGGTAAGAAGTTCCTAAAATCATAGGGTTACTAATATTTTTTACTAATATAAACAAAATTTTAAAATTAATATTGTGTTGAATAATTTTTGCTTTAGATAGTTTATATTGAACATTTAATCTTGATTCGTTGATAGAGACTAGTCTCTTGAAAGTTTTCTCATAAAACTTTGTTGGAATCAAATGTTATTGTAAACAATTTTGATCAGCTCCACTATTTAATAAGGCTATTATTTCTGTTGAAAATTCATTGTTTATAATTAATTTAACTTTAACATACCACTTTTGAATATTTATTCTACTAATTGTATTGATAAATTCTTGATATCTATTTCATTGCTAGAACTACTTTCTACCTTATCTTGATCAATTTTCTTTTCTAACTCTTCATACTTTGATCTCAAATCTTTTACTTCCTTTTTGAGATTATTTATTTCCTTCTGAAGCATTTCTAGAGTTATAGGTTCTTTTTTATCGTTAAATTGGTTACAAATATTTTTCATTGAATAAGCTTGAGAAGAGCTTGGTTCTGTAGGAAGATCAAGCAATTCTAAATATTCTTCTCTTTGTTTTTGATAAGGTATAGTGTTTATTAATTTTAACAAAGCTTTTTGTTCCTCAATAATAACAAAAATCTTTTTACATGAACAAATATTTTCTAAACAACACTCACTTAATTGATCATTGTCAAATTCATATTTGCCAGTTAATTCTTGAACATAATTTTCTTCTTGACTAGTTTCACTCTCATTTATAATTTTTAATAATTCATTTTTTATGTCTTCGGATATAACTAAATTATTTACCTTTGAATATTTTGGAGCAATATAGCCTTTTTCGCCACATTAGTAACATTTGACTTCTCTTGTTTATCTCTTCATTTTTTGTTTATAATTTTTCTTTCTAACTTTTTGTTTAAAGTTTTCTGACTTTTTAATAGGTTTTAAATATTTCTTTGCTCTTTTCTTATATTTTGATGATGATGCTTAAATTTTTTTCATAACCATATTGATAGCAAAAACCTCCTAATTCTCTTCTTAAACTAGATTTTTCTATTTGGATTTTTGACTTAATCCTTTCCTTGACTTCATTAGCAAGGAGCTTTGGAAGTCCACAAATAAATTGTTCTTTCCAGAATCTTGAATTACAATCGTTTCTTGAAAAAACTTTAGTAATAAAAACATCTTTATACCATTTAAAATCTTGAAGAGTTTAATAACTTAAAATTTGAAGAATATCTCCAGTTTTTTCTTTGTATTGATCAGGATTTCCTACAAAATGTTTTAATATTAAAAATAGTGGAGTTGAGACTAAATCTTCTATATAAATTACTTGACCAAGTTCATTTTGAACTTCTCTTTTAACAGATAAGATGAAATTTCTTTCATCTTTAGTGAGATAGTTTTCCCACCATCTTTAAGCATACCAGTAAATCCCATGGTTAATATTTGAGCAGTCCTATGATTAGAATTTCCATTTTGTTTATAGGAATTTGCAGCTATTACCATTTGATTAATTATTGATAAAACTTGATATTCAGCAATACCATCAATATTCCATTTGTACACACCATTTCTAGTGTATGCATTGACAATACTGTATTCATTTTCTTCAAACATAGTATTAAGAAGTGATGGCTTCGGATACTAATTCCTATGTTCCCATCATGGGTTCTGATTCTATCAATATTAACCTTTTTTTGAAAATTGATTAGCTAATGCTTCAATTTCTTGATCAATTGTATCAATTGACTTTAAATTTTTTAACTTCTTTGTAATTTCCTCAGTAGCTCTTATATCATTTCTAAATTTTAAATCTTTGATGTCATGGATAATTCTAGGTGGATAAATTGGTTTGACCAAGTCTTGATTTACATTTAATTTTCCTTTCTTCTTTTGATCAGTTTGTTCTATGAGCATGTTTTCAATTCGATTTGTTTGCATACCTATGGTATGTAATATTTGATTAGTATAATTATTTTGTGACCTAGTGCTAGCTAGTGCACTATTTTCTATAGAAGTATTTTTTGAATAGAGTAGCTTTTAGACTATTTTTTCCTAATTTGATTTTTTACTTCTTGAAGAGTTAGATGTGTTGAACATATTGGGCCATTGTTAGTATCCCAATTCTTAGGGATTTTATTTAAAGTTTGAACAAAATATTTTTTATCTAGACCAAAATTTTCGTTTAGCCATTTGAAAAATGGAACATTCATCCTAAGATGGTTTTCCATGCTAAGATACCATAAATTTCTTATGGTTTCTACTTCTTCTCTTGTGTAAATTATGAAGAATCTACATTTGTTTTCTTTGTTTTCTAGAGAACCAAAATCTTTTCTTAATAAGCCTTTATTAATTTGAAAACGTTCTTCGAATTAATTGTGTTTGGTTCATTCATTTGAGATAATGTTGGAGTATTTGGTTGATAAATTGGTTTTGGTATCTTAGGTTGAAAATCTACTTCTTTTAATTTAACAGGATTATTTTATCTTGATTCAACTGGTTTGTCTATATTTCTTAATTTTTGTAATCTATCAATACCTTCTTGCATACTTAGAGTGATGTTAGGAGTATGGCTTTGACCAAGTGTTTCTATTAGGTAAGGTGGAGCGGTTGGATTCCTATCAACTATATGCAGAAATTGAATTTTAATACTATCATTGTCAAATCTTTGAACAGAGGTTGGATTCTTATTTGAGACAGATGTTTTAGGTGGCAATACTTCCTCTAATAACCATTCATCTGGAAGTTTTACTTCATTTCAAATTAATGGTTTTGGAGTAAAATTTTTGGTATTATTTGGATTTGATTCAAGCGGAATGGTTTCTCCTTTAGGAAGAAGCCATTTAGCTTTTGGAGAAATAGTTGATTTCATTACCTTATAATACACTTGATATATTAAGGCAATAGTATAGTTTAGTTCCTTTATGTAATTACTATTTTCAGTTTGAACATAGAGCATAAGACTATATAAAATTCTTGGATCATCTAAGCTTATTGTAAAGTTTGGATAACATTGTGTTTACCAATAAATTTTATGTAGGTTTGTCTGGAACAGTGACAATATTGTTTCATTGAAATAAGTGTTTCTAGTATCTCTTAGCCATATCGGAATAGATTGATTAATACCTAACCTATGTAATGGAACAACTGCTAATTGATTAATACCCATCAAGAGATATCTTTTCCTCTTATTAGGGTACAACCCATAGTTAGATTAAGACAAAGTGAGAATTATATATTATATTTAGCTTAAGGAATTCATAACTCTATTTTAGTTGAAGTTATATTTAAATATAAATCATATTAGAATTGAGATTCAAGTTGGGTATTAATATCTATGTGTTTCACTAAAAAAAAAGAAATGCACTCGATGGATGATGATGCAAACACACCACCAAAACTAGGTAAATGCTCGTAAATGCACATATTTTCTAGATGGTTTTCAATAAATTTTAGATTTAGATAATACAGATACGGTAGACTTGAGTATGGAAAGGGAAAATAAATAAATGGATGAGTTAGAATAGAGTAGAATAATCTCTCTCTCTCCCTCTCTCTCTCTCTGAATCCAAATCCAATTCCAATCCCCAATCACGCCTTGTCTAATTTTGATCTCCCACGGGCTTGACCTTGACCAAAACAAACCCACTTCGCCTTCCTTCCTTCCTTCCTTCATTTTCTTCCCTTCCTTCAAACCAAAGTAATTCCTTCCATTAAGTTTGATTGTAGTTGTAGTAGTAGTTAGGACTTCAAAAAAGAACAAAAAGATATCAAAACACCAAACAAAAACAAAGCATAACATACGACTCAAAAGATCTGACCTTTCTCCTTCCAATTGTTTTCTCTGTCCCTCCTTTAATATATTCCAACCTCTCTCTCTCTCTCTCTCTAGTTTCCATTTCTCAGGACAAGGAGAAAAACAGCAGGAAAGGAAAAGGAGGGAAAGCAACAAATCTCACAAAACCAGCAATACCCATTAATTATTTAACCCAATAGGAGAAGTTAAATTAGGATTTAAAAAAAAACCCAAAAATTGGGTTAGATGATGTCGATGTCGATGTCGAATCTAGATTAAAACCTGTTTGAGATCTAATAATTTACTCTTTGTTCATGGCTCGTACAAGATCATCATCTTCATCTTCAAGCACATGGAGGTACTGCAATCCATCGTATTACTTGAAAAGACCCAAGAGGCTGGCTTTGCTCTTCATAGCTTTTGTTTGCGCCACCTTGGTAGTTTGGGATCGTCAGACTCTTGTCAGGGAACACGAGGTCAGTCCTCTCTTACTTTACTATTCATTTCTATGCTTAAAAATTTGTTACTTTGGAGGAAATTTTTTGCCAAGTTTGTGAAAATTCTGCATCTTTACTTTGACTTGGTAAGGAGAACTGTGTTTTTAGTTGCGTGGCATTTTGTGGGAATATGGTTTTAGGGGATGGTAGTGTGGTGATCGGTTGAATCGAAATTGGATCAGCGGATATTATTATGTTACTGCCAGCTAGTTTTGATCTTGGCCTTGTAAATTTTAGTTTTTACATAGCATGAGACCACTGGTATCCTCCACTATTAGAAAAATTCATACTTTCTTTTAGAATTTGTAGCTTTTCTTAGAGCATGCTGTTTGCCTGCTTGGAAGCTGACTTTTAATTGATGTGTTCTCTGTAATAACCCCTTGTTACATAGAGCCAATTAAGAATTGTTAGATGTACTAGCAATTGCATCAACAAGAGGAAAAGAGCTAAATGAATTGAAACATTTACGTGATTCATGGAGTTAAGTCCAAGGGGACAATAGAAGGAGCAAAACTACATACCAAAACATTGATCAGGCATATTTCTGGGAGAGTCCCATGATATGGGAAGATATTTGGGTAGACCTTGATCATTGAATTGAGACTACTGTTCAGCGACAGGCGTGAAAAGAAATAAAGAAAACGTTGGGTCCCACCTCGTTGTTGTATCACTCCTTTGTTTCTAGCATATGCGATGTCCTGGTCCAATGGACCGAGTCTACCTATATATTTACCCATAATATGTAATAACTAGTCACTACTCTAGGAGAGCTCCAAAATTTTGGGCAGTACCGTGGCTAGACCCCTGGCTTTTTCATTTGTTAAAAGAGGATGTTATAAGGTTATCTTTATATGTGTCTAGGTGTGCAAATAAGCATAGGAGACTGAAACTCCCCTTCAGTTTCTGATTAGCCTTCCCAACTACTGTTACAGCTACATCTGTAGCCATAAACTCTTTGCTTCTTGCTTCTTAAATGGAGCGTAGCTGGATGAAAATTAACGCTGGCTTGTTCTTTTCATGCAGTTCTAAATCCCAAATTTTCATGGCTCTTGTAAGATAATCTTTTTGTCATCAAACCCTTATTACAAATATCATCCTCATTTGCAGGAAGAACTCTCGAATTTGAGTGACAAAGTGACAGAGTTGCAGAACTTGGTAAGATATCTGCATTGCCTTGTCCTGTTCTTGATCAAGCTTAAAGAGTTTTTTCTTAAATTTTATTTCCTTAGAAACTGCATTGTTGTTCTTATGATTTTGGGAGGGTAATTTTCAGTTTTCTGCAATTTAATGTTTAAATCTATACCTGAACAGAATTATCCATTCCAGTGTAAGTGTACTGCATTTCTAGAAAGATAAGTTCTATAGGCCAAGCCTTAATATTGCTGTGGATTGTTCATTTGTTAATTTTAGTATTTGTAACCTACAACCAGATGAAGAGACTGAAACCCCCTGCTTATGTGCATGAATTAACTCTGGATTTGTGCATTCAGCTAGAAGATTTAAAAAGTACCCATGGGGAAGCAATCATAAATATCGGACGGAAACGCTCCAGAACATCCAGCAAAGAGGTTCCAGATGATCCAATTGATATTGAACGAAGAGAGAAAGTGAAAGAGGCTATGCTTCATGCGTGGACCTCATACGAGAAGTATGCATGGGGTCAAGATGAACTTCAGGTATATCTAAATTTCTTCTGAAGGGACTTTGTGCCAGCTGAAAGTTGCACTAGCAATAACATGGCAAATATACGTACTCTTTCTATTTCTGTTGATGCCCCATGGGGCTTTATGATGAGCTGAATTTCTCTAAACATTTTCTTGTGGAGTGAGCTGACGACAATTTCTTGTGGTGCCTTCTTTATTCTGTTTCTGTCAAATAATTTCTGCATTCATGAGCAAATTTGTCATAACAGCCACAATCAAGGAGTGGTGTTAACAGCTTTGGTGGTCTGGGTGCTACTCTTATTGATTCCCTCGATACATTGTACATCATGGGACTCAAAGAGCAGTTTCAAAGAGCAAGGGAGTAAGTACTTGTTATTCCTTATTTTAGTACTTAGTCCTGTCATGTCCTCCCTCTATGTGTGTGTCCCGATGTCACATGTGCGCACACACTCACCACATGTATTTCTCTCTCTCTCTCTTTCCTCCCTCCCTCTCTCTCTTTCTCTCGCGTGTGCGCCTGCGCACACATTATCATGTGTCTCCAGATGTTTAATTTTACACCTAAAGAAGTGCATTACAACTTTTTCTGGACCTTGAACGATGTTTTCTCAATGTAAATTTCTACCGTTATTGATGTTAATGCGCTTGTTGAGTGATTTTATGTGCCTTCTGTGCAGTAAGTTTTGATTCTGTTTATATCCTTATGTGAGCTGTTGCTTATTTTTTCAAGTTCTTCCTTTATTTCTCAACTGGTCTTTAAGCGGCACTGCTTAGACCTATTTCTTTAGATACTAATTTGGCAGATCATTCAAGTGCTTGCTTTTAGTTGAACTGAACGTTGTTCTCTTTGCAGGTGGGTTGCAAATTCTCTGGATTTTAACAGGGACTATGAGGCTAGTGTTTTCGAAACAACTATAAGGTTGCCTTATAAGGTTTATTTCAAGTTTTCTTTATTAATTGGGAAATAAAAATGGTACATTGTCCGTGTGCCCAGGAATTTAGGAGAATAATACTTCCTAACTTCTGCTCTGATACTTCTTGGATAGGGTTGTTGGTGGACTTCTTAGTGCATATGATCTCTCTGAGGATAGAATTTTTCTGGAAAAGGCTAGAGATATAGCTGACAGACTTCTGCCTGCCTGGAACACACCCTCTGGGATCCCATATAACATTATTAACCTGGCACGGGGAAATCCTCACAACCCTGGGTGGACTGGGGTAAGTGTTTAGTGCTTTTTACCGTTTTGTGTTAAGCTAGTTTCATAAAAATGGAATACTTTTGGCTTCTTTTGAGCCATATTCAGTCTTTCTAAGTTTTGAATGGCGTGTGCTTACATTAGATATGCTCCTTTTTCTGCTTTTCTTGGGGTGTGAAGCATTCCTTTTTATGAGCATTTCTCACTGTTGTGTTCCTGTTTATGGGGATTTGCTTTCTTTCTTTCCTCTTTTAATTAATTTATTTATTTTTTATTTTTATTTTCATTAGATTAGATGAAGCAGTCCCTTCAGATTCTGCTGCTTTTAGATTGAGAATGGTCTTTGACACCATAATTCTAGTTGTTGAGTGGATTTTCTGTAGGACATCCATAATTTTCTGCAAGTTTTTTGTTGTTATTTGTGTATTGGATGTATTATAATTTATGCTAGTTTTGTTGGTTTGTAGGGGAACAGTATCCTTGCAGACTCTGGTACTGAGCAGGTTGAATTCATTGCTCTCTCCCAGAGAACTGGAGATCCTAAGTACCAGCAAAAGGTACATCCTATTTAACATGCTTAAAATGCACATTTCTTGTGTAATATGATTTCAGTCTCAACTCCAAAAGGTTATGGCAGTGATAGTGTTACCAATGTGTTGTTTGGAAGTGTTCTGGCTACTATGTTTTTATTCTGATATAGATACATACATCTGGCACTTCTGTAATCACTTCTTGAAAGGTACAGGAACAAACAGCTGGTGTTTAAAGTTAATGGCTACCATGAGCACTAGGAGATTCATCATAGAAAACTAATTTAAAAAAAAGATTTAATTATGGAAATTATTGAAATGGAATTTTAATGGAATTGGCAGTGCAGTGAAAGCAGCTGATTGATGAACCCATTTGCTGCCAAGTTTCGTTTTGGTTTCAATGTTTTCTTCTAAAGTCACTGTTTTGCCTGTATCTTTATGTTTGAGAGGAGTGGTAAATAATGATAATTTATTGTTAAATCTTTCTTCAGTAGAACGGAGGATAATGTTTTGGATAAAAAAATCGCTGTCTCTGTGAGGGTTCATTGGAGTGAGAGGCACTCCCTTTTGGAGGAGGCTCTTGAATTCTTTTCTGACTTGTGTGATGAATTGTCGATGGTAATGTAGGTAGAAAATGTCATATTGGCAATAAACAAGACCTTCCCTGAAGATGGCCTACTTCCTATTTATCTCAGTCCGGACAGTGGAAGAGCATCTTACTCTGCAATTACTTTTGGTGCCATGGGCGACAGGTATTTACTGGGAAATATGCAACCATGCAATAATGTTGTACTGTTTGAGTATTGTTTTCTTTGTTGATGTTTGTATTTTGTTACTGAAAAGTGTCCCTAGGAGACTGCTAATTAAACCCTGTCTGTTTTTTCTTTTTTCATTTATTCCGCAGCTTTTATGAATATTTGCTCAAAGTGTGGGTGCAAGGCAATAAAACTTCAGCTGTCAAGCTTTACAGGTGAGAAGCCTTTTTACACTTAATTTTCTTAATTTGCTCAGAAGCTTTACTTCTTTTCCTTAACCTTTTCTCCTGTAAATGTTTTTATTTGGGGCTACTGTAATTTTATGGAGATGGGGGATTGCCCCTGTTTCGTCCTGGTGGGAGACTGGTGCTGATGCCATATGGATTACCAGGGCGATGGCTTCTCCTATAAA
Source organism: Laguncularia racemosa (assembly GCA_037954665.1). Lineage (NCBI taxonomy): Eukaryota > Viridiplantae > Streptophyta > Magnoliopsida > Myrtales > Combretaceae > Laguncularia > Laguncularia racemosa. Next base: position 221,772 of record JBBMOL010000223.1, on the reverse strand, counting down.
ATTTCAGTATGCAATTTCATCTTTTGGACAGGAAATGGTCTTACATTGACATTCTTTTGATCTTCATGCCTACATTCACTTTTCATTGCACCTGCGATGAGGATCCCTAACATGAAGTTGGATGAATTTCAATTATGCTGTGCATTAAAGTGTGTGCAGCTTCTAGCTCACCTGTCAATTCAATTTGAGAGGATGTGTAAAATGGACTTATTTCTAGTTGACTTTCTCGGCTTTGATACTTCCTTCAATTTCATCTAGAGGGTTAAAAAGTTGAAGAAGATAAAAAATTGTGATGTTCAGAAATACATGTGTTATCAGAGCTTTTGTGCTTTTTAAACATTTTCAAAATATCAAGCTAAGTGCTAGGCTTTCAGGCTGATGTTTTTAGTTGGACCAACAATTTTGAACATAACTTTGTATCTGTATTTTCTTTTTAGTATTTTCAAAATATTGGTAATTGTGGGTGCAGGGACATGTGGGAAAAATCAATGAAAGGTCTTGTGAGCTTGATCCGGAGAACAACACCATCATCTTTTACTTATATTTGTGAGAAAAATGGAAACTCTCTAACAGAGAAGGTCCTAAAAATTTCTAACTTAGTGCTATAATATGGTTATTTCCCCCTGGTCGTAGTCTTAGTTTTTGAATTTGAAATTGCTGTATCTTTTTTCCATTCAACTACAGATGGATGAATTAGCATGCTTTGCCCCGGGAATGATAGCTCTAGGATCATTTGGTTATGGTCCTGACGAGTCTCAGAAGTTTCTTTCACTTGCTGAAGAGGTACTTTAATATCATAATAGCCTGTTGGTACTTAGTTTTGATATTTCCTTATTTTTCCATACCAAAATAAAGAAGAGGCTGAATGAACAAACTGACTTTAAATCCGCTATAGATTTCTTGACAATTTGATTATGACCTAATATGAAGATTTCTAGAAAAGATATTTTAGGGATGACATACTACATATTAGAGGTATACGTACCCTTATATCTTTTACTGGTCTTTCTAAGCACAAGATAGAGGAGGGAGGTTATATGTAAGCTTTATATTATCTCAATTATTTGTGCAATCAATCATAGTACATTTGCTTATTTTGTATATTCAGTTCCTTCCCCCCTTCCTTCCTTATTCTCCTTTTGGTGTAATTTTAAATGTAATTTATTAATCGGTTCACTTTTTTTGCAGCTTGTTTGGACATGTTATAATTTTTACCAGTCTACACCAACAAAACTGGCGGGTGAAAACTACTTCTTTCATGAAGGACAGGTAAGGGTCCTTGAGATTGATGAAATATAATTACTATATACCTTTTTGTTCCTTTTTCCTTTGACCCAAATCATATACTTGATGTTGGTGGTCATAATTGTGCAAATTATTTCTAGGATATGAATGTGGGCACATCATGGAATATTCTGAGACCAGAGACGGTTGAATCACTCTTTTACCTCTGGCGCCTGACTGGAAATGCTACGTACAAGGAGTGGGGTTGGAATATATTTCAAGCGTTTGAAAGAAACTCTCGTATTGAGTCAGGATATGTTGGACTAAAGGATGTAAGCATCTCTTTGAGGCACAGATTCATCATGTTTCATGCCCTCATTTTGTTTATTGCGTAAATTACAAATAACATGTTGAAGTTTTCATGCTTTTTCACTTTGCATGCCCTTATTTTTCCTTTTGAAATTACATGACTTGAGTTTTGCTCCATCATGAGGTCTTTAGTCTACTGTTTGAATAAAGCACAATAGACGCGCATGATGCACTAGATTGCCCAAATGTCTTCTTTCATTCTTGTCATAAAAAGTAGACTTTTGTGACTAATTTTTGTGATGGAGGGAAGAAGAACATGTTTGGGTATTTTAATGACGGAGTGAGGGAAAAAAATAGTTGTTTTAGGAACTATCACATGCACCTTACATGCTTTATTTTCTTGGAGGACTAGCATATTTAGAACAGAGGAAAACTCGAGTTGTGTAACAGCAAGAAAATAAAAATAAAAGTAATGTAAATATGCACTATGAAAGAACATGAAATTGAAGTATTTTGTTTTGTAATTACCCTTTTATTTATTTGACAACAATAGAAGCAGTATTATTGTATGGGAAATGCTTAGTTCCCGAGAGAAAATAACTGATGCCAAGTGACTATAATTTGTGATCCTATCAGGTGAACAGTGGTATGAAAGACGACAAGATGCAAAGCTTCTTTCTTGCGGAGACACTGAAGTATCTGTATCTTCTTTTTGCTCCTACATCAGTCATACCATTGGATGAATGGGTTTTTAACACTGAAGCACATCCTTTGAGAATTGTGACACGGAATGATAAACCATATTCGGTAGAATCCGAGGGGCAAAATAAGCCAGCTATTAAGTTACGTACAAGGAAAGTTGGAGGAGGAAGACTGAGTTCTGGAGATTATTAGAGATAGTTCTATAAATTCCTAGTTCAGGCTATAATTTTAGTCTCCTGGAGGATAAAGAGCCAAAGAGTCAACCTTCTATGCACCAGGTTCCCCTCTTTCAGGGAGAGGTTGTTATGTAACGTATAGTTTGTTTTCCACCGACATTCATTATCTTATAGAGAAAAAGGGGGTTGGCTCTTCAGAATTACTTCGTGGCTTGGTGAATGAGGAGCTGTAATTCTGTGGCATAATCTAAAATTTGCTTCCAAATCGGTTGATGAGAGAAAGGAATGGGAACGCTCCTCTATGCTCACATTGTATACTCCTTGTTGCTCGCTGCAGAGAGTTCCTAACTTTTGGCTTTTCTTTATCCTTTCTTTTTGATTTAATCATCAATTAAAGATTATGTAACATGGTAAAATGTTAGCAACTTGGGATATTTTTTGTTAGTGCATTGCCTTTTCCCTCCACGTGTTCTGTCATCCTTTTGTGTCTTGGTTAAGTGCTTAGAACCCATGAACTTTTTGCTTGATGTGCTACTGCTTTATATGCCTGTTTATGAAAGTTTTGTGTAGAATTTACTAAAACGTGAGCATGAATGCGAGCATATGGTCATGAGAATGCAATTGCGAACATAAGATGCACGATGGTACGTCATTTTTGGGGAATGCTTTCCTATGTAGGATTTTTATTGAAGATTTTGTTATGAATCCGTAAATCTTTACCAACTTATGAACATGTTCGATAGGGATTGCAGTACCTCGGGTATACAGACATGCTATTCTAGGTTGGGTACATTACTATGGGTATGAAAAAAGAAGGAAAAGATTGGAAACTTCAATTTAAAACCTCTTGCATTCGGGTGGAACGTGAGAGCCGATAATGGCATTTGTATTGGGAAATTTGTTTCATGCATTTCGCCCGTTTGTTGATTATGTCAGTGCCGAAAACGAGTAACATGCACAAGGTAGCAACCCAAAAGTGTCTATACTTTGTACGCTAGACTAGGTATTCCCTACTTTGCAGATGTGGTCTGTGCAATACTATATCAGCATGCAGAGTGTCACGAGATGAGAGGTTTATCCTCCTACAGATCTGTGCAGCATTCATTCATATTTTATTTTATACTTTTGCTTCATTTTTAGATGGTGAGATGGCCTTTCTTTCTTTCTTGTTTTTCTAGGTATTGTTTTGAGCCCATTCCTCGTTATGAGAGATTTCATCCGATTTTATCATGGTTCCTCTTATGATTATGGGGATTAACCTTTGCAACTAGTTTTAACTTGTTATTATCATAATTAAAAAAGTGATATTAGTTCTTGATTAGTTTGTTTAGGGGTGGATAAATCCGTCTTTAGAAAACTCTTACTCTTAAAACAAACTACTTGTCGATACCATGTACTTATATTTTAAGCCTAGATTGATTCCTTACTTTCCTTTTGATGTCAAGAACCGTAACACAGAGTAGAGCAATCTATTACTCCCATTGTTTGGACACTCAATCAGTCATCTCCACCTTTTATATGTAGATATGATGCATACATTGCAAATGTGTTTTTGACTCTAAAATCTGCTATCTTCATTGGAGTTTGTGAATAAATTCTCAGCCAATATTATTTAGAAGTCTAATAACTCGTGGCTTAAATTATGAGTGAGAATGAGATAGCAAGTTATTTGAATTCATTCAATATATACTTGAGATTTGACAATAATAAGCTCCTACTTAATTTGAGGCTATTCAAGTAGGTTAAGTTGAGATCTACTTGATTTCAAGTTGGATTTACATGTTAGTTAAATTTAAGTCAAACTTGAATTTCAATGTTATTTGAATTGAAATAAAAAAAAAAAACTTTAGATAATCAAATCTAAACAAGTTTATTTTAAGTGAAACTGAATAACCTAAACAAGTTGACATAATCATTAACTTTAGATAATTTGATTTTTTTCTTAATGGATGTCGGTTGTTCTTAGATATCATTTTCATTAAAAATATTGAAGGAAACATAATGAATGTATACATAGTCTTATGAAAAAGTTAATGGCAAAATAAAAAAAAAAGCCTCATAAAAAAAGATCAAAGGTAAAAAATACAAGTATAAAATAGCAAATATTTTTGTCTTTCGTTAATAATTATATGGATGTCATATGTGTTTTTATATTTTTACAATTTATTGACTAAGATTGTAGAAGAGAAGAACAATGATCACTTACTAAAACATGAGTCTTGCATTTCATATCTTGTCATATGAGTGGCATGACGTTAACGTGTGAAGATTTAGGCAAATCATAAACGTTTGATTTTCGATTAAAAAAGATAAGCAACATGTTTGTGCACCCTCAATTTTATTGATAAATTCTGGATAAAGCAAAACAAAATATATTTTGTAATAGGATTTTAAAGTAAAGATAGTGTTTTGTTTTGTTTTGCTTTATATAAAAGTTTTGGGTAAGATACTTAGGTATCGTTTGGTTACTGGTACTGGACAGAACAAGAGTACTGGACAGTACTAAAAAAGAAGGACTAGATAAAAAATATTTTTGTACCACTTTTGGTTTGTTCAGTACTGGACAAGGATTTTTGTGCTGTCTAGTGTTTGGATTGCAAAGTACTGGATTGGACATAGTAAATTTGACAGTTTTGCCTTTTTTAATTACTGGAGAAGGCTTTTGTGTTGTGCAGTGTTTAAAATTACAAAGTACTGGACTGGACAGAGTAAAATTGACAATTTTGCCCTTTTATTTATATCATAATTATTTATATATATTTGATATTATTATAAAAAAATGATTTGAAGGTTTAATATATTATATTAAATATTATAGGGAAAAGAATTATGTTATATTTAATGAAATAATACGTTATTTATAATTTTGAATATGTCACTAAAGACATGAAACACTTTTACACTGAAACATCCACATATCCATCAACCACTTTGAACAAGTCATTTAGATCGACAAAATTACTAAATCCATCCACAAATTAGATCGATTAGATTAGAACATCAATCACTTTTATATTTCATAAGGACAAGGCATAAATGATATAGATAAGTTAATAATCATACGTTTCCATAGTCAAAGTAGTTTCTATGATTATGACCTACCAACTATATCTGATAAAAAACCTGCCAACTCTATTGCAGGAGATTCATGAGGTTACAACTACTACAAAATATGAAAACCGGTTTAACCATACAAGATACTTGTTGAGTCTAATTTTTTGTTTTCTCATTCCTAATCTGATCTATACTAGACCCTATGCTTATCTAATGTAGATCCTCGACTTGAGTTAGGAATTTCGTTTTATTTTTTGAGTCGCGCACCCAACTGTTGTTGGGAAAGATTGAATTAAGACTAATGAAGCGGATTAGTCCTAATTTGGACTACTAGTCGTCATGATTTCCTCTTCTCGTTTTTTTGTAAAAAGAGGAAAGGGGAAAACCGGAGTTTCTAAGTTTGGAGGCTAATCTATTAAAACCCTAAGATTACCACCTAATCTCCTAAAATTTACTTTATCTCGAAATGTCTTTTATTTTATTTTTGTCGTCTTTTATTGTGTTTTTAAGTGAATTATGCTAGGAAAATGATTTTTATTCCTTTTTTAGGGTTGCCCCAAATGGGTGTCTACGTACCTGCTATTCAGGATCAAACAAGCTGTAGTTCGCTTTTCTTGAAAAACTTTAGTGTGTTTGTAAATTTTAATTATGAAATTTCTTTTAATTTATGTTTTTACCATTTTAGGATTTTTCTAAAAAAATCTAAACCTAGGCTTGATAATTTGATTTTTTTGAAAATGATAATTTTAAGGAAAAACACCAATTTTGGATTTATTTAAGAAAATGATTTTTCTAAGTGATAAAAATTCATTTTTTTATTTTTCAACTCATTTCTACTATTATAAATTTTTATTGATTTTTTACTTAATTTATTATGATTTTTATAATTTTTATTAAATTTTATTAATTTTCATAATTTTTATTAATTTTTTATAATTTTATTAATTTTTTATTGAAAAATTTTCTCCTAGATTTTTATCTATCCTATTTCAAAATCAAAATATTTATTTTTATTTTTCTAATCTTTTTATTTTTTTCTTTATGAATTTTCATATTTTTATCATTTATTATTATACTTACTATTTTTATTTTCTTTCAAGGTAAGTATGAAAGGCAAATTCAAAATTTCAAAAAAATTACATTTAGTTCAGTACGTAATTTTTAGTACCGAATTACATGCGGTACTAAAATTTCTGATTTTGTCCAATACATAATTGGTGTTTAGTCTAGTACTTCCTTCATGTGTGGCAACCAAACGAGGGATAAAAAATTTTGTCCAGTCCAGTGCCGAATTTCAATGCTAACCAAACGCTACCTTACGGTTTTTGATCTTATCACATCATATGCGACTTTTTGAAATTACTTCCACGCAAACGTAATTTCCAATCATCATGTATATCAAATGCACCATTAAAGGTAGAGAAGCTTGTTATGAGGTGTTAGAGAATTATTTTTGTAAGGGAGTTTTTTTTTAAAAAGTGATTTGGTTTTAATAAAGTATTTTTATTTTTCCCTCTCGTGCAATAAAGTTAGAATCCAGAATTTCTCCTACTACTTTCCATTCCATTCTATTCTCATCGATACCGTTCCTTTGTTGTCTGCAAGTGCAAGCGCAGGCAGGACAGACGTTGGAGAAGCAAAGAGTGTGGATTGGCGCTTCTCTTCGCAACCACCATTTGCAAATTGCAAAGGCATATTGCATATATATGCAAATTCATATAGAGATGGAACTATAAAAAAAGAAGAAAGGAATCAAACTTCGAGAGTGGAGGGAGAGACATCCAAATGAGAACAGCTTTTTCTAGTCTTCTATGTCGTTTGCGCCATTCCCGATTTCACTCTCACTCCCTCTCTTTCACCCGCACCCTCTCTCCTTCTTCTTCTTCTTCTTCTTCTTCTTCTATCATTTCCTTTTCCAATAACCGTCTCCAAGACAATGATTATACTAAAGATCATACCTTTATGTTCTCTCCCTTGCCGCCGTGCTACCGCCGCAGCCTTCTCACATGCTTTCTTCAATACCCTCTCCAATCACAACAGCGGTGTAGGTTTTTCCAATCCCTTTAATCCTAAAGTTCCTACCTTTTTTCTTTTTGTTCATTTCATCATATCACTAATTTCAATAAAAAAGTTCGTTGATCTGTTACTCAATGTCTCTCCTCCTTACAGGTTTTTTCACCAGGCCCAAGCAGTTAAAGAAAATTGAAGTCAATGATCGCCACAGGTTCCTTCCTTCTTTACTTATCTCTTTCTTTTGCTTCATTTGATCACAGTGAATCTTTTCTTAATGACTCGTGGATTGCTTGCCTTGAGATAATTTTGTGATGGAATTATGAGTTTCTGCTTATATAAGTAAACATTAGGCCATTGCTATTAGGACAAAGAAGGGGTAAATTAGCTGACACCCTACGAAGTATTGAAATGATAAGTCATTTTTTAATTTTTTATTTTGTTTTCAGATGTCTTTTACCATTTCAATACTTTCTAGAGGTGTTAGCTCACTTTACCTGAACAAATGGTTGAAACCTTTTTAGTTGCCCTTCTGGCTTGAGGTTAACCGGTGCAATTACCCCTGTACCTCTGTCTTTAACAACGTAAGTACGATAAAAGTAGAAACTTTACGGTCAAGAGCTTTGAAATTTTGAAATGCACCTTGTTCTAAGTTATTCCTGGCTGTGCATCATTTCTTCTATTAGTTTTGATTCATTTTCTGCCCTATAGTGCTCGAGTATAATAAAAAAATTGAAATTCTACTTTGTCATTACACATAAGTGGCTTGAATATCTGTTGTTTACTTAAAAATTGTTTGCAGTCAACGTGCGGTGACAACTGCATTATGGTGTAACTTCCTTGTTTTCTCGCTAAAATTTGGGGTCTGGATAGCTACTTCTAGCCATGTTATGTTGGCCGAGGTTATACATTCCATCGCAGATTTTGCCAATCAGGTATATTACAAGATTTTCCCATACACTTCTTTATAACCTTTTCTTGTTTTATCTGTTCTTCTTTGACTTGATAATTCATGGCAATCGAATGTATCAACTTTATCCACGTATGGTGATAAAATTTATGCCTGCTTTTGTAGGCACTTCTTGCCTATGGTTTGAGTAGTTCAAGGCGAGCACCAGATGCTCTCCACCCGTGAGTCCCTTTCACATCATAAACGTCTTGTTAATTATTTCATAAATCATGAAGCAAGGACGCAATAGGGTTTTCTGAACAAACATCCTACTAGTTGGCTCAGGATAACATTCTTTCATGTTTTCCGTTCTTTTTACCTCACAGTAAGCATCTTTTGAGATTTATTTCCTGTGCATGTTACAAGCTCTGTAGAGGCCATACTGATTGCCAAATGTCTTGTCAACTAGTAGGATATGGATTCTTTTTGGCTAATTCGGTAATTTCATTCAACCAAAAAAGATTTACAACTGCAAAGTGGATATGGGGCATTGCCCATTATTTACAAACTTTGGTTGGGGATAACGATCCCTGATCTATTGCAGCATATGCACTAAAAAATACTAACACTATTATCTCTTATTTGATTACATAAATATAATTTAAAATAAGTTTTGCTAAGCTATTTGTGCTAGGGATTCTTTGCCCCAGATGAGTCGAATTTCTTATACACTGGATACAATAGATTGTAGCCGTTAGTATTGATTTCCATTTATCTATCTGCTGGTTCGATAAAGTATTGGATAAACCATCTAAAACTTGTTGCCATGAAGTACAGGACATTGGCCATCCCAAACTAGACATTACTTCTTTCTAGACTACTGATGAAAATGAGCATTGGAAGAATAAATGTACAAGAAACACATTGTTTGTGTTGTAATTCTCCACTGGTTCAGTTTATCAAAATCAATTGCAAGCCATAGGCTAAAGTTATGTCTTGGTATGAATTTGTTGTTCCATACTAATTTGGTCTAAGACATAGTATTACCGAGAGGCTTAAGTGTTGAATATGCACTCTTGGTAGAGAAGACACCTTTTGAAGACGGTTTCCATATAAGTTTGTCTTCTAAAACTAGATTTTGGTATACATTTGACGGGATATTGAAATTGTTTCAGAACTATTCTTGAGGTAGGGCCCATTCTCCATTCTCAATTAGATTGCAAACTTTGGCATTTTGAGATAAGCCCAAGGAAGCTATTTTCCCTGCACTAATTATATCATCCAATGGACCTTATGGTAGCCAAAAATCCAATCAAAGGGATATTGAAAGGTCATTTCCCACTCTCCATTCAAGTAAGGGCCTTGCTTGATTACGTAGTTTTAAGAGTTTCTTTCAAGATCAAGAACATGATGAAGGGGTTTTGACTGACCAGAAATTTCTTCTCTTTAGGAAGATAGTGTGTATCTGCCAGGTGCCTCTAACACTATTGTTGTGTAACTGCAATACGTGCTTGAGTTGAGCTGCTTTATTCCATAGTTCAAGTTGTGATAATCCCAAACCCCCTTCAACCAAAGAAGCGTAAACCTTTTCCCATCTTATTTTAGGTTTAGTTGCAATGTTGGGTATGGATTTGAAGATAATTTGATATGATAACTCTCATGACGTTATAGATTGTGCTTTGTGTATCTATATACATAGGAGAGGACATGAGATAGGATAAATAAGGAAAAAAAAAACCTTCTAGCTAGAAGGAAAAAAGATTCCAGGAGTACTCATAATCTCCCCTAAATGATGCAATAAACAGAAAAAAAAAAAAAGATTGGAAAGATTCACAATTTGAGTTATCTGAAAAATATAAGACTCCTAACATCTTACTAGCATTTTCAATAGAATTAAATCAAGGCCTCCTTAGATTGGCTAATATATACCATTGATGATCACAAACCCTACAAAACAAAACCCCTTGCACAAGGGATGCATGTAACCTTTACAACAAATTCTTAAGGAACACAGCATAAGGGTTAACACATCCATGAGAACAAGAGTTAACCACACCCCACTCCACCCCACCTTGTGCCCCACCCCACAAAAAAAATAAAAAAGGAAAAAAAAAAAAGAAAAAGAAAAACTTCTTGCTGAACTACTCGATTTGAGCATAGTTGGTTAGCCTTGTGGTACATTGTATGCCTTAAAATTGCAAAAGTTGTGGCATTTACTCCACAAACTTCTCAGGACAGACCAAATTTCCTTACACTTAAAAGGAGGCAACTCTAGGCGAGAGAAAATGCTCCCACCTCTCTCTAAAACCGCCCCACCCTTGCCCCTAAAAGACCACTTCTTTTAGGCTACAAACACACACAAACCACTCACCCTACCTCACTTATCTCGTGATTTGCTGGACCCAATAGAAGATGACATTAGCCACCCCCATGAGCGGCCTAGTAGGATCCCCACTGGTGGCCGGAGCATATTAGGCGACCATTTTCCCCCACTCTTCCTAGGAGAACCGGTAGCTAATTCACAAGGCATGGTTCCAAAGGTGGGAAGTCCTAAGCACCCAAATAAGGAAAAAGTGGGGACACCTTTTAGCTCTAGAGGAAAGAGTAAAGTTGACTTGCCTAAAAGAGGAATTTTGGATCCTTGTGCTCCCAAGGAAAAGCTATCTATGCATAGTTGCCTGGCAGGAGAGAGCTCTAAAGTAAGTTCTGGAGCCACATCACACTTGCACCCCTTCCAACAAATTTCCTCTTTTAGTAATTCAACCTTAGAAGAAGTAAATGGTCTGCTGGAGGACCTTGAAAAGCAAAACCACTCTACAAAACCACCCTCCCCAACTAAAACCACCTCTGGAAGTGTGCATGAAAGGAAAATGTACGCCCATGCTTGCGGTAACAAAGACCTTGAAGGAGAGCTGCACTTCCAACTTCGGTATCATCCTCCTGCCAAGAAAGGAGCGGTCCCTTGAGTGAAGATCCCTGAAGTAGTTGAGGTCGTCGGAGGTGAGTACTGGTCCTCCACTCTCGTAGGGTTCTTCCTCGGCCGTAGGATGCCATTTAAGTTAGTCCAAGATATGGCACTTCGTCTTTGGAAAGACTATGGTATTCTGGAAGTTTTGGGAAGTAAAGAGGGATTTTTCTATTTTAGATTCGCTAAAGGAACTGACTTGACACCTCTTCTAGAGAGGACTTGGTACTTTGCGCAAAGGTACCTCATCCTTCAAAAATGGAGGCTAGGCATGTCCCTTGAGAAGCCTCAGCCAACCAACGTTACGGTTTGGGCATTTTTCTTGCATGTTCCATGCGAGTATCTCAATGAGGAAGGCATTAGCCACATAGCAAGGGGAGTGGGCGTTCCTCTCAAGGCTGATGCCTTAACGGCTTCAAGGCAAAGGACAAATCATGTGAGAGTACTTGTTGAGATTGATGCGAGAGATGATTTGATTACTCAAGTAGAAGTGGAGAGACCTGATGGGTCAACTTCTAGAATACTGGTTGAGTATCAGGGACTTCCTATTAGATGCGGTGAATGCAAGGTTTTTGGCCATAGGGCTAAGAATAGCGAGGATTAGTGGGTTTTGGTTAGAGGAGGTGGTAAGGCGAAGGGGAAAGTGAATGAAGAGGGAAAGGTGGGCAACGATGGTACTATAACGCCCTGTCACCAACCTAGAGGGGAAGGGAGTGAGGCAAGGCAGTCCACTCCTAAGCCGAAATGGGTACTTGGAACTAGAGAGAATTCTCCCAAACCGCCCTCCAAACTCCTTCATGAAGATACTCATGTAGAAGGGGTTGAGGGCACGGAAAGAGTTGAGGCTATTGAAATTATGCAGTGGGAGGAAGAGGCAAAGGCTGGGAACGAAATGGAAGTTGAGGAACATAACCCACCAACAGCTACCTTTGTAGTGGAAACATAGCTATAGGGAATACTTCTTCAAGACCATGGCACCATCCTACATGATCAGCCTATGCTAGATGATGCTAATGGAATTGAGGAGTTTGAAAACACTCCCTTCAGTGAACTAATTCCCCAACTACACCATGGACCATGCAGCAACCTAAAGAATACAAAAGGTTCAAGCTCCTCCAGTAAGCACAAGAAGAAGCAACGGAAAAGGAGAAGAAACTTCACCTAGCTGCCCAATACCCCAATAACAATGCATATAGCAGCTTGGAATATTAGGGGGCTAAATGACCCCATCAAGGTGGCGGATGTTAGATGAATTTGCAACGATAAAAAAATAAGTTTTATAGGTTTGCTAGAGACTAAGGTGAACCCAACAAAAGAAATATCAATTAAGAACGCCTTGGGTGCACATTGGCAAGTGAGAATAAATGAGGTTGCTTGGAAATGTATGTGGCTGGCTTGGAAGCCTAGAGATTGGCATGTGAGCGTGGAGATGGAACACACTCAATTTATGCATTGCAAAGCTACAAATATGAGATCCAATTCCACTCTTTTTGTAACCTTTATCTATGCTTTCAATACTGATAGAGAAAGAAGAACCCTATGGAGTAACCTTGAGAACTTAGCTCGGTCACTAAACCAAGATCCGTGGCTGGTTCTTGGAGACTTCAATTCAACTAAATCTCCTTTGGAAAAATTAGGTGGGAGAATGCAGCTTACGGATGCGATGGTGGAGTTACAGAGTTCTATTACACATTCAGAATTAGAGGACCTGAGCTCTGTTGGGGATTTTTTCACTTGGTCAAACTGGCAAGAGCATAACCTAATAATACGTAAGTTGCACAAGATCATGGTGAACCAACATTGGCTAGGCATGTTCCCCAAAACACAAGCAAAATTCATATCCCCTACCCTTTTTGACCACTCCCTTGCAATCACTTGCATGGACTTTAACTTGGGTAGTAGGAAAAGACCCTTCAAGTTCTTTAACTTTTGGATCGAACACAAGAGCTTCAAAGACTTAGTAACCAGCACATGGCAGACAGATATTAGAGGCTCTAAGATGTTTCGAATTGTTAGAGAACTCATATTACTCAAGCAAGTACTTAGGCAATTGAACATAAATGAATACTCCCACTTTTCGGACAAGGTACAGATGGCCAAATCCAGATTACACCTACTACAAGCCTCTGTCCTTGGGAGCGGAGATATCTCTAGCATGGAGGAGGAAAAGAAGGCGTACAAGGAATTCTATTTGCTTAGAGGAGCCCACGAAATTTTCTACCAACAGAAATCAAGGTCTCATTAGCTAAAACTGGGGGATAAGAATACTTCTTATTTCTACAAAACCATGAGGAACTTGCATAACCGAAGCTCTATCCATCGCTTATTCAGAGAGGATGGTAGTGAGGCAATTGGGGATGTAGAAGTCAAAGCATTAACAGTAGACCACTTCCAGTGGCTCTATGACAACCTGTCATCTAACCTTAGCCTGGAGGATGTGACTAACTTGGTAAATTGGAAATTGAGTCATCAATAGCAGCTTGAGTTAGATGTCTCCTTCACTGAAGATGAGATCAAATGGGGGTTCTTCTCGTAAGCCAGCGAGAAAGCCCCAGGGCCTGATGGGTACTTTGCCAAATTCTATAAGGAAGCTTGAGGAATTATTGGAAATGACTTGCTGGAAGCCTCTAAAGAATTCTTGTCATCTAGCCATCTACTAAAGGAGATTAATGCAACCATTATCTCCTTGGTTCCCAAAGTTGCTAACCCATCTAGGCTAGGTGAGTTTTGACCTATTGCATGTTGTAATGTCATCTATAAGGTTATATCTAAAATCATTGCAGCTCGAATAAAGAGGGTCCTCCAATCATTGGTTGGTAAAGAACAAGCGGCTTTCATTCTAGAGAAAAGAATTACTGATAACATCTTTCTTGCCCAAGAGTTGATGGCAGTTTATCGCGTCCAAACTAGAGCACCGCGTTGCACCCCCAAAGTAGACTTGCAAAAGGGATATGAAACGATCCGATGGGACTTCTTGATGGAGATCCTCAAAGCTATGAATTCCCCCCTCCCCCCATCTATGTACTCTCATAAAGCAGTGTATTTCTACACTGAAGTTCTCTATCAACATTAATGGGGAATTGGCAGGTTATTTCCCTAGCAATAGGGGGTTGAGATAGGGAGATCCGATCTTTCCTTATCTCTTTGTATTGGGAATGGAGGTATTATCTACCCAATTAAGGAGATTGATCGAGAATTCCCAATTCTCTCTTCACTGGAGATGTAAGTCTGAAAAACTAACCCACATTTGTTTTGTAAATGATCTCCTCAAATTCTCTAGAGGAAATCTTGAATCGGTCTCCTTGATCAAAGAGACGCTATAGTGGTTCCACTCAATTTCGGGCTTGGAGGTGAATAACAACAAAAGCAACATATTCTTCTCTCATGTTCCTGAGGGGTGAAGGAGGATATTCTCAAGTATACCCAGTTCTAGGAAGGTAAGATGCCAGTTCGATACTTAGGTGTACCAATATCATCTGCTAAGCTCACAAAAGAAGACTATGATGCCTTGTTGGAGAGGATATTGGCTCGCATCACATCTTGGACATCTAAATATCTCTCCTATGTGGGAAGATTGCAATTACTCAAGTCGGTCCTTATCTCTATACAAGTCTACTGGAGTACTGTATTCTTACTTCCTAAATATATCATTTCGAAGATGGACAATTTACTTAGAAGTTTTCTTTAGAGCAGAAGCTCTCACACGTATTCCAAGGCTAAAGTTAGATGGAGTGAAGTTTGCAAACCAATGAAATGTGGGGGTCTAGGTATACTTAACTTACACCTATGGAATAAGGCTATTCAAATAAAAAACATTTGGCATTTGTGTAAGGAAGGACCAAGAACCTTATGGCTATAATGGGTTCACTTCACAATTGTGAAAGGTAGAAGCTTCTGGTTTACCAAAACTCCTTCTTTATGCACTAGGTCATGGAAGAAGTTGTTAAAGCTTAGAAGTCTAGTCTGCACCAGCTTCTGTTGGGAACCGAACAATGGCCTTGTCATATCACTCTATTCAGACTATTGGCTTCCAGTAGGCTTGTTGGACATGATATTTAGTGCTCGTGAGATGAGTAATACTGGTTTCTTTCCTATCACCAAACTTTGTTCCCTAATGAAAGGAAATGAATGGTGTGTACCCGAGGGATTGTTTTGGAATAATATTCAAATTCCTTCATCTCTCCACCCCAATGCCTCATGCACCGATCGTCTCCGATGGATCCATTCTAGCACGGGCGAGTATACAACAAAGAGTGGATATGCTTTTCTTAACCCCTCGTCTTATATGGTGCCCTAGTATAAGTTGATTTGGAACGAACACTCATTACCAAGACACTTGTTTATCTTATGGTTAGCTTGGCTAGGTAAACTCTCTACCCTAGACAAGCTGACTTCATGAGGTGTCACTTTTGCTGCAACTTGTTTCCTGTGCCGTCAGGGCCTGGAAGACCACTCCCACTTGTTCTTCAATTGTAGCTATTCCTCCCTAATCTGGGGCACAGTGTGTGACCATCTCCATTGCCCTTCCTCCTTTAAAAGTTGGCAAGGTGCTACCACATCCTTGATGGCCTCAGCTGACTCCAATTCTCCCACTTTCCAAAGGAGGAGTGTTGGCCTAACTGTGACAGTCTATTGCATCTGGAGAGTCCGCAACAATGTACGCTTAGGGCATAGCCTTCCTAAGTGGGGTTTAGTTGTGAACCAAATTAGAGCTCACTCTACGTTATTGTAACCTTAGATATAGTTGTACTGTTATTTCTATTTTTGTCTTTGTGACTATGATGTAATTTTATTCGTCTTTGACAGTTGTACAACATTTGGATATTAATAAAATTTTACTTATCCCAAAAAACTTCTTAGGATAGAGACAGATGCTTCTCATCCTCTACCCTCTCTTATCATCTTAGGATTATTCTTACTTTTTGCAGTTATGGTTATTCCAAAGAGCGGTTTGTTTGGTCCTTGATATCTGCTGTTGGTATCTTTTGTCTTGGATCCGGTGCTACTATAATTCATGGATTTCAGAACCTTTGGACTTCACAGGTTATCTCCCTTGTGCGTATGTTCTTCTGTTGTTCCTAATTGTCAGTCGATACCTTAATATTGAAATATTTAAGTCATGAGTTTGGTTAATCATTATCATTTTCAGCCACCTGAATATATTCAGTATGCAGCTTTAGTCATCGGTGGATCATTTATAATTGAAGGTATATGCTGGCTTACTGTAGAATCTCCTCATACTTGGTTTCTTTTTGCATATTTCCTTATGTTCTATTTCATTCTTCTTTTCAGGTGCTTCTCTGATTGTTGCTATTCAAGCTGTCAAGAAAGGTGCAGCCGCTGAAGGGATGAAAGTCAGGGACTATATTTGGCGTGGTCATGATCCCACATCTGTTGCAGTCATGACTGAGGTGCGGCTATTCTTAATGTGATTCTTGAGGAATCAATCTTTCTACTTCTTTCTGAATGTATGGTTGTTTTGCTATATACATACACACACACACTCACACACATGCACATATATATATATATATATTCTCTATTGGGAAATGTCAGATTTTAATTTTTATTAATATAGAAGGAAGACAACTAAAGCATTACAAAAAACCTAAAAGATTGATCTAAGCGCCAAAAAACAAGAGTGGCTAGATCAATAACTTGGTAAGTAATTGTAGGAAAAAAGGATTTTATTAATTTAGTAATATTGTATTATTTATAATTTATTCTAGTCTATATATACAATTTGTTACACTAAACAAGGAAAGTCTATCGATAATTACAACAGCTAATTATAGTTAATTCCTTTTAACTTATTTATCTTGATTTCCTCCACTAACTTTCTTGAAATATCTCATAAGATTAATCATATGAGATTTTCTACACTTTCCTTCAAGCTGATGAATATAGATCTTCCATTTCTAGCTTGCTAACACTCTCATTTAACATGTTGTTACAGTCCCTTTGTCATCACATTTGCAAGTTGAAGCCCTATTGGGACATATAGAGTACAAATTAATCAATTGTCTAGCTTCTCTTTAATAAAGTACTTATCTATCTCAATGTGTTTTGTTTGTTCATGCTGCACTAAGTTGTAGGCTATGCTTATAGCTGATTTGTTATCATAGTATAGCTTTATTGGTTTGCTCCATTGAATCTTTAGGTCTTCTAGGATAATTTTGACTCACAGTAATTCACATACTCCCATTGCCATAGCTTTGAACTCTACTTTAGCACTTGACCTTGCTACCATACTCTGTTTCTTGCTTTTTCGAGATATCAAGTTTCTTTTAAGGAAGGTACAATAGCCCGAAGTTGATCGCCTTTTGACTGGAGACCCTGCAAAGTTCGCATCTGTGTTAACTGCCAAATCAATTGTAGATTCCTTTTTGAACAAAATTCTCTTCATTGGATGTGCCTTTAAATAATGAAGCACTTGGTAGATTGCCTGTAGGTGAACTTTACGATCATGCACAAATTGACTGATAACATTGACCGAGTAAGCTATATTTGGCTTAGTATGTGTAAGATAGATGAGTTTCCCAACAAGTCTTTGGTACATCTCTCTGTTCATTGCCTTATTTCCACGAGCCTCACTTAATTTGTGTGATTTTGTTTAATGGGAGTTCTAACCGGTTTGCTAGCTTTCATACCTTTTAATCGACAAACCTTGTTATTGTCAACCCCACTAAATCCCGGTGGAATGCTCATATAGATCTCCTCTTCTAATTCTCCGTGAAGAAAGGCATTCGTCATATCATATTGGCTACAATTCCTAATCAAAATTAATAGCCAAGGACAGAAAAATCCTCACTGTATTCATGATAGCAGTTGGGGCATTACACCCTTTGACAAAGTCTACCAGAAGAGAAAACGTGGAAGTAAAGTTAGTTTGGGGGAACAATTAGTGGCCGATTAAGGGGGCATGTGGGTAGCTAGGAGTAGGACGTGGAAGAAGTACATGGTAGTGGGGTAATGGGTTTGTAATGTAGTAGTGGATTAGTGGTAGGGATGTAATATAGTAGTGGATTAGTGGTAGGAATCTTTGTAACTACTCATGTTTTATTTAACATAGAAAATATGAATGAAGGGCAGACTTTTTTTCAGCAAACTAACACCTGGCACATGAGATCCTTGGGTTATCTCCAATGAGCCTAAATCACCTAGGCAATCATAGGGAAACTCGAAAGGAAACTTGGCAAACAAAATCATAACTTCCAGCACAAGTTAGAGTGCCTTAGGACTAGATCACAAATGCTTGTCGCTAACTCTTCATCTTTGCTACTGGAGCAAATATTTCTTAATAATCTACTCCATATGTCTGTGTGTGTCCTTTTGTGATTAATCTTGCTTTATAGCTTTCTAGGGACTCATATGACTTAAATTTTACTATATACACCCACTTACAGCCTATGGTTTACCCTTTAGTAAATCAACCACTTCCCAAGTCCCATTCTTCTCTAATGCATCCATTTTTGCTTCCATAGCAAATCTCTATTATTTCTTTGATAATGCTTCAGACAATGAACTAGGAATAGAAGCTATGTTCAAGGTGGAAAGGAAACATTGATGGCTTGGGAAAAACTTCTGAAAAGACACAAAGTGAGACAATGGGTATAAGGGTCTTTTGGTGCATTCTCGGGTCTTTTTTCTTGTAGCAATAGGCAGATGTAGGTCCTAATCAAGGCTAAGAGGCTCAAGACAAGGTGGTTTAGGGTTGGTACAAGGATGGGCTGTTGGTGGTGTAGAATTCAGATTTGACTCACTTATTGTTATCTCATTTTTAGAGCTTGGTTCAGAATATTGTTCTTGCCTTGTAGTCATGATGGGATCTCCTCTCCTTGTATGCACTTAGTCAAACCGAAACCAGTCAAAAGTTTTACCATCTCCTTCCCTTTTTTCTTCCAACCCATCAAATTGTGGAATTAACTTTTGAGATTTGAATTTAAATGACTCTAGTGATAGAAAGTTTGACTCCTTATCTTCAAGCGTATGTGACTCCCCCTAAAGATAAGGAGTGATATAATAGGGTTTATTTTCAATAAATGTAACATTGGTTGAGACATAGAGTTTTCTAGTAGGTGAATGATAACATTTGTAACCCTTTTGAGTAGATGAGTACCCATGAAGACACACTTAAGAGCATGAGGATCTAACTTCCCACGACTATGACTATGAACATGTACAAAGTAAGTACACCCAAAAGCCCGAGGAGTGAGATTGAATGAAGATCAAATGTTGGAGTAGAATTTGGACAGCTTTTCTAGTGGACTTTGAAATCCCAAGACCCTAGAAGGAATTCTGTTTATGACATAAACTGATGTGAGTACAACTTCTTCCTAATATGTTTTTGACACATTTTGTTGAAACAATAAGGCTCTAGTGCACTCAAGAAGATGTCGGTTTTTTCTTTTTGCCACTCCATTTTGTTATGGAGTGGTGATATAGGATGATTTGTGTATGATTCCTTTTTTTTTGGAAATACGGACTCAGGATTTGATTGAAATAATCTCGAGCATTGTCTAAACGGAAGTAATTTATCTTGGTGCCAAATTGATTTTGAATCATTGCATAAAAGTTAGGAAAAATATGACTCACATCATACTTATTTTTGAGTAAATAGATCCAAGAGACTCTTGTGCAATCATCAATAAATGTTACAAGCCTCTTAAACCTTGAGATGTTTGGAATAGTTGATGTCCTCCAAATATCACTATAGATTAAAAAGAAAGGAAAAGATCTTTTATTATTGATGGGAAATGGTATACGAGTGTATTTTGCATACTCACAAATATCACAATGAAAAGACCGAACATCAAATCCCTTGAGCAAAGAGAAAAACATTATTTTCAACGCAGGAAAAGACACATGACCTAACTGCCTATGATGTAACTAGATGGCATCTTTATTGGAAGAGGAAAACAATGTAGACATGGCAAATTTATTGAATTCTGGTTGACTTGATGTATCTAAGTAATTGAGTCCATTATGTTCCTTAGCAAGTTCAATTTTCTTCCCCAAACCCTAGTCCTGAAATTCACAATGGGAATCATGGAATATAACACAACCGTTAGATCTTTTGTAAGCTTTTGTATGAAAACCAAATTTGTAGATAATTGGGGAACATGAAGAACATTTTTAAACACCAATTTCGGGGTAACTTAGACATCAACTATTCCTGCTACTATGGTTGTAGAACCATCAGTAACAAGAATTTTTCTATTGCTAGGATAGGGGTTATAGGTTTTGAATTTATTTGAAATATGGGTCATATGATCCATAGCACTAAGTCTAGGATCCAGGCATTCCTAAGCTCATTACCTAAAGCATCTAACCTAAGAGAGATTAGATCTTTACCTGAAAGGGTCAATGAACACGTACCTTGATTCGTTGGTTGAGAATTGTCAGTTGCTAGTTTTTCAATAGTCTCCAGCATACTTTTAATCTTCTCAATTCTCTCCATATTAAATCCTTCAAACACTTGAGTTGAGTCTTAAATTGACACATGAGCCTATCTTTGTTGACCACCTTTTTGTCTCCATTCACGATTGGATGGTTTCCCATGTAATTTCTAGCATTGTTCTTTGGTGTGCCGTGGTTTCTTGTTTCTTGCAATATGTGCACTACAACTCTTTGCAATCCTTTTGCACACTTGACCAATTGGTCTTGTCTGCAGTAGCAGTTTTATCCAATACTAGCTCCTAAGGTTTAGAGCTTAGAAAAGTAGAATTTTTGGTTGAAGGCGGCTCTAACATAATGCCCCTACGGCTCTCTTCTACACGAATTTGGGATATTGCTTCAATTAGAGAGGGAAATTCTGGTCTGCTCAGAATTTGAATTTATATAAGATCAAATTCAGAATTTAGACCAGTCAAGAAATTATAAACTTGGTCCCTTTCTATAAACTTTTTGATGACCATTGCACGTTTACTACAGTTCAAATCAAGTGTTCTGTAATAATTCAGTTCTTGCTAGTGGTTTTGCAGAAAATTGGCATATTCTGTTACCGTTTCCATCCTTTGTTTTGCTCTAGTTGTCTTCTTCTTGATGTCATATATAAGGGTTGCAACATTGACCTTGGAATAAGTCTCATGAAGGGCATCCCAAATTGCCTATGCTATAGGAAGAAACATGCATGGAATTCCATAACCACGACATGATCATTGAATCCTCATCTTCCCCCGCTTCAAATCCTGGCGCTCTACTATCCGGTGTTGTCTCTAGTAGATGATCCAGCTTTTCTTTTCCTTTGAGGAACGTTCGAATTAGTTGAGACCACTTCAAATAATTTTTTCACTTAGTCTATATGCTGTCTAGATGTTTTGAAGCTTTGTTGTGCTTCGTGTAATTTGATTTTCCTCCATGATGGAATATGATCAAATAATAGGTGGAAAAAAAAAGAAAAGAAAAACAGCAATGAAGGCTGGAAAGAATACGAAATGAACCAGCAATTGAGGCTGGGATTAACAAGAAGCATAGAAACCCTAGACGGGCTTTGATACCATGTAGGAGAAAAGGATTTTTTTAATTTAGTAATACTGTATTATTTATAATTTATCCTAGTTTATATATACAATTTTTGTTATACTAAACAAGGAAAGCTTACAGCTAATTACAACTGATTCCCTAAACTTATTTGCCTTGATTTCCTCCACTAACTTTCTTGAAATATCTCCTAAGATTACTCATCCGAGATTTCTTATAGTAATCATAAAGGTCCTCTATCTTTTACGACAAAACAAGATAAAGTTCTCCTAGCCAGAGTATCTGCTGTAAGGGGTGTATAACCCAGTGTGCACTCATTCCTTTCCTTCCCAAAGTAGTATATAACCACCATGGGGGACCTTCTACAATTTGTACAGGGCAAAGATCTGAAGAAAACAAGTGAATTGTTCATTCAGTCAGCTGAAAACAAAACATTGGAGCTCCATTGGAAGTATTGTTGAGCCTTTCTCTGTATTGCATTTGCACAAACACACTTGAGAAACAAATGTTTATGAATTTCTTCTTCATTGTTGCAAAGAAAGCACTTATTATGTGTTAAGACCCCCCAACACACCAGCTTGTCCATAGTATATGACTTCTCTTGAGCTGCTAACCATAGAATAAATGTGTACCTTGGCATGTGGCCCTTGAACCAGACAATATCATATGAAGGAACATGGTGGTGTTGCTGTCTTATTAAAGTATAAGCCTCCTTAATCGAAATATCCTTTGAGCAGTTAGACCTTCATATAAGTTGATCCCTTTGGGCAGCTTTAGGGGACAAAACTCTTAATAACATTCAACTTGACTTCCTCTGAAAAACCAGCATGCAACCACTCTCAATTGTTGCCATTGATTACTGAACAGAGGTGCACTTTCTCAAGCTATAGATTGCTCTTTCCCCAGTCCGTTCCATCAAACCAGAAATTTCTTCCCTTAGGACTTCAGACTTGACCTGCCTCAGCCAAAGGGTATTCTCCATGTCATTGCATAAATGCCATATGTGTTTCAACTGGACAACCTTGTTGCAGAGTGGCAAGTCTAAGATTCTAAGTCCCCTTCCTTCAAGCCAATTTTTGCTTTTGATCTTACTTCATCATTGCCATTCCTCAAGAAATGCTTGATTTTAGTTGTCAAATCCTTCAAGAATGCTCTTTAGGAAGAGTGAATATCAACGCATAATAGACCTGGAGCATGAACAAAAGCTCTTGATAAGCTGGACATGTCCTGCATAAGAAAGGTGCTTACTTGTCCAATGGTCGATTCTTGAAGCAAATCTGTTCACTAACACCATACAAATATTCCTTGTCAGTTTTGAAGATATTGAGGGCAGTGGGCACCTCAGGTATGTGATTGGTAAAGTACCCAGTTCAAATCGAAGGGCACGAACAATCGCATGTTTGATAGAATTACCAACTCCACTAACAAAAACTTGACTCTTAGTGGGGCTAGAAGATAAACCCAAGGGTTCATAGAAGTCCATGAGGCAATGCTTGACAAGTGAAATAGACTAAATATCCCCTCTTGCAAAGTTTAAGAGGTCATCCAGGCAAAGGTGACAGCCTCTCTTGCTTGCATTTCTAGTGAAACTAAAAAAGAGAAAATTGTGAAGACAAGTTGGTTTGGAAGCTTTTAAGCCTTCAAAACAGCTCACGATCAAGAAGGCATATAATATTATAAGACCACCTGTAGCTCATGTGCCCTGTTGTAGCCTGGTTTGGTTTAAAGGAATTATTCTTAGACATGCCTTCATCTTATGCCTTGCTGCCAAACAAAGATTAGGGTGTGGTTGTGCAAAATTGCTGTTACCTTTGTAATAACAAAGAAGAATTGCATAGCCATCTGTTTCTCCAGTGCTCTTTTGTCAAAAGGCATATGAAACAACTTGAAGAGTCTCCTTCCTGATGGAAATTTATTTCCATTTAATGCATCTGGCATCCAGGATCTTTTTGTTTCTATTGGCCTTTTGCCATCAGCCCCTTTGAAGATTATTACAAGTCTTATGATACATTATGTGTAGAAAGAGTGAACTGAGAAGAGATTTGGGCTTAGTAACTGGTCATTTGAAGAAGTGACTTGTCAAGTCTCATGTTTTTTCTTCCTTATTAGGGATTTTGTCTAGTTTTTGTTTAGTTAAGCTCTTTTATATATTAGCTCCAAGACCTCGAACCTAGCACCCTTTTCTTTGATTAGTGTTTTGTTTGAAATTTTATGTCTCTTATGAGCTTGCCTTTGTCTTTGGCTGTTCTTTTGTTTGTATGGTTTTTGCAATATTTATATTTATTAATGGAAATCTGGCATTTCACCCACAAAAAAGAAAAAAGAAAAGAGAATTAGAATTCATCTTCCTCATTAAACAAGAGAAAAGTTCCATTATAAGCTCTAAGAGATAAGGGGAGAGAGGATCCTGTTGTCAGAGTCCATGAGTACTTGAGAAAGGACCAACAAGTTCACCATATAGATTAATGGAAAATTTAGGAATTAACACACTCTATTATCCACTTCACAAATTGTGGAGGGCTGTTAAATGCTTATGGAAGTTGGTTTAGGAAACTCAAAGGTATAGGATCATATGCTTTCATGATATCTACCTTTATAACGCATCAAGGTTTTCTGGAGTCTCTATCGTTTCCATTTAACAACTCTTGCTCCACTACTACGTTATCCGCAAATCTTCTAGCCCTTAAAAAAGCCTTTTGCACCCTCCCAACAAGATAAGACACTACCCTTTTTACTGTCTTTGCTAGCATCTTCAAAATATATTTACAGAGCATGTTAAAACTTGCAATTGGTCGAAGGTCGGTGTTATAATATGTTATAGTTTCTAGATTGTAATTATAGTTTATAGTTTCTATATTGTAATTATATTTTCTAGATTGTAATTAATATAGTGTTAGGTAGAAGTTAGTAGAGGATTTTGTATCTCTATATATATTGATCTTGTATTATTAGTGAAACATAGTGAAAGAGAATACAATTACTTATCATAATTATATGGTATCAGAGTCGTCTAATTATAGGAAATTTTTTTTGAAAAAAAAAAAAAATTAGGGTTTAGGTCTAGCTGTCTAATGTGCAGAGTTTGTATCCCATACACACCTTGGAGAGTGTTTGTGTTTCTTCTCGTTGCCCCTCTAGGAAGAAAGATGTCAATTGACGAACTTCTTCGACCAACTACGGCGACCAACGGATCAGTGCGTGAGGCTCATGCGCCACATAAACCGTCCGTTGTTCATCTTTGTTTTCTACGTGTGGAGGCACGTGTGACCCCCATTTGTCCACCTGTTCTTGTTGGGTCTTTGTGGTACGGTATTCTTCGTTCCAATCTCACAATTTCGGAAATCATCTTGGGACATGTGCTCCTTGCTAAGGTTAGGGTTTTATCGTTGCTAGGAAATTAATTTTTTCTTTTAGTTGGGTGGTTTTGAAAACTTGGTTTGTTGGGTAAGCTGATTGTGGTGTTTTCCTTTGTTGGAATTAGCATTTTTGGTTTGGTTTAATCTTCTAGTGTTGTTTAGTGCTGTTGGTGTTTGTTGTGTGGATTGCTAGATGGCTGAGAATAAATCAAATATCATAGATATGGTTCCAGTGACAACTAAAACAATAAAATATAAACTTAATAGAGACAACTTTATCTCTTGGAGCAAAACTGTGCGAATATATCTACGAAGCATCGAGAAAGATGATCATCTCACTAATGATCCACCATTAGATAATACTAGACAGGCATGGTTATGAGACGATGCTTGTATATTTTTGCAGCTTAGAAACTCCATTGACAATGAGATCATTAATTTAGTTGATCACCGTGAGTATGTTAAGGAACTTATGGAATATTTGGAGTTCATGTATTTTGGGAAAGGGAATATTTCCCGTATCTATGACGTGTGTAAAAGTTTCTATCGTGCTGAGTAACATGATCAGTCTCTTACCACATATCTAATGAATTTTAAGAAGATATATGAAGAATTAAATGTGTTACTATCTTTTAGCCCTGATGTAAGAGTTCAATAGACTCAAAGGGAGCAGATGGCAGTTATGAGTTTTTTAGCCAGTCTTCATCTAGAGTAATGAGTCTGTCAAGTCTTAGATTCTCTCGATTCTTGAAGTTTCCTCTCTTTAGGAAACTTTTAAACAAATCATTTGCATAGAAAATCATATAGCTTTCATCCCATCTCATAATGTTAATGCTTTGGTTAGTCAAAGTACAGGTTGAAATTCCACCAATAAGAGAGGGAGAGATCATATTCGAGATTAGGTATCAGGGGGAGTTGTTTGCTATTACTATCATGAGCCAGGGCATACAAAGCGTACTTGTAAAAAATTGCAAAATCATGGCCAAAAGTAGTCAGTACTCATTGCCTCCATTGACTTCACATCAAGTTCGTCTTCTAAAAAGACAATAACAATTTCTGTTGATG
This sequence comes from Laguncularia racemosa, assembly GCA_037954665.1. Taxonomy (NCBI): domain Eukaryota; kingdom Viridiplantae; phylum Streptophyta; class Magnoliopsida; order Myrtales; family Combretaceae; genus Laguncularia; species Laguncularia racemosa. The sequence continues at coordinate 195,540 of JBBMOL010000223.1, read as the reverse complement.
GATATGCTAAATTCTCTTGGTATAGTCAGTTAGGAAAAATGCTCTCTCCTCTCTCCTCTCTCTACACACTTTTCCCACACACTTTTCCCATACACTTTTACCCCTAGGATAAACCCTTAGTTAAACCTTTTCTATCTAATAGTGTTTAGAGGTTACCTTCTAGTTACCGACCACTCACCATGGCAACTCTGGTGAGTGAGGGGGCATCTGGCCGGCCGAAGGTGGTGCTAAAGCTGGGGACGACACATTGTGCTACCAAGGGGGTGCATTCATCACTTTTGAATGCTGGTCAACGTGCCTATAAGGGGTTGGACACGGTTCCAGAGGAGGTTTTGCAGGTCAACCCAAAAGAGGCAAGACAAATGCCTACTTTTGCAGCTGGGGAAAGCAACGCCCAAGACATAGCTAGGAAAGGAAACTTGGAGCCTTGTGCCCACATGGGTTGTCATAGGTCTGGCACCTGCCAACCTTTTCCTCCTAACACAAAAACTCCTAAACAACCTATCACCGTCACACCCTTGTCCCAAGAATTTCCTTCTTTTGGAAATTCAACTTTGGAAGAGGTCAACGTGCTGCTTGAGGAAATTGAGAACTCCAACTAGAAACCACCTGGCCACATCCACACAGCCACCGCAAGGCCTCCTTATGCCAAAACTTATGCCCAGGCATGCACTTCCAAAACTGAAGACACTCCACCGGTGTTCAACCTCCAATACATCCCTCTGGCGACCAAAGGGACTACACCAACGGTGAAAATTCCTAAGGCAGTGGGGGATTTAGGGGTAGAATATTGGAATGCAACACTAGTGGGTTATTTTCTTGGCCGAAAGTTGCCCTACTCCCTAGTTCGAGTTACTACCTTCAAGCTATGGAAGGAGTTTGGCCTTGTGGATGTGCTTGGAAGTTTGGACGGTTTCTTCTACTTCCGGTTTGGCTTGGGAAGTGACCTCACCCTTGTCCTTGAGAAGACGTGGCATTTTGCTCAAAGATTTCTCATCGTACAGAAATGGAGAAGAGGCATGTCGCTTGATAAGCCACAACCCACAAATGTTCCCGTGTGGGCAATGTTCTCCCGCATCCTTGTGAATTCCTAGGTGCGGAAGGACTCAACCATATAGTAAGTGGTGTTGGTGTCCCACTTAAGGCTGATGTGTTGACATCTAATAGGCAAAGGGCGAACCATGTTAGGGTTTTGGTTGAGCTTGATGCATTTGAGGAGCTGGTCACCCGTGTGTTAGTTGAGGGAGAGAATGGCACTACTGCTGTTGTCCATGTTGAGTATTAGTGGCTCCCCCAACATTGTGCTAGTTGCAAGGTATTTGGACACAAATGCAACCCTAACTAGGCACAACGCAACAACGTCACCGCGCCAGTGGGGGAGGAGGGGACTAGAGGAGGGGAGTATGCAAACACCCCATGGTGCTATTGGAAAGAAGAAGATGCAAGAAGAGGAATGTGAGGAGGATGGATCACTTAGTGGCAAACCACAACAGCCCAAGAGTGTCATCAGGGAGAGCCCCTTCGAGGAAACCACACAAGCACATGTGGTTGAGTAGCACAGGGAGAACATGAAGTCGACAGATGGGCATAGCCTAGATGGTGGGCATGTTGCTCAAGGAATGGCAACTGGTGAGGGCATGGAGGTTGCCAGTACAAATGTGGTACCTGGAACAAGTGAAGGTGTGGTCCCTGACATGGGTCTAGTCTCATCGGCAGCCACTATAGTGCCGGAGTCCCCAAGCTGCACAGTGGAAGTGTAGTAGGTCGGGCAGGGCTGGGAGTTGGAATATGGAAGTGATGATTATGAGAACACCTTGCTCAATAAATTATTAATTCAAATGAACCAAGCATTGAGAAGTTATCACACGCTTAGCAAAAGCTCTAGCTCCTCTAGTCGCCGTAAGAAAAAGCAGCGTAAGAGGAGGCGAAACTTCACCTAACCACCCATCTCCACAATTCCATGTTGCTAGCAACATGGAATGTAAGGGGTTTTAATGACCCCATCAAGGTCTCAGAGGTTAGGAAGTTATGCGATATGCATAGTATTAGCCTTATTGGATTGTTGGAAACAAGAGTAAATGTTGCCAATGAGGACACAATTAAGAACATGTTGGGTCAATGTTGGCAAGTATGGATCAATACCGTGGCTAGGAAACGTATTTGGATCGCTTGGCGGCTAAGGGAGTGGGATGTTCGTGTGGAAATAGAACATGCGCAATTCCTACATTGTATAGTGTCTAATTTGAGAGCACATAGCGACATGACAGTCACGTTTGTTTATGGTTCCAATAATGACCGGGAATGAAAGGAGTTGTGGTTGTACCTCGAGTTATTGGTTCATAATGTGGGAGAGAGATCGTGGCTGGTCATGGATGATTTCAATATAACCTGATTAGTCATTGAGAAAAATGGAGGAAGAGTTATGGTGACAGACGCAATGTTAGACTTCCAGAGGTGCATAGCTAAGTTGGAGGTGGAAGACTTAAGATATACGAGGGACTTCTTCACATGGTCAAACTAACAAAATCAGGTGCCTATACTTAGAAAACTTGACCGAGACATGGTTAACCTTCCTTGGCTGAGTTTGCACCCGAATGCTCATGCTAAATTCTTCTCACTTATCCTATCTGATCATTCATTAATAACGGTTCGTATGGAGTATGGATTGATAGCCAGAAGGAGCCCATTTAAAATTTTCAATTATTGGGCAGACCATGAGGGTTTCAAAGAGCTAGTTAATAACATATGGAAGAGGGACATAAAGGGATCACACATGTTTCTAGTAGTGAAGAAACTCAAGCTTATTAAAGAGGGTCTCAAATTTCTGAACAAGTCTGAATTTCTTCAACATCTCATGTGTTCAGCGGGCGAAGCATCAGTTAGTCCAACCACAAACCATCATACATGCATTTGGAGATACTTCTAGATTAGAGGAGGAGCGAATGGCCTATAAGGAGTATTACACATTATGAGGGGTGGAGGAGAGTTTCTTTAAACAAAAATTTAGAAAAAGTGGCTGAAGCTAGGTGACAAGAATACGACCTACTTTCACAAGGCTATGAAGAGCTTCCACAACCGTAGCTCCATACATAGATTGACTAGGGAGGATGGCAGTGAGGTGGCCGGGGATCAAGAGGTTCAGCAAGTAGTCCTAGAATATTTCCAGTAACTATATGATCCCCCTACATCCACTAGCACCCCTGTTGACGAGGAGAGCTTGATGCCTAAGATTCTGAATGAATAGCAATGACTCACCCTTGAAGCTGCATTCTCGGATGAGGAGATCAAATGAGGTTATATATCGCAAGCGATTGGGAAGAATCTTGGCCCATATGGGTTTTCGGCTTGTTTCTTCAAGGAGGCATGGGACATCATAAGTGCGGACATGATTGCTGCGACTAGAGAATTCCTGAATTCAGGGCACCTGCTCAAGGAGATTAACAGTACTGCTATTACCCTAGTTCCTAAAGTTGCAAATCCTACTAAACCGGGTGATTTCAGGCCAATAGTTTGTTATAATGTGATCTACAAGGCGATCTCTAAGGTCCTTGTAGCAAGGATGAAATCGGTGTTGCCTACTCTAGTTGGGAGGGAGCAAGCAACTTTCATTTCAGACAGGAGGATAATTGACAACATATTCATGGCCCAAGAGTTAATGGTGAACTATCACGCCCATACGGGAGCTCCCTATTGTACACTTAAGGTGGACCTTCAAAAGGCCTATGATACAGTCAGATGGGACTTCATCCTCATGGTGCTCAAGGCCATGCAGTTTCCTCCTCATTTCTGCAACCTCATCAGCTAATGTATTTCTACGCCCAAATACTCCATCAACATCAATGGGGAATTGGTGGGTTTCTTTGCAAGCAAATGAGGGTTGAGACAAAGGGATCCCATATCCCCTTACTTGTTCGTCCTGTGCATGGAAATTCTCTCCACGCAGTTGAGGAAGCTGATTCATAAACCTGGGTTCTCACTACATTGGAGATGTCAGAATGAAAGATTGACTCACCTTTGCTTTGCAAACGATCTCCTCATATTTGCTAAAGGCAACATTGAATCTATATCCTTGGTAAAAGAAACCTTATAGAGCTTCCAAGCCATCTTGGGATTGGCAGTCAACAACAAAAGTAACCTTTTCTTCTCTCATGTTCCATCGAGTACTAGAGAGGCCATTCTACAATCTACTCAATTTAGTGAGGGTCAATTACCAGTACAATACTTGGGGGTTCCTCTCATTTCCTCTAAACTCGAAAAGCAGGACCATGAGGTGTTAGTGGAACACACTCTATCATGAATCAACTCCTAGACGGCTAAATACTTGTCTTATGCTGGTAGGCTTCAATTGATCAGATCTATCTTATTTTCCATGCAAGTCTACTGGTGCTCCGTTTTTCTCCTACCTAAGTCGGTTGTCTCAAGGATAGAACAATTACTAAAGAATTTTCTCTGGAGTGGTAGCCCACACATTTTCACAAAGCTAAGGTTAGATAGGCAGAAGTGTGCAAGTCCATAAGAAATGGAGGCCTAGGGATCCTGAATATCCATCTTTGGAATAAGGCAATCCAAATCAAGCACATATGGAGATTGTGCAAGGAGGGCATGAAGAGCTTATGGGCGGAATGGTTCATTCCACTCTACTAAAGGGTAAGAACTTTTGGTCCTCTAAAGCACCAGCCGTATGTTCATGGACTTGGAAGAAACTGCTAAAGCTGAGAGGCTTGATAAGATCTTGCTTCATTTTGGGAGCCCAAAAGTGGCCTTGAAATCTCGCTGTAGGCAGATTTCTGGCTCCCAATAGGACCTCTTGACACATTGTTTAGTGCATAGGCTATGGGTAGCACAAGCTTTCCACACACTATGAGACTCTGTTCCATTATGGATGGGAATGAATGGTGTATCCCAAATGGCCCATTCTGGACTAGCATTTGCATCCCACCCTCTCTCAAACCGAACACTGCAGTTTTGGATCGTTTTCGTTGGATACACTCGGTGATAAGAGAGTATACCATCAGGAGTGGCTATGGTTTCCTTAACCCTCCAAAGCCCACCATACCATGGCAAAAAGTAGTGTGGAACAAATCTTCTTTACCTAGACACTCTTTTGTCCTATGGTTGGCTTGGCTAAGGAAACTTTCCACCCTTGAATGGGTATTTAACTGGGGACTAGTGCAATCAACTACTTGCTTTTTTTGTAACCGGTATCCAGAAAACCGTGCCCATCTATTCTTTGAATGCGTGTACACCGCTCAAGTTTGGAATGTAGTGTGTGACTTCCTGCATTGCCCAGCTTCATCCAGCAACTGGCAAGGAATTACCAATTTTTGAGGGCACTAGGGGATTCATCGACCCATCAGACCTAGTGAGTTGCACTAGCGGTATCAGTCTGCTGCATATGGCGTGCTCAGAACAAAGTGAGATTAGGGGAACTCCTCCTAAGGGTTAGCCTGTTAGCTCACCAAATTCGATCCTATGTTAAGCCGTTGTAGTTTAGCTTTGATGCTAAGCATTTAGTTTGCTAGCACAATGTTGTAATCTTATTTTTCACTTACTGATTGTACTTTTCTATCATTCAATAAAATTATCAATTATCCAAAAAAAATTCTCTCAATATCAAGAGGCATTGAAGGCTTCATCTCATTATACATCTGCGATTGCTAAATCAGGTAAATCAACTCAGTGTCTTCTTTGCTCATTGTCCAAGTGGATCATTAATTTTGGTGCCACAGATCATATGATAGGTAACCTTGATCTCTTGTCCACTTACCAACCATATACCTCTCCTACAAATGTCACTCTAACAGATGGTTCTAAGTCATTTGTCTATGGATCTAGCACTATTAATACAACTACTTTGATTTCCTTATCGTCTGTGTTAAGTTTACTATAGTTTTCCTTTAATTTATTATTAGTAAGTCAACTTACATGTGCAAAGAATCGTTGTATCTCATTTTATCCTGATCATTATCTGTTTCAGGATCTTATGATGAAGAAGATTATTGGTAAAGGACATGAATTGGGCAGTCTCTATATGTTAGATACACAAGTGCCGAGGTCTGTTGCATGTTCAAGTGTCTTAACACCTTTCCAAGCTCACTGTCAGCTTGGTCACCCTTCTCTATTTGTGTTAAAGACCATTTATCCACAATTTAATAATGTTTCTACTTTAGATTGTGAATCTTGTCATTTTGCTAAACAACACCATTTGTCTAGTTTACCTAGAGTCAATAAAAGGGCTAATTTACATTTTGAGTTAGTTCATTCTAATATACGGGATCCATGTCCAATTGTATCTAAAGGCTAGTTTTCGGTATTTTGTTACCTTCGTGGATGATTATTTTCATATGATTTGGTTTTATCTTATGCAAAATCATTCAAAGGTGTTTTCATATTTTTCTGCCTTTTATACTGAAATAAAAACACAATCAATGTCTCAATACATATATTAAGAAGTGATAATGCCAAAGAATATTTCTCTCACTCATTTCAGTCATGTATGCTTCAAAATGGTATCCTTCATCGATCTTCCTGTATGGATACACCTTCTCAAAATGAAGTGGCTGAAAGAAAAAATAGACATCTTCTTGAGACTATACGAGCACTTCTATTTTATATGCATGTTCCTAAACAATTTTGGGTTGATGTAGGCTCTACTACCTGTTTTTTGATTAATTGTCTCCCTTCATCTATTCTACAAGGTGAGACTCCTTATGTAGTATTGTTTCCTATGAAGTCATTGTTTCCTATTGAACCTAAGATATTTGGTGGTACTTGTTTTGTTCGTGATGTCCGTTCTCAGGTTACTAAACTTGATCTTAAATCTCTCAAATGTATTTTTTTGAGGTATTCTCGGGTTCAAAAAGGATATCGGTGTTTTTGTCCTCATCTTGACAAATATCTTGTCTCAATTGATGTTACTTTTGTAGAAAACACATCGTATTTTTCATCCATTGAAACTCCCAAACAGGAAGAGGATGACGATTTGTTACTTTATCATATAAGTCTCCAGGTACCTTACCATCGCTCCCACCATCACAACCTCCAATTCAGTATATATACTCTCGACGACAAGTTCCTTCTGCTTCATGTCCTACATCAATCTCTTCTTCCTCAATGGATCTAGCTACAAGTGATCTTGATCTTCCTATAGCACGGTAAATGTTAATGTACCTATCCAATTTCTTCTTGTATATCTTATGATCACTTGTCATCATCATCTTCCTCATTTATTGCATCCCTTGACACTATGATCATTCCAAAGTCTCTTCATGTTGCATTCTCACATCCTAGTTGGTGAGATGTTATGATTGATGAGATGAATACCTTGGATACAAATCACACTTGGGATCTAGTGGACATACCTGCAGGAAAGAAGGCAATTGTTTGTAAATGAGTATATGCAATCAAGGTTAATCCTGATGGAATAGTAGCTTGGCTAAAAGCCCGTCTTATAGCAAAGGGATATGCTCAAACCTATGGTGTGGATTATTTAGACACATTTTCTCCTGTGGCTAAGTTAATTGCTATTCACTTATTTATCACTATTGTAGCTTCTACTTCTTGGCCTTTATATCAACTGGATATAAAAAATGTCTTTTCACGTGGTGATTTGCAAGAGGAAGTTTATATGGAGTAGCCATCGGGATTTGTTGCTCAGGGGGAGTTAGGTAAAGTTTGTTGTTTGCGGAAGTCATTATATGGACTAAAATAGAGTCCTCGAGCTTGGTTTCAGGAAATTCAGTTAAGCAGTTGAGAGTTTTAGTCTAAGAAAGACCAGATCGGATCACTTAATATTCTCTAAGTATTCTGACACCGATATAATTATCTTCATTATATGTTGATGATATTATCATTATAGGAAATGATAGCGTTGGTATTATCTCTCTCAAATCATTCCTTCACACTCAATTTCATATTAAGAATTTGGGGCTACTAAAGTATTTCTTAAGAATTGAGTTGACAAGAAGTAAAAAAGGCATTTTCTTATCTCAGAGGAAATAAGATAGGTAAATGGGGAGCTAAGCCATACAATACACCTATGACTCCTAATATGCAGCTTACAAAAGAAGGGGAATCGTTCAAGGATCCAGAGAGATACTGACGTCTAGTTGGGAAGTTGAACTATCTTACAATAACTCATCCTGGTATTGTATACTCAGTTAGTGTTGTAAGTTAGTTCATGTCTTTTCTTACAGTGGATCATTGGGCAGCTTTAGATCAGATTTTGTGTTATCTAAAGGGTACCCTTAGACGTGGTTAAGCATATGAAAATCACAAACATAATCGTATTGAGTGTTTTTCGGATGCTGATTGGGTAGGATTTGAAATAGATAGAAGATCCATCACTAGGTATTGTGTTTTTGTTGGAGGAAATCTAATAACTTGGAAAAGCAAGAAACAACACACAGTATCTGGCTCAAGTGTAGAGGCACTTGAAGGTTTAGAAGGTGTGAGTGAGGGAGGAGCTTTCCATGGTAGAAGGAGCCATTGGAGCGCTGGAATTAAAGAACAAAAATTAACACACTCAGCAAAGCAGACTAACCACAGAGGAACACAAGGAACCACAAACCACACAAGAACTAAAAAAACTGGCAAGAGCTAGAATATAAGAGAGAAAACAACCAGCAAAAAGGAGAAGAAAAAAAAAGGAGAAAGACTGCCTGGGGAGGGTTGTGGTTGGTAAGGGATATTTCTAGAGAGAGAAGAGAGCATTTTCTCTCTTTAGAAGCCTTAAATCAGCCCCACCTGACATTAATATTTTTAATTTATTCTATGAACATTGATTTGAGCTACTTATCTTAAAAAAAGATCATGTCTACTGCTGGAAGCCCTTCATTTTGGATGTGATAAAAACTTAAAGAACCTAATACACAAACTACTTAATATGGATCATGTATAACTCTGAAGTCTATTGCTAATGGAAATTTGCCAGTAATATATAAGAGATATGGTGTGATGAGCACATCAGATCATGAACTTAGATGTGTGATTGAAATGGGTCTATGCTTTCTGGAGCCTGGGTATCTTTTTGAGTATAGTGTTTAGCTCAGTTTATTTACTTTTATAATAATCTTTGTCACTTGATTGCCAAATTCCTTGAAGTTTGAGTAAATAGCAATATGTGTAGTTTTGAGGTTTTCTCCTCTTCAATGTGCAGGATGGAGCTGCTGTAACTGGCCTTATAATTGCTGGAGCATCATTAATTGCTGTGAACTCTACAGGAAATGCAATTTATGATCCCATTGGTTCCATAATAGTTGGCAATTTACTCGGAATGGTACTTGTGATATGTATAGTCATCTGATTTAAGTTCATTATTTGTTTTTATTATTCCTTTCCTATATTGAAGCAGGTCAATTAAACTTATGCTTGCATTTTATCTCGCCTATCTCTTTGTATTCACGCATGAGAAACCCTCTTTGACGTTCAAATGATTGTATAGAAAATTCTCTATTGTAGTTATACCTACTTATACAGCGAAGAGCACTACATTTAGCTAAGATAATTATTCCCATTAGGCCTCAACAGCAACTTTAACTTGGATGCTGATTTTTGTTTGGTGAAATTTATCAACATGGATAATGCCATCAAATTTATTTTCGCTTCAATGTACTTCACATATGCAAATTTTATTAGATGGTATTAGTTTGACTATAAAGTGGAATTTCAGGGGCTTAAGTGATTGCAATTTCCAAGACTCTTTTAAACTTTGCGTGCAGCAGCAGTTCTAAACCTAATGGCTTATGGATCTTAAGCATGTGTAAAGTCTGTAAGATATTTGTTTTTTAGTGGATTAAGTTTTAATTTACAGTTTGGGTAGGGAAATGCATGCTGTATCAAAATGTATTAATATGTTATGGTAGATTATGTTACAGTGCTCTGTTTTTTATGATTTGGTTTGATTATCTGCTGGCCTGCATGGATGCATGATTATTAGTAACCTGTTTCTAACTTTTAAGACATACTATCAAAATCTTGCCGAATTTGCCTTTTTTTTTTTATATATATATATATATTCCTTTGTTAGGTGGCTATATTTCTCATCCAGAGAAATAGGCATGCCCTGATTGGACGAGCAATGGATGACCATGACATGGAAAAGGTTCTTCGGTTTCTTAAAAATGACCCGGTATAACTATGCAGCAATACATGCCACCAAATTTTTATGCCTCTATTTGTTTTCCAAACAGAAGACAACAGATTTTTGTGTCTGCATAGGTTGTAGATGCTCTATATGATTGCAAAAGTGAGGTGATTGGACCTGGATTCTTTCGATTTAAGGCAGAAATAGGTGAGTCTCTCTTTCTAGGTTCTTTTTTCTTAGATTTTGTTAGCAGTAATCACTATTCTTTGAAGTATATTGACACTTTTCGGCATTTCTTATTTTCATTGCATTTGCTTCTAACTATTAAACCTTTTTTTTTTTTTTTGCTTTTTCATTTTTCATTTAAGGATCATAAAGATGTGAAAATTGCTGATATTTTCTATTATGCTAGATGTTGAGAAACTGTCACTTTAGTGATCCATTTTCGACTATTCTACCAGGATTTATGAATATTCTTTGTGTATGAACTTGTGATCAATTGCTAGATTGATCTTTTGAGATCCAGTTGGTTTTGAGTATTGATTTGTAATACCATTACTGTGATATTTTGCGTCACAGCAGAGAACTTAGGAAACCAAATCCCTTTTTAATATTTGGTATGAGAGATACCCAGCATCAACATCAGAAGAGTCTTTTCTTGCAAGTACCTTTAGGGGTTGAATTCTCGCATCTTTGATCTTAGCTAATCCAAGCTAAAGTATACCAATGTACGAACGAGTAGCATTTGACTTTTGATAACTATTTGTGAACCCTAATTTTGCCTACATTTGGTTTAGATTTACTTAAGTATGTTAGACTTACTTTCACATGTGATTTTCCTCGAATAAAAATTTATGGATGATTCTATTTTTACATTATGAAATTACATGAAAACTTTCAAAATTCAAATTATGATTTATACGTAATTTACCTATGATTAATTTATTTTCGTTTAGGGAGAATTGATTAATATGGTAAATTTTATGTGTCATACCAGGACTTTCCTTGCCCCCTTACATATTTATAATATATGCATAGAATGTGGTATGCAAAATTTGCTTTTGGGGATAATCAATAGATGGGAACTTTCAATTTTCCAGTGGCTTCCTTGAATTCATTGTTGCTCTATCATTCATGGTTCTCTGATCTATAAAATTATTATTTATGGAACCGATCATTTCTTGGAACTTCTGTTTTCCTTAAAAGTCTAAAATTAGAGAGAAATTGATGACCTATATTTAATTATCTTAAAGAAGATCTATTTTCTTATTAAACATCTTATATGTCCATAATTTGTCAGTGGAACTGCATGATTCTAGCTCATTTTCATATATCTTTTTTCTCAAGTTAATTTGATTCCTTTCTTAATTGTGACAGTCAATAATTTTATTTAGGAAGTTTAGTATTTTTAGCCAGAGTTTTTATTCAATTGAGGATCCTCAAGAAGATAAATAGTAGGTTTCGTAGGTTAGGAGACTAAGATATCTGTTATCTCCTTGTGTGTGTGCTGGCATGTTATGGTACTGAGTGTCTAAATTATCTTTTTGAAAGGACAAACTGTAGTTGGAATTTATTTTTTTGACGTTTTGGGAAAATCATGGTGTTTGGAAAATTTGCAAGACTTCACCTCAATGTTCATTGAGTTGGATATCCAGGCTTGATACCTCTTGGGATGTCTCCAATGACTCAAATAGCTTGTGACTGGCTTGACCTGGCAATGGCTGTTGGGATGTTTTTGAAAATATATGAAGAGACTGAATGTCCATTTTCTTTTAATTTTGTTAGTTTTTATGGCACAGGAGCTGCCTTACATTCAATTTGGTTTCTTTATTTAATAAATTTTGGTTGAATGTAATTGATCTAAGCATGTGATTTAACAACTATGGCTTTCACTGAGGATACTTGTGCTTGTGCAGATTTTAATGGAGTAGTTGTGGTGCAAAATTATCTAAAAAGGACTGGACGAGAGGAGTGGGCCAGGCAGGTTAGTTACATTTCTCAACATCTTGTCTTTAGACGAATCTAATCTCGGATAGGTTACCTTTGATTGGCCTTTTAAGAGACTATCGACTGCTGCATAATTCTCTACTCATGTGTCATTGCTTATATTTTTTTCCCCTGTATCTATTCTATGTCTGATATGTATCTTATTATTCTATCCTTTTGATATCTTAAACTGTCAGCTTCAAACTAGGTGCAAAAAGAATAAGAAAATGATGATCCAATTAGGCCCTAAATGTTACATTATGTTATGGATAGTATTTATTTATAGATATTTTCAATCCTTCCATTTTTAAATGATTATGTAGTACAGTTTTTTTTCCTGAGTAATGTTCAAAGAGAACAAGACTTTTCCGTATGGTATTAAACAAACTGGAAGGTCAATGTGCACGAGAATGCTACCATTCATGAAATGAAAATGGGGGGCATTGCTTATGGTTGAAATGAGGATTGACCCTTGCTGCATAGGGAGAAGTGTTCATTGCATATTGTCATGCTAAAGTGTCTTTTTACCTTCATATAAAATGTAAAAAAGCTGCAACAGTTAACTATTGGACTATTGTGTGATGCATAAACACCGATGTCCTGTTCTTCTCAATGGCGAGATCTGGGGAAGTTGACAAGCGCTCTTTTGGACTCTTTGAATTCAAACACAAAAATATACAATTATCCAAAAAAAAAAAAAAACACAAAAATACACATTCTCTCTATCTACGTATACGTGTTATTGTATATGTTTTGTGCACACAAATATAAGTGCAAGTTTTGATGCATGTTCAGTTTCGGGAAGCTGCAAAAGAGAAGGATGACAGTGCACTGCTCAAGGTCATGTCATGCTATGGTATGCGTAGAATTATATTAGTTTCAATTTAAGAATCTATTCTAGGTTCAACGTGGAATTCTTTCTTTGAATGCAGGTGAAGAAGTAGTTACTGCTCTAGGAAGTGAAGTTGACAGGCTAGAGAAGGAAATCCAGGAGCTTGTTCCTGGTATTCGGCATGTTGATATTGAGGCACACAATCCTTGATACCTTTTCAAAACACACAAGTTTTTATGGCCTACCTGTCATTTTTGAATCTATATGCATTTATATGCTGGTTCCTTACTATCTATGATAGGACTTTTGAGGGCGATTTCATGTCTCTGAGGAAGCCAAGACCTTTTGAGTTTCAGGCTAACCCATTGTACAGGAGGTGGATCGGCAAGAAAGAATTAGGCTCTAAAAATAGTTGAGATGAGATTTTATTGTGTTTTATTGTATGTTCTTGCCATGATGCGATTAATTGAATCAGGAAACTTATTGTTTGGCAACTTATCATTTAGCCTAGTTTCATCTAGTTCAACGCTGCTATTCTCTAGTGGATTATAGAATCCAAATACTTTTTGACTTTCTTTTGTTGTATTTCCGCGATCAAGTTGAATAAAAACTTTTCCAAGTTGCTGATAGTTGAATTCTTTTAATGAAATTTCGGATCAGCTGTTACTCTCTCTGTCTCTCTCTAACTCAAGTGCACAGGAGCAGGGTTCTATCCGCCATTCAAGGTCATTTCTTTGGACGAATCGATTGAATATTATAGGGGCAGAATAATCTTTCCCTTTGCTTGCTCGCAGCTGCGTTTGTGGAAGCTGCTTTCTGCAATTCAAGGGTTTGAAGTGTGCTTCTCCATTGCAAGTATTGCGTGGCAACAAGGTGATCAATCTTTCACCAGTGGACAATATAGTAAAAAACGTGTATGGCGTGCCTTCTTTCTGTGAAGGCATTCATCTTCCACAAACGCAGCTGTTGCTAAGTATTATCCTATGTAATGTCCTTTCGAAGAAGCTGTAATCGTTTGATTTCTTGCTGTTTCTTCTGCTTTATTCCTTCAGGATGCGGAAAAGACACAGTATTTCCATCAAGGACAGCTTTATCATTAATTATTCAACAGGGTGTACGTGGAGGAAGAAACGCGCTTATCCGTGAACCTTTGACCGACCAAGTCTTGGCGTTCACGGGAGCATCATAGAAAATTCATTCAACAGGGAGTACGTGGAGGAAGAAACACGCTTATCTCTTATATATATATATATATGTTGTGCATTCGTTCCTGGCTATGCATAGAGTTTCTTGAGCAGAGAGGCAGCACCCTTAAAAAAAAAAAGAAAGGGGCTAATGGGGGCTTTAAATGTAGTGGATGTGAGAGAAAAGGTGGTAGGAAAAGAAGGTGCAGGTTCGCCTTGTCCCTACTGTGCAGGTCCTGTGCTTGCCATTGACTTCGACGTTGATATGCGCTTGTTCTCCTTTTTCTCCATTTCTCACAAAATCAAGAGGAAGTTTTATTGCGTTCTTTGTGACACCAGATTGACTCCTGTGCGTCCATGAAGAGTTGTAGTACATAATGGCTTGATTTTTTTTTTTTCAATTTTCTGATTGAAATGTATTTAATATTATTTTTTATCATATTAATTATTTTTCTTCAATAAGATGTTGGCACAGATCTCTCTCTCTTTATATAATAATAATAATAATACCTTGATGATCCATTTGTTAAAAAAATTAACTTAGGACATTTCTTTACAAGAGTGAAAATATAGATAATATTTTTTAATTTATCCATAATATTATTTAAATATTATTGTAATATTGAAAGGGAGGAGTAGACTAATTTTTCTACTTACGTGTTAGGGTTACAAATCTTAATCTTATTGATAAATGCACCTTATACACTACTTCATAACCAGGTCAATAAGAGAAATAATTTTTTCATTTTTCATGATATTAGAGTTGGTCAACTCAATCAAACTTCGCTCAAAACCCTAATTAATATATATATATATATATATATATATATATATATATATATGTTTTCACAATCTCTTTCTCCTTCCTATCATCACTCTCCTTGATAAATCCTCACTAGCACCAGCATCTACATCCCTCTAGATCTTCGCTAATGATGATAGCAACCTACACCTAAACCCTTAACCCTAATGTTTGCAACCCTCCAAAATCTTCAACCACATCTTTGACCTTCAAACCTCTTCTCCAATGTTTTCTTTGATCTTTGCCCACCCTATCCAATGTCAACTCAAAGTCCCTACACTTTGACACAATATAGACTTCAATGATGATGATAGTAAATTTGGCCTATGCTAGCTAAACCTACAACCGACCCCCCAATCAACTTTGTCCACTTTATCATAAAACCTACCCCCTTTAACCTAAACAGCCCTTGCTAGACTACTCATGGCCTTAACAACTTAATTTAGTCTTCGACCAAGTGTGTCTAATTGCATGGCATTGTTTAAGGCAAAAATTGTTGACCCTTTGCCTCTTGTCATCATTCTAACCCCTACAAATTTCACCACCACTACTCCCTAAGTGCTCTCCACACTTGCTATCCCTTTGATGAGACACTTCACCACTATCTCTCCAATCACCCATGCCCTAACCACCACCATCACTCTTCCATACTCTACTACTAAGAATCCAATCGGGTACCCTCATCTCTTAGTCCCTATTGCCACTCCTATCTATTTCTTGATCGGCTACATTACATGCTTTCTCATCTATGAACGTAGCTACCATCATTCCCATTAAATTGTCGACCAATAACTATCAACTATGGTCCTCTTTTGTGACTTCATTCCTTATTTTGATTGATTTATATTGTTATGTTCACAGTATTGTCCTAGCCCCATGCTATGAAGTCACCCCTACCCTTAACAGTATCATGCTTCCTTATTTGGCCTATACATCTTAGCTCTTCATCAATCATTGGCTGTAGGCATCATTATTTGCCACAATCTCCACTTATGGAGATTTACAATATCGTAGCAACCATTAATATTTGGATTGCTCTCCACAAACACTTTCTCTAGAATTCCCTAGCTTGGGAAATATAATTTAAACATTGTCTTCTTTCCCTTTGATTAAGAAATAACATTATGATTAATTACCCTTGGCAAGCTAAAATTCATTGTTGGCCATTAAGTTTTCTAAACTTGTGATCTTACCTAGAATTAGAATTTATTAAATTGTTAGAATCATATAAAATTGGTAGAATTGTAAGTTTGTAAAATTATATATCTAAACTCATAATTTTACTATGAGTCTATATTTAAATAATATTTGCATCTATTTTAACTTTAAGAAGCTTCATAAAATTGTAAACTTGTAAAATTATAATAGTTAACTTGTGATTTGAACAATCATGTTGACTAATGGCCATGAAGCTTCGATTGGTCAGCTACTCAACTTTAAGATCTTAGCATCTATGCCTTTTGTAGCTTTCATTGGGAATATAATACTCTAGTCACCACACTCACTCACTCCCCCTATTGCCTTTAATTTCGAGTAAGTTTGTGTCAAGCTCATTAGTTAGGAAAAATGGCTTAAGTTTCATAATGATGATGACATGACTTCCTCCACTTCTACTACACTCTACACTTTCACTACCTCATGTAGCATGGCCGTGTCTTTTCAAAAAAAAAAAATGTGTTGCCGAGCTGGCTATGGGGAATACCCATGGCCGTGGGTGGGTATATAACCACCACTTATCACACGGCCATGGCACGTCAATTGGCTATTGACGAATAGACCAACCCCATATAGCACGGCCGTGGGTCATGCCGTGCCCTACTTGGGTTTGTGTTTTAAACAAAACCTGCTTTTCATTTCTCATTTTATATCTGTCACCTCCTCCACGCATACAATTCCTCTTTATAAACTTACTCTCTCTCTCGAAATCCCTCCTCATTCCTTTGTTTTTCCTCTCAAAGTTCGGATTTTTCTTCCTCATTCCCACTTCATGTAACATTGCAAGGTAAGATCTATCATTCTTTTCCAATATTTCTGCAGATTTTTCAAGTTTTATACATTGTCAATATGGGTTTATCCTCTTATACATGCATGGGTATTAATTTTTTTTTGTATAAATTAGTAGATATCTTTTGTATATATGTGTTGTGGTGACTTTCCATGGGCTTAATGCAAAAACTTAGGGAGAACATGCCAATTGCATTGTGATTTTCGGACATGAATGAGCATAAAGATTGTATTTTTATGATGTTTTGGCATGATTCTAAGGGTAGAGGTTGTGGAAATTTGTTATTCTTGTGAAGTCGTTATGTTACACGGTTGTGGGTTGAAAATACGAATTTTCGTGCGAATTTTGCATGCAGATGACCCACAGCCGTAGTACATGTGGGGGTATAAGTTTTGGTGTTATATATGGAAAATAAGGTCATTTTGATAGATTATTTTGGTCTAGCATAGGTTAAATGTGTTTTCAAGAACTATGAATGCCAAAATTCTTTGTTTTTGTAGATGCCTCGAGACCAAGAACCATCTTCTTCCAAAAAACGACCTCGCAAAGAAAAAGGGCCTGCTAAACCAGTGTCACAATCAAGGCGTGATAATTATCCTGTTGGTCTCAAGCAAAGTCATAGGGACAGTACTACAATTTATCAATGAGAGAGTTCATTAAGAGATTGGGGATATATGAAGATGAAGAATTTGTGGACTCTGAGGAGATGGTAAGGATGTATTTTGATTGGTATAACCAGATGTTGGCCTTTCGGTTGTGGCAGGAACTTGGGGTAACTGGTTATAATTCTTCTACATCTCGGGCATCCGATTTGAAGAACCCCACTCACAGGATATTACATTATATCCTTGCTCGATCGACTAGTGGGAAAATAGATAGTGAGGGGATAGTGAGTGTATTTGACTCCTTGCAGATATGGTCAATGACTAAAAACCGGCGTTTGAATGTTGGTTTAATAGCAGTCAAATGTTTCAGACATCAATGTGAGAGAAGCCGAAAGGGGATATTTGTGGGAGCTTGGATTACAAGATTGGTAAAAAATATGGGGGTGTTCCCGACTCAACCACCCAGTGATAAAGTTGGTTCTTCAACACTCATGACTGAGGGGCTCCTTAAGCAATGGGGCTTTGGTCCGATCCCGGTTGAAGAACAAGGTCCTCACAGAATGGAAGTTCCTGTAAATGAGAGGAGAGGTCTTTCTTCCTCTCTTGCACAATTCAAGGATGACATTGAGGAAATAAAACGGGAATAGCGAGTTCAAGGAAAGGCAATCAAGAGCATGAAAAAGTATATGTCCTCTTGCTTCACAAAAATTGGAGATGCATTGGGTATCTTTATTCCCCCGTGTGGGGGAAGTTTAGATGAGGACGTAGCACCTCAACCATCTCCGGCTACACATTCACCCCCTACTACTGATTAGCCTTTGGCCATCATCCCGAGTTCGTCTATTAGTGGACCTCGCATGAAGATCACACCCAAGCGCTCCACAAGTATTAGAGAGCAGCAAATAGAGTCTCCAGCTGAGGTACAAGAAGAAAGCTCTAGTTCTGAAGAGGTTGATTTAGGAGATGAGGAGGAGGAAGAGTACGATGATGAAGAGGAGGAGGATGATGATGATGAGTGATAGATTGACCCGAGCTTGAACTGCACTTTTATTTGGATTATTTTTGAACTCGCATTTGAACTCACTTGCTTGATTTTTTTTTTGTTTTGTTTGTTTTTGTTTTCAGATGTTCCGAAGCACTTCAATTTCAGGGAAGTTCCGTTTTTCCCAATTTACTTTTGTCAGTTTTTACTCTCCTTTTGTGCATATCAGATAGACAATTGGGACATTGTCTAAGTTAAGTGTGGGGGAGTAATTTTAGACTGATGTTTTGATAATAAGATGCTTGTTCTGTTATGGATTGTTTAATAACTTCCCTATCTTGAACTAATTATTATTTTTTTTTATCTAGAGAGAGTACTATAATATTAAAAAAACGAAAAAGAAAAAAAAGAACTTGACTTGTTGAGGTGCCTTACTCACTAACTGTTGTAACTGATTTACTTAGTTGAAATTAAATAGTAAAATCTTTAAGGACTAATTTTTCCTTATGTTTAGCTTTTGAATTTGAAGTCTAAGAGTAGGTCGAGTCCACTTGTACAAAATAAGCAAGTTTACTTCTAGGTGAATTTAGCTAGTACATTTTCTTTTGAATTGCTTTGAGAGTATTTTAACATACAGTGAAAGAGGTAAAAGAAATTCTTTTCTTAGTGATCCCTTAAAAAAAAAAATAAATTCAGGGAAATTCAAAGCCTTTACTCCAATGACTTAGGTAACTGAGTTAAGAGTATCTAATCTTAAAAGCTAGTGTGAGGAAGAGTTCGTAGGGGTTCCTTTAAAACTTGGTTACTTGGGTGATGAGCTCGAGATATGCCGACTCAATGAACTCACAATAACGAGAAGAGTGGAAAGGCTAAATTTAAGTACTTGAATAGAAACCAAGTTGATATAGGCAGGCTTTAGTCCCTCAGAAGAGTGAAGTCTGACTCCGCTGTCAATTTTGGTAATTTAAATAAACTTGACTAATCAAGTCAAAGAGCAAAATGAGACTTGAAAAAGGGAGAAAATCTAGGGAAAGAATGGATACCATATGTTTTCATTATGTGTTAACTTATTTAGATAAGTAATTAGAGAGATTATATACTTGCTAGTTGCTAGTGAAGTTTAATTGAGTACTTTGCCTTGTTAAACTAAGAATTTACTCTCTGAAATAAGAATTCTATTGTTTAACACTAGGATTGAAAGATTATTCTTTCTAGATTAACTACTCAATTTTAATTATGGTACATTAGTTACATTTTTCCATGTTAGTTAGAGTGGTATGCACCAACCATTCAAGTCACTAATCATGAAAGAAAGAATGAATGAGTTGTTGAAAGAAGGAAATTTTGTACTTTCAATGATAGATTATTACATTGATTTTATTTCACTTGGGGACAAGCGAAAGTTCAAGTGTGGGGGAGTTGATAACAGCATATTATCTCATGATTTATCTTGTGATTTGGAGGCTGTTATTGTTAAATTTGAAAACAAATCACCAAGATAAAGATACTGAAGTGCTTGTATTTTGATATTTTAGGAATCAATGGACTTAGACAGGAAAAGAGTGCATTAGGAGCTGAAAAACATGAAGAAATGAAGAAAATCAGTAGGCAAGGGATATCACATGGCCGTGGGAAGAGGTTGGAACCAAAAGAAATGGAGTTTGCAAAAATACCGAGGAGCCTATGGGGTAAGACCATGGCCGTGCCTCGAGTGGTGGTGGAAACACCACTTATCACACGGTCGTGCCTTGTGTGGTGAAACATCTGCGAAAGATACCGAGGAGCCTATGGGGTGAGACCACGGCCGTTCTTCATGTGGTGGTGGCAACACCACTTATAACACAGCCGTGCCTCATGTGGTGGAACACCTGCAAAAGATGCGACTTTTCATTTTCCTGACTGTTTTTATATATTCCTTTGAGAAGAAACGTAAGGGGACGGACTTTTGGCAATTTTCAGTTTTTAGACTTTTGTTCTTTGAGAAAATATTTCATTTTGATAGCAAGAACAAGAGATTGAAACAAGTTTTCCTTGTGATCAATTGAGAAGTATTTATAGTTGGCTTTGGGAAGTGGTCTTTGGAGTTTTGTGTTTGAATTCTCTCCAACTGTATCACAAAATTGGTAATTTCTGATCTTTATTTATTTATGCAATTTTGTGACTTGTGTTTATATTATTCATGAATTCTCTCAAATATTCCATTGTAACTTGTGCATTCATTGTTAAATCTATGGCTGGCTAGATTCAATTGGTGGGAAGAAGAATGAAACCCTAGATTGCTAAAGTGATAATTGTAGTCATGTTATTAGATTAAGGTATTTGTGGATTATTCATAATTGCAATTTCTATAATTTCAATTGAAATTCTTAAAGGTTTTAATTGTTAGAAATTTTATCAATACGGGAGTTGAGATAAAATTTGTTAGGGATTCTTAATTGGATTAATATAACAAAGTGGAAGCGGTGTTAATTAGTTGAATTAGGGTTTATCTGGAGTTTAAAGCAATGTTCTAATTAATTATCCACTAAGGAATTAGGGGTAATTGCAGTAGGGCATTAGGCAATCATACCACTAGGAAGTGTATGGATGTAATTTAAAATCCTTTGTTAATTAGAAATACGGAAGTTGACTAATTAATTGAAGGTTTATGGTTATAAACCCATTTGAATAACCATACATAGGTTACTCTAAATAACATGATGGCAATTTGATTAGCGTGTCTGGGGTGAATTCTTAATTCCCACCTTCTCAATTGAAAGGTTTATTTTATAATATTCTCATAGTTCTTGTTTGAGTAGATTTTATTTCAGTTTTTAATTAAGTAGTTAAAAGGATCTTTCTTTGAATTGCCTAGATATCATTAAAAGTTATTATAAGTTTAGTAATCTCTTTAGTCCTCGAGGGATCGACACTCTACTCACTTATATATTACTTGATTCTAACCTAGTATACTTGCTAGAGAATTCACCACTCTTTTATATATACGGTTCAAAGTGATCAATTATCACACTTACTAGGAAGAAAGAGACGATAATTTTGAAGATGAATTATATCATAATCGTGAGTTTAAGCCACCTAGGAGTTTAGAATATGTGAAATTATAGATGCTTTCATTTGCTAGAAAAAGGATCTGTAGAGGATTATCTTGATTGGGAGGATAAGGTGGAATGACTTTTTGAGTGTTATAAAATTAATGACAATACTTGAGTACGTTTGGCAATAGTTGAGTTTATAGGGTATGCCGCCTTATGGTGGAAGAACATTGTGGCTAGTACGAGGAGAGATGGTGGGGCTGAGATTCGTACTTGGCAAGAGATGAAGTAAGTCATGAGGAAGAGATTTGTTCTAGAGCATTACAAGCATGAGCTATTCATGTGCCTCTAAACCTTGAGGCAGGGAGGCCAAACTGTAGACCAGTATGTTCAAGAATTTGAATCGCTAATGATTTGATGTGGGACCATTAAGCCTCTTGAACAGACAATGGCACGATTTGTGTCAGGCCTAAAGTATGAGATTGCCTGTATTGTGGAGCTACAACGATATGACACCTTTGATGAGGCCACTTAGTTAGTTTTGAAGGTTAAAAGATAGAGACGTTCTAGTCCTTATAGAACGGCGAATAATAGTTATGGATCCTCTAATAAGTCGTATGATTTAGAAAGTAAGAATGTAGATAAAGGGGGATTTGGTAAGAATGCAGAAAAGAATGCAACTGTTACAAATGTTAAGGGGGAGAAGAGTATTTCTGAAAAATGGAAAGCAATTGTTGGGACTGAGAATAAACAAATAACAGCCAGTTTGTCAGGAGGAAAGACTTGTCAAATCTAATGCTTCAAATATATGGGTTTTGAACATATGGTTGCTTAATATCCAAACAAAAGGGTGATGACTACTATAGAAGTAGAGAGTATGGATGATAAGGAAGAGATGTGTTAGCCAATAAATTTGTCAATAGTGTTAAATGGATATTGTGGGGATGTAGATGCTGAGGTATATGAAGACGGAGGGAATGATCAGCATTTGGCTATCAATGTATTGCATAAGGTGATGACTACTTTTTCTGCTAATGAGGAAGAATAGAGGGAGAACCTATTTCAAATTTCTTGTAGGGTCCAGGGTAACCTTTGTGCTTTTATTATTGATGGTGGCAGTTGCACCAATGTAGTGGCTGCTTCGTTAGTTAATAAGTTGAAACTGGATGCTACTCCACATCCTAAACTCTATAAGCTGCACTGGTTGAGTGAATGAGGTAGTTTACATGTTACTCAAAGGGCTAAAGTCCCATTCAACATAGGGGAGAAGTACACTAATGAGATTGTGTGTGATAGTCTTCTTATGTGACCATCACATATATTACTTGGTAGACTGTGGTTATTTGACAGGAGGGTATTGTAAGATGAGTTTAAGAACACCTATGTGTTCCAGAAGGATGGTGAATGAATTGTTTTGAATCTTATGTCACTAGCTAAGGTGTAAAAGGCACAAAGACAGATCAATAAAACCACTAAAAAGAAGTCGTTATTTGTGGGGCGGAAGGAACTGGAAGAAAGTTAGCGTTCCTAGGAGATTCAGAAGCTTCATCAAAAGGCTTCTAAACATCTTAAGAAGGCTTAAGAGCAGTAGTGACTTCAGGGCAATAAACATAAGTAGACCAATATTTTCAAACTAGGTGACTTGGTTTGGATTCATCTCATTAAGGATCAATTTCTGTATAAGAAATCATAGAAATTTTCACCTAGAGCAAATGGGACATTCAAGATTCTGAAGTGCATCAACAACAATGCTTACAAGGTAGAGTTACCGGGAGTATACGACATTTCTGCTATATTCAATGTTGTAGATCTATCACCTTACCTATTAGAAGATCGTCATGAAGAACCATCAGATTTGAGGGCAAATCTTTCCTAGGCTTAAGGAGATGATGGGAATCAAGTCATCTCAATTATAGATGCATTTGTCAATGCTTCGAGATGATATCCAATGACTCAAAGCAAGCATGGAATGTTACCCTTAAAAGCTGGCAGCTTATATTGTTAAGTTAGCGACTTACCTTGAAGAACTGGTGGTGCAAGAATGAAGGCTGACCATAAAGGTCGGCGGTGTAGCAATTTAGATTAGCGGCCTAACCTAGGTGGCTTATAATTTAGGCCGACCTCTTTTTTTATGTTGTTTCAAGCCAATTTTCTTTATACTATAAATACCTTTTTATGATAGAAAAATGATAGAACTTGATATTTCAGAAATACAAAACTTGAGTTTTCTCTCATTTTTCTTATACTCTTATCAATCCTTAGATTGTGGCGAGTGATGGTATTAGGGTTGTTGTGCGTTATATCAACAATCCGTGCTAGGACTATCCTCTTACTAGTACGTAATATCTGGTAAGGGTTTAAGTTTTTATTTTGTTGTTGTGTTTGAATTGTTTGGATTACTTGTTGTGAACTATTGATTGCGGTTGCGATTGCTTGATTCTGCATTAGGATTAAGCACATCAAACTCTCATACATTATAACTTCCTCTATACCTTTAGGTGCCTTTATTACCTGAACACAACATTCTAAGATCCAAACAACTATTTTCTTGATCCCTTCCTTAGATATTTTACTCATCACAAAGGTTACTAATGCCTCAACCTTACCTTAGGACATACTTACACAAGTCAACACATTATCTTTCATGAATCTATTTTTCCCTACATTGGTCCCAATTCTTCCACTAATAATATGGTAGCATATGAGTAAACCCTTCCCTTCACCTTTACCCTTGCTCTTATATTAACATCGGGACCTAAAATTCCCTTTTACCATGACCCTCCCAAACCCAAGTTCTAATATTCTTCCAACTTCTAGGTCCCCTACTTCTCCTTTTCTACTAAAGCTACCTACGCTTTTGTTTGCCACCCCCTTCTAAGCTTACCATGAAGACATCCATAAGCCATATCCATTGATGTACTTGTACTAAGATACTTCCTTAATCATCATTTGCTCCACCCCACTACATCCTTCCCTGTTGCCTCCACTTTTTCCACACCTAGCCTTCTACCTCCTTAACCCACCTTTCCCCCCACTCCCTCCACTCATCTACTCATCTAATATTCACTTGCTCAAAAGTAAGCATCACAAAGCTCAAATATGTCTTTTACCTTCACACATAAACCTCCCCTCCTAGGCCTTGCCATTATATTGAAGACCTTTGTGATCTCACTTATATTGTTGTCATGAAGTAAGAGTTTGACTCTCCATAAAAAGAAAATTTGGATACTTGTTTCTATACAACCCCATAAACATATTCTTAACATTTTTCGGAAGTTTCACATTAAATACAATGAAGAGGGCTAAGTTAATTGTTGTAACTTATCGCTTAGGGTTTCTCTTTGCTGGAAGACATGAACTACGCTAAAACATTTAATCTTATTGCTAAATCGACCACCATTCACTTTATTTTCTCTCTTGTTGTCTCTTTCCATTGGGTTATTAATTAACATGATGTCAAGAATTCTTTCTTCATGGTCATTTCCATAATACAATTGGACAAACCCACTATTCCAATCAAGTTTATCAACTGCAAAATCCCCTTATAATTTTAAATGAGCTTCTCTTACTTGATTCCATCACTTTAGTAGCTTTCTTCTTTATGTTAGCTTCAAGCAAAGCAAGCTAGTACATCTGCGTAGGCCTACTCTTAGGAATCTAACACTCTTGTTCTTCTTCTTTATATTGATGACATCATCATAAGTGAAACAGTCTTGACGTCCGCTTGCCATTAAGTGCCATATTATCTTGTAGTTTGATAATCTTGGAATTTTTACCTATTTGGCAATCTTGATGAACACGATCATATGAAACATGTGGATAGCACAGAATGGTTGCCATCGGTAAGATTCTTGTTTGCTACATTCCTACATGTCACCAACGCATGAAGTTAGAGGTCCATTTTTAAAATAGCCAATTAATAATTTTGTATTAAGGTTACATGCCCTAATAATACTATATAAGTACATCTTATACTACTTTGTGATCAAGTTAATAATACAAATAATTTTACAATTGTTAAAAAGAAAAACCATTAAACATTAAGATTAGAGAAATAAACTCAAAAAGGATTTTATGAACATCTTTATGCACCATATGCATTCCATGTGTATTTTTATTGTCTAACTAATAAATTCTAAACAAATGAAAAATGCAAGTATATAAGAGATGTAAAAAAATAAAATATAAGTGTATAAAATTAAAAAAAAATTAGAACGCATGTATATTTTCTATAAATAATTATCCGTAAACGTATTTTGGCTGTGATTTGTGTATTGAAATTGAGGATGCTGTACTAAGTTGTGGCCTCTTGGATTGATTTTACATGTATAATAAAATTGAAATGTATGAGCATGCATATCCAGATGGAATGCATTTATATATAGATTTATAGCATGTAGCAATAGCAAGCTAGCTAGCAACATATGAGCCGACCACTCCAATATCGATGAGCATAGTCCATTGTATAATTTTTTCCCTCATTGGAGATGGGGATTAGAAGGGGTAGTTATTATATATAGCAAATAAATATTTTCACCAAAAAGATACAAGACCACCACCCTATGACAATATTAATCTTTCAATAGGACGGATCAAGTATTAAAAGAAAAGCATAGGAAGAGACCAAATGGAAACCTTCGTCCCAACCTCCAAAGACGAAGAAAGTGACCAACTACAGAGAAGCAAGAAACACCTGACATCAATTGCCAATGAGGAATCCGGTGAACCTCAATCAGTGTGTAGTGACAAGTTTGATAGGGGAGAGAAACCAGGTGGGAAACTCTCCTATCGTGACAGAGTGCCAATGAGTATACCAGGAGCATACGAGAAACATTGTTTCTAGAATGCAAATACGGATATAAACATTGAGCAAGAAAATGAATAGGAAACAAGAAAGGAGGAACAAAGGCTAAATGAAGAAGCGAACCTAGGGGTATGCTATATCAGTTTCTCAAAGACTAAGAAAGAAATGTTATATGCACCATGCAGAAACATGTTAATAGCAAACTTCATAGGGCCAAACCCAGGATACAAGTAGTTGCTGGAGAGACTTAAGAAATATATGAGATCTATACATCACCTCAAAGTAATTCACACGGGATTAGGCTGCTACCTAATCACGTTCGAAGGGCCGAAAGACCACTAATGGGTCATTAGAAATGGATCGTGGTTTATCAATGGACACTATCTAGCACTACAGAAATGGGAACCGAATTTCCAACCAAAGGTGGTGGGGTTCAATTCTGTGGTAGTCTAGGTAAGGATAGTGGGACTACCAATCGAGTATTCCTCGTCGGTTGCTGTAAAAAGAATTGGGGAGACAATTGGATTGGTTCGAGGACATGACTCGTATATGTTAGGATTGGAGCAAGGACGTTGTGTGAGGATAAGTGTTCAAGTGGACATGAACACACTAGTGAAACACATATTAATCCTAAATAATATTGCTTACAAGATACAATATGAGGGACTCCCAAATCTATGCGAAACATGTGGGAGTATAGGTCATAATAAGTGGAATTGCCCAGTGAAAGAGAAAGAAGAAGAAAATGATATGAAGGATAAGAAGGGGGAATAGGAAGGGACAACAGCACGTGCGGAGAGAGTAGACGAAAAGTCGGAGATTGAAACAAAGGCAATGGGCGGGAAGACGGAGGAAAATAGTGGTAATAATCAAGTGAATGGGGAGAGTATGGTGAATGGGCAAAAGTGCAAGGCAAAAAGGCAACTCAATAAATAAAAAGTGGGACCAACCGAGTAAAGCAAAATTAAAGGGGAGTCACAAAAACTCCTTGAGAATAGGAAATGAGGTAAATAATGATATAACATACTCCTTATCAGATAAGGGAATGAACTTTATTGTTAGTGGAAAAAACAGTGCAGGAGCATTATTTATACAAGTAAGTGAGGAAACAGAAAAGACAACGAGAGCTAGAGAGAGAAAGACAGAATGGAGAAGATGGAAGAGAAAAGAAGGGTCGGAAACAGAAAGAATACATCTCCAAAGAAATTAGCAAGGAAAAATGGTTAGACTAGTGGACGTAGAGATCAACTTGAAAGTATTACATAGATTATCCTCAACGTCGTTGATGTACGAGGACACCCAACTGTGGTAGATCACGACGGAGGTGTACTTAGCAAGAATAATGGTGGAAGTAATGCAAAGAATAAGAACAAACACGAAATGGCCAAGAAGGAGGTTGCCGGAAGTCACCCTCAGGGTAACATATCCAGGAGGTAGAACACACCAGATGAGGCTAGGCGAGGTGATGACAGCAATGGAAGGGCAGATGACAGTGCGAATGCCAATGGTCAACCCGAGGCTGGACTCAAAGGAATTGCTGCGAAGACTTGAATGTACCACTAGTGATACCATTACAGGAAGAACAGAATGCTCAATTTATGATGATGTCATGAGAGATTCCCGCGATGATTGCCAGGACAACATTCAGACCATGCAATTAGAGGGTGAAGGTGAAGAGATTATGGCAGAATGAGTCAGAGAGTTGGGGGTACCGGCTGTTCTTCCCAATGATAGACTCTAAAATGAGGGATACCTTATCATCGAAAATGAAGCCAAGCCTTTTAAGGTTCTAGCGTGGAATGCTAGAGGTGCAGCTTCTGATACACGGAAGAGAGAGATAAAAGAGCTGATGGAGAGATATGAGCCATAAGCGATCATTATGACGGAAACTCATTTGATAAGTGAAGGAGTAGATAACCTACAAATGTACTTGGGACAGAAGATAATGCCATATGCTGAGGTAGAAGGTTTTAGTGGGGGGGATCATTGTCCTGTGGGGGTCTAACGCACGTCATCATCAACGAACAACTAATCACCCACCAGCAAATCATAATGGAAGTAGAGGTAAATAACTAACCTTGTCGCTGGTTTATTTCTGCTATCTATGCTAGTGCAAAATATACCACGAGAAAAATTTTGTGAGAGGAATTAACAAAGGTGAGTGCACACAGTAAGGGACCATAGGTAATGATAGGTGATTTTAATGAGATTCTCTGTCGAGAAGAGAAACTGGGGGGAAGGGAAGTAAGTCAAACGAGGGTAAGGGCCTATTAACAATGTATGAATGAGTGTGGGATGGTGGACTTGGGGTTTGTAGGGCTAAAGTTCACTTGGACTAAGAAAACTAGGAGCCTAGCTGATATGGTCCAAACTAGACTAGATAGGGCCAGGGTGAACTATGAGTGGAGAAATATGTTCCTAGAGACAAAAGTGTTCAACCTGAACTCAAGTCAATCAAGCCATTTTCTTATCTTCCTAAACACAGACCCGAAGACACAGGGTGGGCCAAGAAAGGACAGATCTTGTCAATTTCAACCCATGTGGCTCACCCATCCAGATGTTAAGAGAGTGGTGAAGGAGAACTGGAGATTACCCACTTTCTAGCTACTAAGAGATATAGAAAATCTCACAGAAAAACTAAAGACCTAGAATAGAGAAGTGTTTGGGTTAATACATGTATGTAAGAAAACAATAACAAAATGGATTGAAAAAGTAAGGGAGAAACCTAAACCAAAGACTGATTAATCAAGAAAGAATGTTAGGGAAGGAACTAGAAGAAGTTTTGAAAAATGAAGAAAAGCTCTAGGCAGCAAAGGTGAGATCTAAATGGATTATAAAAGGAGAGAGAAATACAAAGTTCTTTGATGCAAGTACCATTGCAAGACGGTTAAGTCAAAAGTGGTAAGGCTCTTTGACTTGGCAGGGAATTGGAAAACGGATTTGAATGAGATCCAAAGCATTGTGAACAGACATTTTATGGACCTTTTCAAATCTGAAAGAGTACATTAGAAGTGAATCATCAGAATGGCTAAAGATGCAGTAAAGTCTAAAAGAAGAGGAGAGAAGAGAATTGGAGAAACTCTGCTTGGGAGAGGAAATTAAAAATGCCCTTTGGAGCATTGGGAGTAGCAAAACGCTGGGAATGAATGGATACCACGCAAGCTTCTTCAAAGAATATTAGCAAATTGTGGGAAACAGAGTGTAAGATACGATTAAAGATAGGGAGGAAAGAAGATGTACCAGAAGAATTGAACCAGACCTTAATTATACCGTTATCGAAGGTGCTTGGAGCAAATAAAATTAAAGATTTTCGGCCTATTAGCTTATGCATCACGATCTACAAGGTGATTAGCAAAATGCCGGTCCACAGATGAAGACCACTTCTAAGAAACCTAATAAGCCCAGAACAGTTGAGCTTTGTGCCAGGGCAGAAAACTAGTATAATATTCTAGGAGCTATTGCACTCTTTAACAGGAAAAAAAGGAAAACAACGTTGGATGATTGTGAAACTAGATTTGGAGAAAGCTTATGACAGTGTAGAATGAGATTTTGTGAGACATACCCTAAGAGTTTTAATTTTCTGAAGAAATGGGTGAAATTGGTTGGTACATGCTTGCCAATTGATCCTGAATGGAGCTAAGTTGGAGCCTGTCAAATCAAGTAGGGGATTAAGCTAATGTAACCCCCTATCCCCCTATTTATTTATTTTAGTGATGGAAATGTTGAGTAGAGCCATGCACGAATTGGGTGAAGAGAGCATGTGGAAGATAATTAAGATTAAAGGATTAGATCTATAAATGTCAAACCTTATGTTTGCAGATGACATACTACTCATGGGGGAAGCGTTTATTGAAAATACAAGGTTAATGATGAAAGTTATAAAGACCTTTGGAAAAATATTAGGACAAAAAGTCAACTATGAAAAATCGTGCATAGTGTTTGCGAGAAACACGGAGAGGAACCAAAAGGAAAAGATCCATGAGGTGTTTGGTATAAGTCCACAGGTAGAGATGGGGAAGTATTTGGAGATACTAGTTAGAGGGGGAAAACTTAAAGGGCTCGGATTTCACTTTCATTCTGGAAAAAGTTAGAAGAAAGCTGGGGATGGAAGGCAAATATACGTAGTATGGCAGGTCGAGATGTGCTAGTTACATCTGTTAGGGTTGGCGCACACAAAAACAATGAAGTAAAGTTAGAAGAGGAAGAAAAATAAAGGCACAAGATTTTATCCTGTTTTACTCGTTAACAAGAGCTACGTCCAGCAGAGGATTTTACTATAATTAGTACCTCACTCTCTCGTTACATTACATAATTACTAGCGAAAAAGAGAATATATAGTAATAGCTATTTATGGGCTAAAGTTCAAACTTTTAATGAACAAATATGAACTTAAATACTAAAAGCCTTCTGGTGTCCCGGAGGTGTTGCCTCCTTGAGACCCCTACCGGGGTGGCTTCCTCGGACTTTTGCCTACTTAGCATGAAGTGGGACATATGTGCTTTCCTATCGTAGGGGAGTATGAGCCACACCCCAACAACATCAACATTGGAAACTATTATATGCAAGCAATCCCAATACAAAATAAGATTCTCTTGTAGCTAGAAAAGATAAATAGAGATTTCCTAAGGGGAGCAAATGAAGATAAGAAGAAAATGCATTGGATTTCCTGAAAACAAGTAACAAAACTTAAGGAACTCAGAGGCCTAGGATTGTTGCATCTAAGAAAGAGAAGCAATGCAAGTTGCTTGGTTAGGTGGGGGAAAATGGAATGAAGAAAAGACAGGCTACCCAATTGATGAAGTAGTTGAGGAAAAACTGGGAATTGTGAAGCTGAGAAATGAAGCGGTAAAGGAGAAAGATGGAGATGGGTATATGAAATGGATGGAGGTGTAGTTGCAAAATCAGCGTATAAATTGCTAACTGAGGAAGAGCAAGCGAAGGAACATCCAGAGAATTGGGAATGGAGTTGGAAGACACCACCTCATCCCCAAATACAAATACTTTTATGAAGAATAATACAAAATGGACTCCCAACGAGAGACACCATGAAAAAGAGAGAAAACACCTATTGAGCTGTCATGTCTGCTATGTGGGAATGTTGAAGAAACCACTCCATACCTATTCCTGGGCTGTAACACGGTGAAAGAAGCATGCTATAGAATTGGAGCAAGACATACACCACAGTAGGAAGACATGAACACTGTCAAAGCTGGTTAAAACAACAAACACAAACAAAGAGAATTGAATGTACAAAGACAGCAGTTCCACTAGAAGTAAGGAGCCTTTTCTTGATAAGAGCCATTTGGAGGGAACGAAATAGAAGAATCTTTGGAGGTAACCAAGCAATGGAAGATAGGAAAGCGCATGCGAAGATGGAGACAGCAGAATGTTGGGCAGACCAAAGGAAGAGCAGGGGAAAAACAAACAAATAGATAGAGAGTATGGATGGGAGAGACCAATGGAAGGATGGTTGAAGGTTAATTGCAATGGCGTAGTTTGCAATGTATAAATGACAAAAGGGGAAGTAATTTGGGGCGCTCTCAAAAAAGATAGGTGGAAAGTCGCCTTTGGAAGGTGAACTATGGGGTTTGGAGCAGGGGTTAGAATTAGCAAAGGGAGTTGGAGGTTGAAGGATTATCATAGAAAGCCATTAAATGGTAAACCTGTGTGAAAATATTAATGAGGATAGATGTAATCCAATCCTAAGTCATTGCCGTGTGCTTGTGAATTTCTCTGATGAAGTTAAATTTTATAGGATGCCTCGTGAAGTGAACAAGGTAGCAGATTTCCTGGTGAAAGAAGGAATGACGAGAGTTGAAGACCATGTTTTTTATTCAACTATCCCCTTAACTGGGGGGAAGGGAAGTAAGTCAAACGAGGGTAAGGGCCTATTAACAATGTATGAATGAGTGTGGGATGGTGGACTTGGGGTTTGTAGGGCTAAAGTTCACTTGGACTAAGAAAACTAGGAGCCTAGCTGATATGGTCCAAACTAGACTAGATAGGGCCAGGGTGAACTATGAGTGGAGAAATATGTTCCTAGAGACAAAAGTGTTCAACCTGAACTCAAGTCAATCAAGCCATTTTCTTATCTTCCTAAACACAGACCCGAAGACACAGGGTGGGCCAAGAAAGGACAGATCTTGTCAATTTCAACCCATGTGGCTCACCCATCCAGATGTTAAGAGAGTGGTGAAGGAGAACTGGAGATTACCCACTTTCTAGCTACTAAGAGATATAGAAAATCTCACAGAAAAACTAAAGACCTAGAATAGAGAAGTGTTTGGGTTAATACATGTATGTAAGAAAACAATAACAAAATGGATTGAAAAAGTAAGGGAGAAACCTAAACCAAAGACTGATTAATCAAGAAAGAATGTTAGGGAAGGAACTAGAAGAAGTTTTGAAAAATGAAGAAAAGCTCTAGGCAGCAAAGGTGAGATCTAAATGGATTATAAAAGGAGAGAGAAATACAAAGTTCTTTGATGCAAGTACCATTGCAAGACGGTTAAGTCAAAAGTGGTAAGGCTCTTTGACTTGGCAGGGAATTGGAAAACGGATTTGAATGAGATCCAAAGCATTGTGAACAGACATTTTATGGACCTTTTCAAATCTGAAAGAGTACATTAGAAGTGAATCATCAGAATGGCTAAAGATGCAGTAAAGTCTAAAAGAAGAGGAGAGAAGAGAATTGGAGAAACTCTGCTTGGGAGAGGAAATTAAAAATGCCCTTTGGAGCATTGGGAGTAGCAAAACGCTGGGAATGAATGGATACCACGCAAGCTTCTTCAAAGAATATTAGCAAATTGTGGGAAACAGAGTGTAAGATACGATTAAAGATAGGGAGGAAAGAAGATGTACCAGAAGAATTGAACCAGACCTTAATTATACCGTTATCGAAGGTGCTTGGAGCAAATAAAATTAAAGATTTTCGGCCTATTAGCTTATGCATCACGATCTACAAGGTGATTAGCAAAATGCCGGTCCACAGATGAAGACCACTTCTAAGAAACCTAATAAGCCCAGAACAGTTGAGCTTTGTGCCAGGGCAGAAAACTAGTATAATATTCTAGGAGCTATTGCACTCTTTAACAGGAAAAAAAGGAAAACAACGTTGGATGATTGTGAAACTAGATTTGGAGAAAGCTTATGACAGTGTAGAATGAGATTTTGTGAGACATACCCTAAGAGTTTTAATTTTCTGAAGAAATGGGTGAAATTGGTTGGTACATGCTTGCCAATTGATCCTGAATGGAGCTAAGTTGGAGCCTGTCAAATCAAGTAGGGGATTAAGCTAATGTAACCCCCTATCCCCCTATTTATTTATTTTAGTGATGGAAATGTTGAGTAGAGCCATGCACGAATTGGGTGAAGAGAGCATGTGGAAGATAATTAAGATTAAAGGATTAGATCTATAAATGTCAAACCTTATGTTTGCAGATGACATACTACTCATGGGGGAAGCGTTTATTGAAAATACAAGGTTAATGATGAAAGTTATAAAGACCTTTGGAAAAATATTAGGACAAAAAGTCAACTATGAAAAATCGTGCATAGTGTTTGCGAGAAACACGGAGAGGAACCAAAAGGAAAAGATCCATGAGGTGTTTGGTATAAGTCCACAGGTAGAGATGGGGAAGTATTTGGAGATACTAGTTAGAGGGGGAAAACTTAAAGGGCTCGGATTTCACTTTCATTCTGGAAAAAGTTAGAAGAAAGCTGGGGATGGAAGGCAAATATACGTAGTATGGCAGGTCGAGATGTGCTAGTTACATCTGTTAGGGTTGGCGCACACAAAAACAATGAAGTAAAGTTAGAAGAGGAAGAAAAATAAAGGCACAAGATTTTATCCTGTTTTACTCGTTAACAAGAGCTACGTCCAGCAGAGGATTTTACTATAATTAGTACCTCACTCTCTCGTTACATTACATAATTACTAGCGAAAAAGAGAATATATAGTAATAGCTATTTATGGGCTAAAGTTCAAACTTTTAATGAACAAATATGAACTTAAATACTAAAAGCCTTCTGGTGTCCCGGAGGTGTTGCCTCCTTGAGACCCCTACCGGGGTGGCTTCCTCGGACTTTTGCCTACTTAGCATGAAGTGGGACATATGTGCTTTCCTATCGTAGGGGAGTATGAGCCACACCCCAACAACATCAACATTGGAAACTATTATATGCAAGCAATCCCAATACAAAATAAGATTCTCTTGTAGCTAGAAAAGATAAATAGAGATTTCCTAAGGGGAGCAAATGAAGATAAGAAGAAAATGCATTGGATTTCCTGAAAACAAGTAACAAAACTTAAGGAACTCAGAGGCCTAGGATTGTTGCATCTAAGAAAGAGAAGCAATGCAAGTTGCTTGGTTAGGTGGGGGAAAATGGAATGAAGAAAAGACAGGCTACCCAATTGATGAAGTAGTTGAGGAAAAACTGGGAATTGTGAAGCTGAGAAATGAAGCGGTAAAGGAGAAAGATGGAGATGGGTATATGAAATGGATGGAGGTGTAGTTGCAAAATCAGCGTATAAATTGCTAACTGAGGAAGAGCAAGCGAAGGAACATCCAGAGAATTGGGAATGGAGTTGGAAGACACCACCTCATCCCCAAATACAAATACTTTTATGAAGAATAATACAAAATGGACTCCCAACGAGAGACACCATGAAAAAGAGAGAAAACACCTATTGAGCTGTCATGTCTGCTATGTGGGAATGTTGAAGAAACCACTCCATACCTATTCCTGGGCTGTAACACGGTGAAAGAAGCATGCTATAGAATTGGAGCAAGACATACACCACAGTAGGAAGACATGAACACTGTCAAAGCTGGTTAAAACAACAAACACAAACAAAGAGAATTGAATGTACAAAGACAGCAGTTCCACTAGAAGTAAGGAGCCTTTTCTTGATAAGAGCCATTTGGAGGGAACGAAATAGAAGAATCTTTGGAGGTAACCAAGCAATGGAAGATAGGAAAGCGCATGCGAAGATGGAGACAGCAGAATGTTGGGCAGACCAAAGGAAGAGCAGGGGAAAAACAAACAAATAGATAGAGAGTATGGATGGGAGAGACCAATGGAAGGATGGTTGAAGGTTAATTGCAATGGCGTAGTTTGCAATGTATAAATGACAAAAGGGGAAGTAATTTGGGGCGCTCTCAAAAAAGATAGGTGGAAAGTCGCCTTTGGAAGGTGAACTATGGGGTTTGGAGCAGGGGTTAGAATTAGCAAAGGGAGTTGGAGGTTGAAGGATTATCATAGAAAGCCATTAAATGGTAAACCTGTGTGAAAATATTAATGAGGATAGATGTAATCCAATCCTAAGTCATTGCCGTGTGCTTGTGAATTTCTCTGATGAAGTTAAATTTTATAGGATGCCTCGTGAAGTGAACAAGGTAGCAGATTTCCTGGTGAAAGAAGGAATGACGAGAGTTGAAGACCATGTTTTTTATTCAACTATCCCCTTAACTATTGCTGAATGGCTAGAGCACGATAGGGAAGGAGATAAGTGATAATGAGTTTTTTTGCTGGGACTAGTGCAAACGTTCGCCAAATTTTGTGTTTTTGTCTGGTTTCGTTGTAACTCATGTACTTGGACTGCTTTGTGTTTAGTTGATGATACAAATCTTTTGAACTTAAAACCACGCCCCCCCAACCCCCCACCCTAAAATATATACATATATTTTAATCACAATCACACCTCTCTATTTTAATTTTTGTCAGACAAATTGCAATCGCAAATCGAACCAAAAACTTCACATAACACGAGGCTCCTGCAACGCCAGATCCAGGCCATCTAAATTCACATATCCAAGTCAACTTGCTTTATTTATCTTATCAACCACATCTCAAAATTGTCTGCATGAGATTTATGCCCTTTGCACGCGGCCAATGCAGTGATTTATGTTAATTAGTGCAAGTTTTTATTTTCAAAGATTTACTATATCTTTAATACATACATATATATATATCATGTATGCTGCTGAGTTTCAAATTATTTTTTTTTTCTTTTTCTTTTTTGATTTAGTATGTTTCATTTGAGATTTACCATCCCCAAATCCATCACATGCTATTTAATAGTAGAACTAAACCCACAGAGTGAACGGCAGACGTTCAAACTTGTAGATATCTATTGATACACGAATCACACAATTAAATAAACATGATGATAATAAGGTGTTAAAAAGAAGAAAGACAAATCAAATGGGAACAGAAATTGAATTGAGCATTTTAGCCACCACCAGCAATAATAGCAATAGCATCCTTTGGTCTTATGCTATGCTTGCCACGACTGAAAGTGCTATGGCTGCTCAAAGCCTCTCCACAACTCCATTTACACCTGCAATTGCAACTACAAGCTCAACCAAAACCACCACTACCCTAACCCCAAACCCAACCCCTCTACGGAGAGACAACGTTATTGCACTTTCTGTCACTCCCTTATCCTAGGATTTACCCTCTCTCTCTCTTGTAAGTATGACGCTGGTGAGTTTTACTTGGATGCATATTGTGCCACACATCACACACTAATCCACCATCCATTACCAAGATGCTAGCCATCTTTTCTTCCTCGGGAAATTAGATCCTAAGGCAATTTACCATTGCGATGAGTGCAAGGGCATTGCAAGTGTAAGTGATACGCATCTTTTTCATTGTGTTATTCCTTTATGCCCTCGCTTTTTCCCTTTCCATTGTTCTTCGTTCTTTGTGCCCAAAACTATAAAGCCTGGAATACCATTTCCTCCCCATCACGTACATATCGTCCAATTGCAAGGATGATTTTGGTGAGTACTACTACAACTGTGATGCCTGCAAGCAAGAGAGGAGTGGCAATCTTCCTATTTATAAATGTATGCATCGTAACTACCATACTCATGTTAGCTACATCATCATGGAGGATCATGAACTTATTTCTTACCTTACTTGTTATCTGTCTATTGGCTTGTTTTTAGTACAAATTGAAAGTTGTGTAGAGACAACCTCTAGAGGAATGCCGTGATGCTTAAGAAGGTGAGGAGAGATCAAATAAGAATAATAGAATGTGGTTAGGCAGTAACTTAGCTACAATCTCTAGTATTTGTATATGTCCATGCTTTGTGATCTAACTTTTGGTGTGGAATGTTAGGGCTCTAATTGAACCAAATTGATTTGCAAACTAGCTCTGCTTGAAATTTACTTGAATGCCATTGTGTTGTTGAGACACTCTAGAAATCGAGATACAAGAATTCGCCACATGTTTATAGTTAATATAGATACACTAAGGCTCAAAACCTATTATAAACTATAATGAATACATAATATCTACCAAACGCACATAGTTAATTCACATTATGAACATAGTGTCATCAAGGCCATAACTGATAATACTACATGTCCATAACACAACATGTGTGGCTCATATGAGTACACCAACAACTAACAAGATGATAAACACAATTGAAATAATAAAGGTTCTATATTTGTAACCTACAAACTCTCAAATCATCACTACAACAAGAGGTCAATGTTCCTCTACATAATACAACATGATATTTGATTACATATCTCCATAATAGTCATTAAAGCTCGCGTACTCCCCATAATCATCATACAAGTCATAAACCAAGTTGCATTGTTCCCAAATTATTATCGGACTAGCCATTGTCATATAAGTCTACTATAGCCATTCCTACAAGTGCCTCATAGCCTAGGTAAAACTTGTCTATAGCTTCCTCCTCATACATTAACTAGTAACCTTAGCAATCCCTTTAATTAGTAACCTACCAACATCATTAGCACTTAATTTACCACATCTTTTTAGTAAATTGCTCCACTCAGGACATTGCATTTTACTAATTAGTGGGTGCCTAGCGAATCACTAGAAGCCACGGATCTCTTGGCCTTAGCTATACATAAACAATAGGATTATCAATGTTCAATATAGTTAAGTTCAATAATTTCATTAACATATGAAGTACAACCATCAAACAATGTAATTATGTCTCTAAATCAACACTTGATTGGTATTCCTTGATTTTGATATAGAATTTTAAGTATACTTATCTTAGTATTTGAGCAAGTCATCCCTAGCTCTTAACTATAATTCCTATTCATTTATTAACTCTTCATACTTAATCTCTATTTAACTTATGTTTAGTGTTTATTAGCCCCTCTTATGTTTACTTATTTTAATCAAGTCATAAGTACTTCATTTATTATGCTTATTTTTGAAACATCGACTTAGTTGGTAATCTACTATTTTAAGTCACTACAAATACATAAATAGGTGTTATATGGTTGTTAGAATATAAGTAAAATATAGTTTAGAAACAAATTAAAGAACTTTCGAAGAAGTTAAAGTGATCAAGACAACAAGGTCTGAATCATCTTCATAAGGTTCAGGCAATTTCAAGAGAAAAAACTTGAAAATGCTCTTGGCATATGATGCTTTGAACCTTTTGTTAAGAATTGGGCTACTAAGAGTTTTCTTGTCACAAATGCTTGGGACCTTTTCAAAAAAGCTCAAACCTATTGCAGAACAACTGTTTTGCAAACATTCTATTAACTATTTATTAACAAATGCTTCAGACCTATTTCAAGAGGTCAGTTGTAGAAATTTACAATTTAACTCTAAAACAAAACACAATCCATACCTCTTCCTATGTGCGAATTCTAATGCCCTTTAGTCATCAAAATATACACTAGAATCATGAAATTAAGTTCAACCTAAGTTCCTTTTTAACACAAATTCTTACTAATCCTTAAGAAATCAAGAGAATATCAAGAAACTTACTTAATTCTTAATGGTGACTTATTCTACATGCAACAACATTTACAAAATATGACAATTATCATGAAATTAAGTCCAAAATTAGAAATGAACACATCCAATGAAAAATAATAGGGTATTGAATTTGAAACTTACCCAAAAAAAAAAAAAAAAACACAAAACTGCACACCACAAATTCCACGCTTACACTTTTACAACTTGTTAACCTTAGAATTTCTAATAAAATAGATGGAGGGAAAGGAGGAAGAGGGAAGTTGTTATGTTTGAATAAGAGGGAAGTTAGAGTTTGTAGGTAATAGAGAAAGAACACATTAGATTGTGGAGAAATTACAAAAATGCCCCTTTGTCTTAAAATTTAAATAATAATATGTAGAAATTTGAGAGCTAAGAGATATTTCAATTGCATCATTCTTAAGCTTGAGATTTGAAAAGATTGATTCAATGGAGCCATGAACTTGATCAAGCTCAACCTACTTAGTATTTTATAATATGTTGAGGGTTTTCTACTTTAACATAATCACGTAAATCAAGCTCACCATAAGCTTAAGCTTAAATTATATTGTGTACTAGCAATGTTTGAGTAAGTTGCATTTGAGCTCGTTGAGTATTGTATTTACCTATGCTTTTGAGTTAATCAACTATCATATCTAGCTAAAACTTAATTTGATTCATTATACTTGTAGACAACAAATTTTTCTAATGGATTTTGCTAGCTATAGTCAAAATCTTTTTTGGGAGACCTCATGGATTGTATGATTGAAACTACATTGACAAATTAACTTATTATAGGTCTATAAAGTTGCAAATGGTCAAATTGAGCAAATGTTCAAGTGAAGCTGAGTAAAGGATGCAACATAAAGCAATAGACACAAAATATGTGAGAAGGAAATAATTCGTATCATCAATAATCATCCACAAAATTTTTCTATAGGGATAATTATAAGCCTAAAATTTTAGAATTACTAAGGGAAGATAATAAACTTAAAATACAAGAAAACAAGAAACAAAGTAAACAAAAATAAACTTTTCGAACTACATACAAAACTTTGATAGCCCTAGTACACTAGGAAAATGAAGATTTTTTGGCCTAAAAATGTGCAAAATCAACAAAGTCAATAGGACCATGTTGTAGTAGACTTAAATAAGTGTTTCTTGATATATTATGGGTCATGTAACTCTTCACATGCGAAAAGATACAACTATTCAAAGTTCGATCATCTACAAACTTTAAATCAAATATTTTCTTCCATTCCAAGGCTCTTCTGACTACTTTTGAAGGCTTCTAATTCTAACCCATGTTACTTTTGATTGCTTTTAAAGGCTTTTGATTCTGATCTACTTTTGATTTTGATTGTTTTTAAAGGCTTTTGATTCTATAGGTTAGACACAAAACTCGTGTTTAGGTTGGACTTATTTATTGATTAAAAAAAGTTATAAATAAGTCTGTAAAATATTTACATATATAAAGCGAAAAGGCCGATTCTTTTTTTTTTTTCATATACAAACTTGTTTATTTTATGTCATATTGTATCCAAGTTTCATGGGTTGGGTCTTGAATTGCTAGCCCTACTTTTGATTGCTTTTTCCTTTGTTTTTGATGATCTAATTGCACCATAAATTGTAAGCCTAACTCATTTGCATTAAAAAAAAAAACCAAGATTAATTGAGAGCTTACATATGTACGCTTGACTAATTTCAAAGGGATAGCGTAATTACATTCTCAACAAAGGCTTTGATTTATTAGAAGATGGCAATAGATTTGATGGTTTGAAGAGATACTTAATATGTGGAAGTATACTATTATTTATACACATGTCAGTCTCTTATTTGTACGGTTGTCATTTTACTATTAGAGGATGTTATATAGGCAATTAGTATAAATAGTATTGTAACTAAACATAATAGAATTAATTCATTCCATCTACTTCTCATCATTCTATTTTCTTCTTCTTCTTCACCATCACATGCTTACTGCTATTGCAAACAAGAAGCATAGAGAAGTTGCAGCACAATTCTGATAGTTAACATGGTATCAAAGCTAATCACGTACCGATCTCAACAATTTTTTTTTTTTCCGATCATGAATATTTCATCAAGAAACTCTACTTTAGCAGCAGGAGATCCATTTATTATAGATCCTCTTTTCCTTTCAAGATTATATAACCTTAACATAAATATTGGAACGTTAGTGTTCAATGGAAATAACTACTTAGGTTAGAGTAGATTAGTTAAGATGGGATTAGGTGCGAAATTGAAACTAGGTTTCATAGATGACATGATTATTAAATCGTTAGAGACTTTGCCAAATTTAGTAAAATGGATGAGGTGCGATTACATGTTCCATTGTTGGATCCTTAATTTAATGATAAGTGAGATCGCACAGAATTTTCTTTATGCACAATTTGTGAAGCAGTTGTGGGAAGAAATTATTGAGTAATATGGTGTTTCTAATGGTCCCTTAGTGTTTCAATTACAACATAAAATTAGTAATTTAAAACAGAATAATCAAAATGTAGGAGTTTATTAGAATAAACTCAAGAAGTGTTAGGATGAGTTGCAGCAATTACATGGCTTTCCTAAATGTGTTTATAGAAAGGATGGAGTATTATATATGTGCAATTAAAGAGAAATTTGTAGCATACGAGTTAGAGAGCAAGCTAATGCAATTTTTTATGGGTTTGAATGAAATGTATGATGGAGTAAGGAATCGAATTCTCTCTATGGACCCAATGCTTACTGTCAACAAAGTGTTTTATATAGTAAAGCAGGTTGAAAAACAGAGGTAGGTTACAAAAGTGTTTTCGTTGGATAGTGACAGTGCGACTTTCAATACTAGAAGTAGAGAAAATGTGCAAGAGAAGAGGAAAAGAAAGAATAAGGCATTTTGTAGACATTGTAAATTAGAAGGGCATACAATTGAAAATTGTTTCCAGATAATTGGTTATCCAGATTGGTTTAAAGGGAGAAGGATTTAGAATGAAAAGCCTTCGGTCACTCTTAATTTCAATGTTAATAATGCATTGTCTAGTGTTGAAAATTCTAGTATACTCAGTTCTCCATTTGATCATGTTTTTGATGTCACGATTGAAGGAGAACTGCAGTTCAATTATTTGGAACAGTAGATGATACATATCATGTGTCAAGAGATGTTTAAGATGATGAAGGAAAAAGGACAACAAAGTAAGGCCATGGTCAACAACGTTCAATTTGCAGATAATCTTGAAATTCATTCTTGTTTAAATGCTTCTAGTAGTTACATGTATTCTTGGATTATTGACACTAGGGCTACAAATCACATGACCCCTTTTCCTAGCCTTTTACATAACATTTATGACCTAGTTCATCTAATTAAAGTCAGCCTATCACATGGAAAAACTATACCAATTACTAAGGCAGGTTCAGTTTCTATTACCCTGTTACTTACCTTATAAAATGTTTTTCCTAGTTCCTCAATTTACACATAACTTGCTCTCTGTTCATAGCCTATTAAAAGAGCAACATTTTGTTATTGTTTTCACTTCACTCGAGTGTACATTTAGGACCAGAACTTGAATACAATAGTGGCAATAGCTAAAGCTGTGAATGGGTTATATATACTTCAATCCAAAGAGCTCAAGGAGGTCTCTAGTTTAGCTGTTTCGAAAAAATCTTTTCTAATGTGTAATTTTGTTCCTTGTATAGATAAGCATCAACCTTACTTGATCCATGCATGAATGGTTTATACTTCTATTTCTAAGCTCTAACATTTGAAGCCATGTAAGAATCTTGATTTTTAGAATTTTCTTTGTAATGTTTGTCAAGAAGCTAAGTTTTATAGGCTTCTTTTTTCTCACAGTGAACATGTTTCAAAGTTTGCATTTGAACTTTTACATGTTGACATTTGGGGGCCTTATTATATTGCTTCTATATCTGGTGCTAGATATTTTTTAACCATAGTGGATGATTTTACTAAGTCCACTTAGACTTTCTTATTACACCATAAGAGTCAAACACATGCCATTCTTCAAGGTTTCTTTGCTTATGTTTTTAATCATTTTCAAATAATACCTAAATTTGTGAGAACAAATAATGGAATTGAGTTTTTGTGCAACTTGTGCCAATCACTTTTTACTAGTTTAGGCATTTTGCATCAAAGAACTACCACATATACACCCCAACAAAATGGTCGAGTAGAGAGGAAACATAGACATTTGCTAGACACTTCTCGTGCTCGTCGTCTTCATGCTCACTTACCTAAAGAGTTTTAGGGGGAGTGTATACTTATAGCCACATACTTAATCAACAAAATGCCTATGGGTAATTTGAATTGAAAAACCCCTCATGAAAAGTTGTTTGGTTGCCATCTAAATTATGATCACTTGAAAGTTATGGGATGCTTATGCTTTGCAGCTAAATAAACTCATCCTAGTGATAATTTTGATTTCAGGGGAATTAGATGTGTCTTTCCAGGATATGCATAAGGATAAAAAGGATATAAGGTCTATGATTTGTCTCACAAACAAATTTTTGTTTCTTGAGATGTTGTTTTCTTTGAAGAAATTTTTCCTTTCACATATAACATTGTTTCAGAAACTAGTCAAGTTTCGTCCTCTTCTAAAGATCATGTTTTGTTTGAGTCACTATCACATAAGTCTATATCTTAATCAAATCAACATTTTATAGATCAGAATATTTTTTATCCATTTGTTTCTGCTGATTAATACACTACTTCTCATTCTAATAAGCATTCTACAGATTAAAATTTCTTTGGAACAACTTTTGTTGATTGGTCTTTTATACCTACGAATTCTAATTCATCAGGTTTATGACGAACAACTAGACAGACAAAACCTCTTAAGTAGCTCCAAGACTTTGTGTATGTAGCACATCATGGTTCTAATTTTGCTACCGTGGATTCTCCATGTACCATCAAACCGAATTCTCAATATCCTCTCTTTGACATCAAAACTTGTCTTACTTATCTAAGTGATTTTGTAGCATCTTTAGCCAATGCGTTAGTAATCTAAGAACCACGAAGCTACTTTAAAGCATCTCAACAAAAGGAATGGCAAGAAGCCCTGCAAAATGAACTTCATGCACTTGAACTTAATCAGACCTGGGAATTGTCCCTTTTACTAGTTGGTAAGAAAGCAATAGGATCCAAGTGGGTCTATAAAATAAAACATAGGCCAAATGGTACTATTGAAAGGCACAAAGCTAGACTTGTCACAAAAGGGTTTACCCAAATAGAGAGAGAAGATTATCATGACACTTTTTCTCTAGTCGTCAAAATGGGTACTATTTGCATTCTTATTGCTTTAATAGTGGCTTACGGTTGGTCATTACATCAAATTGTTGTGAGTAATGCCTTTTTATGCGGCACCCTTGATGAGGATATATATATATATATATATATAACACCACCTGACAGATATGATAGGGCTATACTAGGTCAAGTTTGTTGCTTGAAGAAGTTGCTTTATGGGCTCAAGCAAGCCTCTCGGCAATGGAACTTAGAAATTTCTAAGGTTGTGTTTTCACTTGGTTTCATTCAGTTAAAGCATGATTACTCTTTGTTCTCTTATTATGGCTCTACTAGAAGTGTTTTTGTTCTCTTATATGTAGATGATATGCTAATAATTGGTTCAAATGAGAGTTTTATTTCGCATATCAAGCACAAGTTAGATGAGGCTTTTACCATTAAGGATCTTGGTTTAGTACCTTTTTTTCTTGGTTTAGAGATATGCATAATAGATCAAGGTATTCTTCTTAATCAACAAAAATTTATCTTGGATGTTTTGCGAGATGTCGAGTTAACAGGTGCCAAACCAATGTCCTCTCC
Organism: Laguncularia racemosa; assembly: GCA_037954665.1. Taxonomy (NCBI): domain Eukaryota; kingdom Viridiplantae; phylum Streptophyta; class Magnoliopsida; order Myrtales; family Combretaceae; genus Laguncularia; species Laguncularia racemosa. The sequence goes on along the minus strand of JBBMOL010000223.1, from coordinate 150,631 downwards.
TTCACCTCCTCGGTTGCAACGTGATGACATAGTTGGGGATTTTCTTTGTAATCCATTGTTTTATTGAAGACTTCTTGGACGACTTCTTTATATTACTCTTACTCTTCCAGATATTTCTTATGTAGTTCATTGGTTGAGTCAATTCCTTTCTTGTCCTCGATAGCCACATCTTCTTGCTTCGTTTCGTCTTCTTCGTTACTTGAAAGGATTGGCTTAGTTTGGATTATTTTATCCTGTTACTAATTCCATTGTATTATTTTTTTTTATTCTAATTGGAGATCTTCTCATCTCGATTGTAAGTTGATTTTTGGGTATTGTGTTATGCTCAAACAAGCTTTAGTTTCTTGGAAGTATAAGAAGCAACCAACCGTATCCACTTCAACAATTGAGTAGAATATCGTAGTCTTGCTACAGCTACTAAAGAACTTCTTTAGGTGTCATTTATACTACGTGATTTATGAATTCCAGTTCATTTTCTAGTTCCCCTTGTGTGTGACAATAAGTTAGCCTTGATGGTTGCCAATAATCCCTATCTACATGGTCGAACTAAGCACATAGATATTGATGTGCATTTCATTCATGATCATATTACTTCTAGGTTCCTTCATACTATTCATGTTCCATCATTTCTTTAGATTGCATATATTCTTATAAAACTAGTTGGAGTTTCTCATCTCAAGCATTTGTGTCTCAAGTTGAAACTTCGGGAAGTTCCAACTTGAGGGGAGGAATGTGGAAGTATACTATTATTTATACACATGTCAGTCTCTTATTTGTACAATTGTCATTTTACTATTGAAGGATGTTATATAGGTAATTAGTATAAATAATTTTGTAACTAAACATAACATAATTAATTCATTCCAACTACTTCTCATCATTATGTTTTCTTCTTCTTCTTCTTCACCCTCACGTCCTTATTGCTATTGCAAACATGAAGCACGAAGAAGTTGCAACACAATTCTGATAGTTATTTTGGGGCAGTGCATGATTGGAAATCCAAGTTATTTTGAGTTTAAGGTGGAGATTAATGAATTTGCATGGCAAAGTTAGGGTCAAGTTTGTAATCCAACTTAAGCGAAAGAAATGTTGCCCTCAACTGATGAAATCTCAGAGATTTAATATGGGATAAATTCATTGGGATGGCTTTGAAGACTAATTAAATTTTTATCCCACTAATATATTTGATAAACAATGATTGTGAATATCTTATCAGTCTTTTAAGGGAAATTAGAGTTAAACTATAAAATGGTAATTTTTGTGGAGTTTTAGCAGTAGTTTGGGATTTTATGTATATATTGATAAAAGTTATGAACATTATATTACTTTAGGAGATCTAGTTGCATTGACTAAAAGTTTACCCTCTGAATGATAAATTATCCCGTGCATAACTTTATGCATCTATTTGTACATATAACCAATCATATCTACCCTTTTCTTTAAACCCTCTATTAGTGCAAGGTTCCACATGTTTGTTATGTATAGTTCAGAAACTTTACAATAATAATAACAGGGCTCAATCAATTCATAGATACGGGGTCCAACGAGTAAACTTATGCCTTTTTTTTTTCCCTGGTGGATCTTATTTATTTATCATAGGCGATGTAGTGGTTGAACGTAGTCTATCTCATAATTAAAGGCTCAAAGTAAATGACGACAATGATATATGATCTTAGGGTTGGTTGGGTTGTTGATGTATCTTTTGAATCACTATTTAACATTTTTATTTAATGGTAGTTAAGAACCATTCATCTGCTTGGGCGACCGTACGCAATGGTAAACATTACCGGTTGGTGTATCGTATAAACCCTGCTCTTTGTTCACGAATGCTAATATGTCCTCTAATACCAACTTTCAAATTGTGTTTTATTTTAACTTTCTATTAACATCTGAAATTACCCGGTTCATCTCAAACCACCTTTATTAAATTCTTCAAAAAGGGTCATTATTTTATAATCTACTTTGTGATAGTTTTTAGGTTTTAGTATTAACTTTTGGACATACGTACATACATACATACATACATATATATATATAACAATTACTCGGAAATAAAATTACAGTTGCAAATTTATATGTCTATCTATCTATACGGCAAAAGTTTTAAATATTTATTTGCAATCATCTTGAGATGTACTCTTTGTTCTCGTTTGTCCGTAAATATCTTATGTTACTGAGCCCGGATTTTAAGCCAAGCTCAAATTATTGACGTGTGAATGATTCCAAACTATAGAAAACTTTTTTTATTTTTATTTTTTGGGTTATCCTATTCCTCGTGTCTATGTGGAGGATTGTCTTTGTATAAACTAAATTATCTTGGTTTATGATTTCTCTCATTTAGGTCAAATTAAATATCAAGAATCTCAGCTTAGACAAAAGATTTCAATTAACTTACGTTGTAAGATTAAGTCAACAGAATATCCTGCCGTCGCACATTTCTACATTTCGTAAAAGTTCCATTGATGAATACAAAAGGTTCTACTATTTAGGTCTATTCATTAGGCTAGAAAATCAATCCCTCACTCTATCTCTAGCTGGGATTGATATAATGATTTTACAACAAATGTTCCAAAGATTGGACATAAACTGGGTAATTACTGGAATAGTTTGACCTTAAGCTCGAACTCATCTCCAATGAACTCAAGTCAATTGAGTTGGAATCTACTAACAAAAACATGGTAATTAGAAAAAGGGGAAGTGCAACTGAAGCTTTATCCTTTGAACTTTGAAGGTAAGTTTTCCGAGCTTTTTGACGATTGTAAAATCAAGCTATAAGCGCACTCCAATCGGTAAGCCTTCTTGAAAACGTGAAATCAAGTACCTAGTCAACCTGTTAATTTTTGCTTGGGTGGCTCCATTTACATTGATTGTGATCACAAGTGTTCCAGGTAATTTATTAAGTTTACTTAAAAAGGAAATTCGCTGGTGTTGATGTAAATTTACTTAAAAATTTTAAATTTTCCAAAAGTGACAGGACTTGTTTTATTTTTATGATTATTTAGGGGTAATTTATTGTTATAAAAACCATTGACAGATTTTTAGGAATGTTTCATGAAAGTTATCGATATAATAAAGGTATATTTATAATTTATTGCATAAAAAATCAGCATAGCAATTCACAAATTGTTAAATGTTAATATTTGCTTTTTCAAAAATCTTAAAATGTTATAGGTGAGGGCGGTAGATTGCACCTCACACAAGTAACTCTTCTAAAATTTATGCCCACCCTTACGGATGTTTTTCTCAACTTCGTTACGCAAACTTAACATGATTGGTAAAGAAGATAAGAAATCCAGTAGAAGACACTTCCTTCCAACGAAATTGGATCGTGTCACCCGTAAATATCACCCTTATTTGTCAAGTACGAGGCAGTGAAGCAACATCGATTCCATTGGATTGTTTTATGGTGCATAACTTATTATAGTTGACGCTCTACACTTTTTGTTCGAAAATCTCTAGAAACTTTCAATACACCGGCTCTGGTCGACCTATATTGGAGCCAATCCGTTATAGACATTTCATCAAAGGAACCAAGTTGTTAGGTCATGGAAAAATTATAGATATAAAATTTGTATTTTTATATTTTTACAATTTACAAATATGTGCTTTATTTATTTATTTTAGAAAAAAGTATAAATTTACTCCTCAATATTTATCATATATTTTTTTTATTTTAGTCCTAAGAGTTTAATTTTTTATATTTAATCTTTAATATTTACAAAAGTTTGCAAACAAGCACACCATTTGTTTGCCATTAATTTTTTCACTAAAATTAACATATTGCATGATTTAATTGGTCAAAATAATTTATTTAAATCAATCCAATTGTGTCATGTGTCATTCTCTAACAGAAAAATTAATATCATCACTAAAAGGACTTATTTGCAAATATTTATAAATGTTAAGGGTTCGAATGCAAAAAATTAAGACTTAAATAGAAAAGATGGCAAACATAAAGGACTAAATTTATACTTTTTCTTTTATTTTTATACACATGACTTGTATTGTTCTTTGTTAAACAATTGCAAATCATTTTTGGCAAAAAAGAAAAAAACAATTGCTAATCATTAATTAAAAATGAAACATGATATATACTTTTCTCCTTAATTTAGCTCTTCGTTATTAAGGGTAAATAAAACTAAAGTGGATAGGATATGTGGCCCTATCCATATCCTACTCTATAGATATTAGTTCCCAAAATTTGGAATTGAAGTTTGTTGTAACATGAAGGAAATAGAGTATCCTATGGGACACAAAACTTTTTATTACATTTTTATGATATAAAATTTTGAGGTAAGTTGCCCAACTTATCAATTTTTTCATATATATATATATATATCTAGTATATATTAATAAATAATAATCCAATCACATACTTCTCAAACATATATTTCTTATAAAGGCATAGATCATTAATCTAATAGTATAACTCCTAACAAATTACCATGGAATGTCAACATAAAATTTCAATCTATCATGGGATCTACATCTGCCTATTTAAATAATTAACAACATCTAATCGTCTACAATATTTTTACTAATACGAGGATACCCGATGAAATTACAATAAGATAAAACTTCAAACAATTTCGAGCTCAATCAATCGTCTTCAATCAACATGCACGACAAAGTAAGGCTAACTATAGTACTCTAGGAAATAATAAGAGACAATAAAAGAGTGAAGGATATAATATACTTTAAAATTATGAATTTGCCTAATGATCAAATAAGCTTTAATTATGTACTAGATTAAAAAGATTATATTTTGATATTTTTAATTAAGAATCTTTATAAGATGGGTATAGGTACCTAGTACTTGTACCTTGTACCCTATATACATTAAAGTATAGGTTTCTAGGGTGAATACAAGGTATAGAGATACTTATACCATTTTTTGTGAGAACAAATTCTAGAAAGTTGGAACTGAAACCTTTCTTATAATCTTCAATATCCACTCAAAACTTATCCAATTATGCAAGGCAAAATAGGTTTTAGGTTCTAGTAGGGTTACTTGCTCACCCTTGTTAATGAGACTTTTCGGTCTTCCCTTGGATACATGATTATTAAAATCATGAATTTACTATCATGAATTTACTCATATGGTTCTATTGATTTACAATTTTATGGGGCTTTTTCAAATTATATCAAAACAAAATCATTTAGGTGTAGAGTTGTGATAAAATCATGAGTTTGAGTGTACGATTCTACCAATTCTATATGATTCTACGAGCTTAGGTACCTACTAATTTTACATCTTGTCTTCATTTGTGTCCAAAGGACTATTAAAAAAAGAAAAGAAAAGAAAAAACTGAACTTCTACAATCCAAAACAAGTCCGTCAAATCATGAGTGAAATAAAACCATATTTTCTTTTTAAACCTAAATTGATTAATTTATTAGCTTCACACACACACACACATGCATACATTTCAATATTTGCCTATGCAAAGTGAATAAGTTCATAGATGTTTTTACGTCTACCGTTTTAGGTGTATTTGGGGCTCACAAAACCAAAATCTATTATACCGCAAGTGTTCATACAATCTTGTTATAATTGAGTTCAAACTTGTGAAGTATTCCCCCTTTCCCTCCTAAAACACAAGACTTTGCTAAGATGTCCAATCATTGTGCAAGGCTCCCTAAATAATTAAGCTGCCAAAGTCAAATTCTCCAATAAAACTCTCTCTTTATAATATAGATCTTAAATAAATGAACAAAAGGAATGAATAGAAGATAGGGCAACAAAGATCTCTTGTGAGGTTGTATAAAGTTTAGTCATGCTAGCATTATCACAACTTTAGAGAACCATAATACCATCTCTAAAATCTATAATGGTTGATATCGGTCTATCCTAATATCCTAAGACCTTTAAACAAGTGCACTTATCAATTTTTATAGTATAGTGGATATTAATATCGAGTGTCGATTTCATAGGAACTATGATTACTAATAATTACCTTTTCTACTATTATTTAATTGTAAAAATCGAATGTAGTAATAAATTTTAAGAAAATAAATACTATTAAAGGCATACTCGGATATTAAATCCCACTAAAACTACTAATGTAATTATTAATTATTATTCAATTTCATTATTATATTATTAGACCATGAGAATTTCTAATTTAAACTAATAACTCTCTCAAATATACTAATTTTTAATTCCAGATTGATTAATTAGAATCTCTTCCTAATTAAACCCTCTAAAATTGCATTATCTTCGCTATGTGAATTCCACTATTAGGTTTGATCCTAATCTAGAAAATTTACATCATCCTATCTTTAAGATTGCATATAACTCCTTCCAATTATTCTAAATCTATTCAAGTATAGGATCTCTCGATCTCTATAAATGAAATCTGACTTCAAACTAATATGCCAATAATATTAATTTAAAAACAAGGAAGAACACATAATTGGATTATAACAATAACAATAATTTCATTGAATAATAAACTAGAAAATCATATGTTCATTTTAGGGTTCGTTGTACCTGGGTAACAAAAAAAAAATTAAGCTAGCATCATATTGAAATTAAAAGCAAAAATATAAAAATAATGTATAAAGAAAAACATCAATAAAATAGAAATAACAGTAAAATCTATAATTATACTGTTACTAATTCTAAAACATCTATATCTGTAGCTTGGTCTCTATACTCTTTTTATAATGATCCAATGTATCTTGAAAAGGAAAGTCTTATCTTCATGGAATGGAAAGTTGAATCTTTACAAAATAGGAAAGTTACCTTCAATAGGTAGCAACCGTGACTGAATAGAAAAGTGATATTCGCATGTGACATGGTCGTGTAAATGCTCATGCAACTCTCGGCAATAAATTTTCTCAAAAAATTGCAATTTTGCTTTGACATGGTCTTCAATAGGGTCGTGTTGATGGGCACGTACTTCTGCATAGCCTCTAACATGGTCATGTATTTAGTCCTGCAACTTGTCTTTCTTTGTAACCTCGACATGGTCTCCAACACAAGTGTATTGACCATTCTACTTCTGTAACTTATTCATTTTAATTCCAATTCACATAAAACTTGTGCAAATTTGTTTCTTTTTGCCCAAAGTTACTTTTTAAGACTTGTAATAAAAATATAAGATAATTAAGTGTAATATCCATCCAAAATATAAGAAAATTAAAGTAAAGACTATTGTAAATATTATAAATAATAAATATTTTATAACACCTATCATCAGCTCACATACCATTTTCTCAAAACCTAAGGCACCTTAAAGGTCTTGCAATGTACAACCGTTAATCTTAGTTTCTAAGAGAATTATCGTATCAAGTTTATGACACATAATGAGCTCCCAGTGGTTTGTTTATGTCTTAACGCAGTGGCTTCTCTTACATTCCATGCAAGTGCTTTATAAGCTCTCAATCTTAAGTTATAAGTTCCACTATCCATTATAGTTGTATCCATCATGATTAAAGACAAAAAGATACCAAAGTATTTTCAACCCTTAGAAGCTCAATCTATGCATCTCCATATGAAACCAATATGGCCTAAACCTCATGCTCACCATTGATTTCCCATGGTGCATAGAGCTTTTAGCTTGTTTCCTCCTCTTCTATCAAGAAGACTTGAGGAAGCACCTCTATATTCAAAGGGATTGCAACTTTAATATCATTTATTCTAATACCACTTCGCATGTCCATTTCCACTGGTTTAAAAAATGTCTTAGGTTCATTCCCCTTATAGCTACTAGAGTTGTGATGGTGGGAATCCCCTCCTTAGATGTTTCCACTCTACCTAATCTTGTGTAGATGATCCTTCTTTAGGGAATTATTTCTTTGCAACTCAAGGTAGGTACTTGCTTCCTCAATACCCAAGCATTGATCACTCCTTCCCTACTCACCACTTCCACTAAAAACCTTGTTATGCAATGAATTGTGAACATCCATCATAGTTTAGTGTTGTTATCAATCCAAAGGATTCCCAAATGTGTGTTGTAGACCTTGATTGATACTTTGATCAAGAATGTAGCTCTATAGTGGGGGGAATTTGATTGTAATGGCCATGTATGTGCAGTGTGTGTCTCACACTACACATGACCTCTGTAGGATGACACATGAAAGATGATTAAGAGTGAAAGACATGGAGGAGGAGTAGGCAATCTTAGTGAGTTTAAAGGCACTAGTGACAAGTGAATGAGCTATACAACATCAACCCCATAGTTCTTGAAGAAAGGCAGTATGTTCTTTGCTTTAAGCTTTGTTTAATCTTTTGTAGAAGTAACCTAACAACACGATGATGTTTATCTCAATTTTTGAATCTATCAAATGAGAAGGAGCTCTAAGTATTTATAAAGTTTGGTTGTCAACATTGCTGTCAAATTGTGCTAACAATTTAACAGTTGAAATGAGTTCTCCTATTGATGGATCCTTCTATGGGCACCGATTATGTCTAGGCCCATATAGTATCTCTCTAAGTACTTGAGTTTTCCTAAGAAAGGTTACAAGCAAATAGGTCAATTTAATAGTCTCTACTCTAAGCCCACTATACTAAATCTCTCTTAGTCATTTTAAGACCTACAAACTTGACTCCTTGAACTCTATCACTTAACCTAGATAGTCAAATTCAAGTCATTACTAGGCTTAAAGTCTTAAATCCATTTTAGCCCCCTATATTTTACCTCATGACCACTATCCATTAGATAAAGTTGAAGGGGTTTAGGCATAGGAAACATTTTTCAAGTAGCTAGGTCGTTACCCAGTACATATGCTCTTGTGAAATAGTTGTGTGGCTACCAAGTGTGCTCACAAGCTCCATGCTCTCTTACTTTTTGCTTGATAAAGAACATTTTTTTTCTTTAGAGGGGGTTTAGTTGGCACTAGATGAGGCAATTGAAGGTTTGGTTGATTTTAGTATAGCTTACTCAAAGAAATTAAAGTCTTTAGAGTTAGTATAGCTATTTAAACCCACATTTCTTGTAATATCTAGTAGAATATATATATATACTAATAATAATAATAAAATAAATAATGGCAATTTTGTAAATTTTGAAATCATAACTTAACTACCTATATATTTTTTTAAAAGGCATATCTTTCCTTTTCTCCTTCTCTCTCTTCCTTCTTTCTCTCCAACTCAATAGTTTTCATCGTTTCATAAGCCTAAACCACTGCCTTCTTTCTTCCTTTTCTAGATTTCAAGAGAAAATCATCAAGGTAAGTTGATTTTTTTTTTTCATTTTCCTTTCTTTTCACTCTCTTGTATATTATTCTTTTGTATAATTTCTTCTCCACCATAAACATATTCAATTTCTCTCTCCTTCTCTTCTCACATATTCAAGGTTGGAACTTTTGGATGTATGAGTGGCATTTCCCTCTTCAAATTTTAGTTTAGCAAGTGTGAAAGGAGTAATCTTAGGATGTAGAAAAACCAAATTCAAGAAATCAAGTAAGTTGCTAACACTCACGCTTGATTCTTGGTTAAATCATAAACTTTGTTATGAAGGAATGTCTTTGTTAGTGTTAAGAAAGGGGAAGAGTGCTGAGATTGATTATTAGATGTTGGGTTGCTTTTAAAATATGCAAGTGTTGAAAGATGTATGGAAGAAGAGATATTGTTTTGTATTTCTAAGTTCAAAGGAAGGTTTTCAAGTGATAGAAGTTCAATTGTATGATGTGAATCCTTTCTTTCTCTCTTCTTCCAATTTGAATTATGTTCCCGTTAAATAAGATGGAATTCTCATTGTTTTCCTAGCCTTTGTTATTGAGTTTTTAGATTTATTCTAAAAATTTCTCCTTAAAAGTTGAAAACTATTAAGCAAAACTTAGTTAGAGGGTTTTTTAGAAGGTGTAGTAAAGGGTTAAGTTGAGTAAAGTATAATCAAAAGGTTATTTACAAGGTGCAGTAAAGAGTTAAATTGAGTAGAGTATAGTCAAAAGGTTATTCAAAAAATACAATAAACGGTTAAGTTAAACAAAGTTTAGTCAAAAGATTAGTCAAAGGTATAGTAAATGGCTAAGGGGAGTAAAAGTTAGGTAAAAGGTTAATTAGAACATCAAATAGATGGCTAAAGAGAGAAAATTGACTTACAACCAACTTAGAAAAGTACTAAGCGAATGTATTGATATTCTATATCAAGTTTTTCCAAGTATATGAACCTTGTATGGTTGCTTGTGTTTGTTAGGCTAGAAAACCAAATAGACTTAGTTGATATATGACTTGAAATTTCCTATTGCTTGTGTTTGGCTATGGTCAATGGACTAAGGGTACTAATGATGTTGGCATAGCAACTTGATAATAGATGAGTGACATCATTCCAAGTAGAGTTGTGCATTGAAAGGCCTAGGTAGATATAGGCGATTTTTAGATTCTAGAATGTTAAGGAGTACCCAATATCATATATATATTGCTTGTAAATAAGAGTCATGAGATATCTTACATCTTGGGATGTCATGACTATCTTGTACTTCACCATCTAAATAAAAGATAATAAATGGTTGTTGTACACTAATTAGTTGTATTTCCGCATGTGTGTTTGTTGCATGTACATCCGCATGTGAATGTTGATATTCTACATGTTGCACTTCAACTCACCTCATATGGAAATCTTTTTTAGTTGCAGGTACTTCTACTAATATTGACATTGACAAGTTGAGTTATGACTTGGACTATAACTTGAGAGATGATGTAGAGTACATTTATTACAAGAGTAGATGGTATGGGATTTCACTAGATTGATGTAATGTTTAGATATTTAGGTGTACTTGGAGATCGAACTCTTATGTATTAGTCATGTCTAGTTATGTTAGTTTAATTAGTTACCCATATTTGTTGTATCCAGTTGCATTAGGAGCTAATATGAACTCTAATATTATGTTTCTATTGTTTGTGGTTTGTTTAGATAGAGTGAGATACTATCAAACCACTCAGTTATGTAAACCTCTTAAGATCATTTTAATATGATGTGTTTGTAGTTGTTACAAGTATTCTGGTTATGTTTAGATAAGTTCTAAGTTTTTGTGTGTCATTATCAAATAATAGCACATGGCAAATTGTAATATCCTAAATTCTAAGGTGTTATATTTCCTAAGAGCACATGACTGCTTTTTGTTGTTCTATCTTATCTTTTCAGTTCACTCCCAGGGCATGGCTCTTCATGTTTCCCTCAATCCTTTGTTCTCTCTTTTCCCAAATGATTGTGCTTATGTTCATGGTTGCAACCCCGGATCGCTATTAAATCCATAATTGCATTAGAGGCTTTAAAGTTGAGCCCAGTTCTTGGGCCATTCTGAACCACCCAATGCATATCTTCCTCATTGTAAGGATATCATGTGAAAAAGGGAATCTGCATGAACTAGATTAAACGAACTAAAACCACCCTATAGTTTGAGTAGCCTTGCCTACATAAATTTGAACTCAAAATGGAGACTGAGAACTTGACAGTGAAAGTATTCTTCGATGGGGTGCTACTGGTCAACTTTTCAACAAAAGAGAGGTGTACCCCTATTCTTTTTCCGACTCCATCTTTTGAGCCACTACACTCAACCAAAAAACACTTTCTGGCATGCTTCTGGCATACTAGTAAGGGCAAAATACTTGAATGAGATTTTTGCCAAAAGGAGGAGTTGAATACGCATTGATCCAAACGGACAAGTCCGGTAACAGACTCACTTTTAAAAGAGATTGTTGCCTTGCTACACATATCAGACTCACTTGTGAATTGGGATTAATTATCAGACTTTCAATTTCTGCATGACCAAGTCGATCGTCTCGTGGCTCCAATCTGTCTGGAGGAAAAGTTGATTAATAAAGTATTGTTAGCGTTAGCTAGTGTCACGTATTCAACACGTATCGGATGACTCTTGAAAGATACAGACAAATACTGGCATTACAATTTCCACGCTACGCAATGCTACGCGCTGCTAATTCAAAATTCCGTCTACTCCTTTCTCCTTTCTCCTTTTCGTGTAAATTACGAACTCAGACTGCTCCACCTAGTCCTCCGCAATTAATGGTTTCCACCGCTACTTTTTATTTTGTGAAGAATTTTTTAATATCGTTTTATGATTTACTGTTATAAAACTATCTATAGATTTTTATGAGGTTATAAACGGTTTTCATAATATATTCTTTTTATGATAATCATTCTAAATAAAAAAAAAAATTATTATTTTTTAATTTTATAAGACTTGGGTACTTAACAAAAGTTTAAAGAAAAACTTTTATATATTTTTATATACTCTTTTGTGAATCTATAATCAGTATTAAAAACATATATATATATATATTTAAATGTTAACTAGTGTACTCCCAAAACTATGTTGACACAACAGTGATCCAGCTAAAAGTTTGATTTTTCAAATTATTATTCTAAAAGATTGTATCATATTCCGACACACAGAAGACAGTTGCACGTGAGAGGAAAGGATGAAAATCAAACACCATCGTAGGACATATTGTGCAACAGCTTAGATTGCCTTCAAGTTTAGTTCCATAAAAATTTGATCTAAAAGATGAAATTTGTAAATTTAGTATCGGTTTTAATTTCTAATTAAGGCCTATAAGGTGGATCAAGTGGGAGTGAAATGATAACGCAAGTATTAAACGTGTGACCTTTTATGTGATACTATATGGAATTCTCCACAAATATCTGGTCTTTAAAAAAAATAAAATATCATGTTCAGTATAATGGAAACAAATAAACAGACAATGGATTTTGAGGACAAAAATACAAAAAACTTTAACTATGCTTATTCAGTAGATAAAAGTGTGTTTTTTTAATAGGATGAGGATATGGTGAATAATTACAGGAGCGACAAAGGAATCTGACTTCTCACAACTGATAAGTTGAACCGTTGAAGAAAAGCCGTTTGTCATTTTCTCACTTTTTAACTTAGAAGTCTAGACCAGACCAATTTTGAAGCTGTTGTTTACTTGATCTCGCTCCTCCTGATATGTGCCCAACTTTGGTGGTGTACAAGTCATGGAAGATAATATAGTTGCATGTTGGTTGAAGTTATTGCTCATAGATGTTTGTTTTGCAAGTGAAGTTTGGTTTGAATGCTGTTGCCCTCCTCCATTACTTAGGACAGGTGAGTTTGGTGAGAAAGTAGATAATGTAAAGTATAAGAGAAAACCATTAAACCTTATTTCCACAAATTTACCTCCGATTTAAAGCCCCCAAAATGGTGATGTCCATCCCTTAAGAGTCATTCTCGTGCAGTCAATACAACCAGAACCACACCTGTAAAAGATTATTAGAACCTTATTTGGATCATGAGTGACAAGGCGAATGCTGACAGTCTTCTGTCTGCCAGGGACTTGATTAAGACTAGCCTGGAGAAATCAAGAGCTATTGGCGTGGAACTAGATGAAACTGGCTCGAGGTTGGATGATACCAGGAGAAGATTAGCACTAGCATCCCTGGAATTTGCAGATAGACCAATTCATCAGAAGAGATGTACATTCTTTGCTATCAAGGACCACATAGATTGTGCTATTCGCCCCGCAGATGCCGTCCTCAAAATCTATGATGCTGTTTGTGAGCTTGAAAACCTGTTATCCGCCAGCCAGCACTCTGAGCTATTCACTTACATATCAAATGTGAAGAAGCTTGAAGAAGCACTACAATTTCTCAGGGATAATTGCACTCTAGCAATACAATGGTTGCAGGGTGCAATTGAGTTTATGGAAGACAATGGAGTAGTTAGCGACCAGTGCATTTACAACGTGAGGAAGTCATTAAGCATCCTCCAAGATTTGGAAGAAAAAGAGAAGAGGTCGCGTCAAAGCGGAGGAAGTCTAAGTTCCACGTGTGACAGACTGGAAGTTGAGTTTAAGCAGCTTCTGATAGAAAACACTGCTCCATTCACATCTGGTTCTTCAGCTTCCAAGGAAGAGCAGACCAGCACCGCTACCTCACTTGTGCCAGCACTTGTTGAGCAGAAGCTGCATGCTATCATTGAGAGATTGAACGCAAACAACCGTGTAGACAGCTGCATATCAATTTATGTTGATATCCGGAGCCTGAATGCCAGGGCGAGTTTACAAGCTTTTGACTTGGACTATCTTTTGAGTACTCTTTCAGACCATGATGATGCAGAGAGTTTAGACAACTACGTAGAATGGTGGAGTGAGCATCTGAATTTCGCTGTGAAGCATGTATTTGAGAATGAATACAAGCTTTGCAGCAAAATCCTAGAACCACTGGGGTCAGACGTTTTCACAAGGTGTTTTGCAGATATTTGTTTGCAATCCGGTTTGAGGTCCTTCCTACAATTTGGAAAAGGGGTCACTGAGAGCAAGAAGGGTCCTAATAAGCTATTGGCACTGCTCCACATATTTTCGGCTTTGGAAGCGTTGAGAGTAAATTTTAGTAGACTTTTTGGGAAGGAAGCATGCGCTGACGTTCAAGCTCTTACGAGGGATCTCATAAAGAACGTCGTTGATGGCACTTGGGGGATTTTTTGGGAACTTTCATATCAAGTGGAATTGCAAAGGCAGAGCCCCCCGCCATTAGATGGAAGCATTCCACAGTTGGTAAGCTTTGTCACTGAATACTGCAATCAACTACTTGGAGACACTTATAGGTCATCTTTGATCCAAATTCTAATGATTCATCAGAGCTGGAAACATGAGAAGTATCAAGAAGGATTGTTTACTAACCAAATTTACAACATAATGAAAGAACTAGGGTTGAATTTAAATTCATGGTCAAAGGCATACGGTGATAACATCCTGTCCTACTTATTCATGATGAATAATCACTGCCATTTAAGCAATCTGAAAGGCACAAAGCTTGGTGATATGATGGGAGATCCTTGGTTGAGAGCGCACGAGCAGTATAAGAATTATTATGCAGCACTCTACTTGAAGGAGAGCTGGGGAAAGCTTCCAATTCCACTAACACAAGATGCTCACATCCTATTTTCTGATGAGGGTGCAGTGGCTAGAGACCTGCTTGGGAGGCGGCTGAAGGCATTTAACGAGGCTTTTGAAGAAATGTATAAGAAACATTTCAACTGGTGCATACCTGATGGGGATCTGAGGGAAAAGGTAACCCAGGACATAGTGCAAGCTATTGTACCCGAATATAGGAACTACATCCAAAAGTATAGAAGTGTAGTAGATCAAGACGTTCATTCCTGCAAGCATATTAAGCATAGTATCAAAAACTTGGAGGACATGCTAGAGCCTCTCTTCCAACAAAAGCTAGGAATGCAGCAAAGGACCGACACACTGGATTACTCGACAGACAAATTGGAGAATGTAGTCCCCTCTCAGTTCTATCTTGCTCTTACAGCTGTGTAGCTCCACATGCAGTGGATTTTATGTATAGTGAAAGGGATACAAGCATTGTATGGTATCAACTTCATCTAGCCTTTGCAGTACCAATGTTTTTATTCTTTGGCAAATGCTCATGGGAACCTATTGTTTGATTTCCGAGCTTTCATCACCAAAAGGATTAGAACAAAGTCATAGATCATTTCCACCATAACCTTAGTATAGATTTTATTAGTGCTTAAGTTGCATCACATTAAGATAATTTTTCCAGGGGATGATCTAACAAGGTCACCAACTCAAGGCCAACCTTCATTTGTCAAAGCGCAAATGTTTAGTCGAAGCTTATGCTTGGTGAGGCGAATAACTAACTGAACTCTCAATAAACTTTCCTTCTGCCCCATATTTTGGTTTGTGTTTGCCAACTGCATCAAATACTACAGACTTCCCAGATATTATCACTTCGATTAAAACTTTTGGAATCAAGTATCCAAGTTCAAGTACCTGCTGCTTATTGAAGCCTGTAGGTCTTGAATTGCTTTTCATGTTAATATTTTTATTGGAATGATGTAGGCTGTCCTTGGATTGGCACTTACCCGTACTGGCAGATACGATTAGTCTGCAGGATGTGATAAGATCAAGTCAAATTGGAAGACACCATGATTACATGGCGGGATGTCACCACTTCGGCCATCATATACTTAATCATCTCTGTTCTCTTCCTATCATGACAATACCATTGGTTCTTCTGTAACCGTTAGGGTTTAAAGAACTTTTGCTGCAATATCGTATCTTTATTTAGCTGCATTATGGAATTTGGGTCTAGCTATTTCAGTATAGGAAGATAAATATCAAGGAATTAAGGCATTTACAAGAGCTCTTGAGTCTATTGAAATCAGGAACTACAAGCGTTTACCCTCATGCTGAAACTACACTTGTTTTCTGTCCCAATTTATGTGCTGTTCTAAGTTACAGTCACAGATTTTTTCCGATCAAGTTCTTGGGGCAGTTTTATGAAATAAGATTGTGGCATACACCAAAGGTATTGCTTGGATACGCACAACTAATATTATTAATTTGATAGGCATCTGTTTCCAAAAAAATATACATAGAAAAACTTAACAGATACAGGTAGTGGCATATTGCCACCAAAATGCATTCTATGAATTGAACTACAAAAAATGCATGGCATTTCTCTGATATCGTAATAATTATCTGTCAGAAAATCCAACTGTGGTAACAATTACCAGAATTTCCTCTACAGAGAATATCATTATCAAGTAGAGCTAAAAAGTTAAGTTGCATGCCTTGCGTTGCCTCTGCGTAGAAAATATTCTAAAGGAACTATCTTTGGCTTGAGATCATTTTGAATTGTTTAACCTTCTGAAAATCTGGAGCATAGAAATTCTTTTCTACCTCCCAGGCTTGCTGAGACATGCCATTAAAAGATGACTTTGCTCCCTTCTCATCCATAACTTCTCTTGGAAAAGGAATTCGAACCTCAACTATACCCTTCTCCGGAGAATATATATGCACATCAAAGCCTAGCCGATCAACCCAAATCATTTTTGCTTCTGACACCTGCAAAGGGTATGCTTTACATCAGAAGGATGGTTCAGACATAAGTTTCAAGTCCTTCATAATTATCTACTAAGAGAAACAAGAGACCTATTTTCATCCAAAAAGAAACAAGAGACCTAAATGCTGGCATGGTGCATCATAGAAGCTGCATAATATTATTTCTCTCAATTACAAATTATTTCATTCTTAATCCAATCACTTGACTATATGATTAACACAAGCAATAAAAGTGAGATGCCTGCCTGGAAGTCCAAATCGATGTAGACATTGCAAAAGCGATAAATATCCTCCATATTATTGGTATTTATCTCATCAACAAATCTTTCTGCAAAGTCTCTCAGAGGATCAGGGTTTGCACTTTTGTACTCAGAAGAGGTAACCCATATTCCATCCTGAAATGGAGTGGAACAATTCTCCAGTAATCAGTATTTACTACCACATGAAACAGTTAGCTATTATATTGCTCATCTGTGTGAACTTCAGAGGACACCATTGAACAAAACCAGATCTACCTCTTTAAAGTCTGCAATCTGAAGAACACGATCCACAGCAATGTAATATAATAAATCATTGTCAACTTCCTCTCTGAATCTCTTAGTCCATGCAGTGTGTAGCCTCTGCATAGAATATTGACATTCACATTCATTAGACTGTACTCAAAAGTTATTTATTAATATCTTTCTTACCCTGTAGATTAACACATAATATATAACACTGAGGCCCATGGCATACTCAGGCACCAATTAGGAGCACTTCTGAGGCCATCAAAAGGTATAAGTTAAACACTGGTGACTATCTGCAGATGAGAACTCGCTTAAATAACAATGTAAGACAACGGATTCCAAATCAACACTGTATTCATAGATAGTTTTGTAAAGCTCCAGTATAAGGTGATATAATTCTGAATTCGGTATTTTACTGATATCACCTGAATTGGATAAACTCCATTTAAACACTGGTGACTATTATTATGAACTTTATTTGACCAAGATAGCAACAGATGTAGCAACTAAAGGTCCTTGCCCTTTATTACTAAGCCCAAGCTTCCAGGAGATTATTATGCCTCCTCTTGACAACATCGGACACCAATTATGACCTTTCAACCCCAAATTTAGTTATACAAGACCCTAATTACAAATTCAAAGTACTAATGACGAAACCATAGAAGATACCACACTTCAAAGGTGAAAAACACTTACCTTTAATAACGCCATGTCTTCTGGCTTGACAAGACTTCCCTGGATTGTGCATTGTGGAGTCCTCGATCCACACTGTTCCAACTGATGCAGAAACCACAAATTACCCCAATTCAATCAACATTATCAAGCTTATATATAACTAATAGACTTGTTTCATTGGCCAAATAACTCAGCTGTTGAAACAATTAGAGCGTTTGATCTCACAGAAAATGCTCACTTCTTGTACTGTACTCTTAATAATTGTTAAATAATTAAATCAAGAGGATGCTATTTTCGGGGGGTCTTAAAGTTAAATGGTGGTAAGAGGCGTCGCCGGTGCTGCCAGTTGCAAGTGGTGGTGGGTAACAGCAGAAAAAAACTAATGAAAAATAATTTAAAAAAAAAAAACAGAAATTATTCTCATCTAACATTGACATTTTCCATGATGGCTAACTACAGCTACCAGCCGCTGAGTCACCTCCTCCCACAATCATCCATCATCAAAATTACTAGTTACTGCGAATTATTGAGCTTGCTACAGCAAAAATCTAAGGCTTTGATTTCAAGAACAGTAAAAAAGTCGGGAAAACTTTCTCCACAAGCGAACATAGTCTAAATACAAAACTTTGGATTGGCTAACAGCTGAATTCAAAACAGACAGACCTGAACATGAAGACTGGATCTCCGGTCAACAGAGAACATCCTATTCGTCTCATCCAAACAGAGCACAGGAATACCATCCGGGTCAGCAGCAAACCGAACACCAATCCCGAGAGGCCAACCATCATGGGCTAGTGTTGACAAAGTCCCCTGAGAAGATAACTCCATAATGGTTCTGGAAACTTCAGCAGGGAAAGGTTTTGTATATGACGAAGATGAGGAAGATCCCAACTGGGTTTGTTCCAAAACGGTTGAAACTGAGCATTTGAGTTTGTTGAAAGTGAGTTTTGTGTTAGAGTCAGGATTTTTTTGAGGAAAGATGAGTACTGTAGAGGTAGGTTTGGGGAACAATTGTGAGGGTTGGACGGGAAAGAGGAGGAAGGTGGAGGAGAGAGATTGAGGTTGAAGTTGGAGCCGCATTTGGAGTAGAAGTCAATTGGGTCAATTTTGGTTGCAGAAGGAAGGGATATAGTAGAAAAAAGAAAAGCAGTCGGAGTTGGAGGCTGCAGTTAGAAGTGCCCAAGGAAGAAGATGATGATTGATGATTGGTGATGACAACAGTAGAGAGAGAGAGAGAGAGAGAGAGAGAGAGAGGTGATGGGATGACTGGTGATCCGATCTTAAGTTCGGATTGTCTTTAGTGGTCTTGAGTCCGATAGTGGTAAAAAACTAGAAAATAAAATAAAATTGGTACTAATTTACTTAAATAATATAATTTTAAAAAATTAATTGTAAAATAAAATATTTAAAAATATATTATAAAATTATTCAACTCCCGCCTATTTAATTATCACTTAAAAAAATTCATAATAAAATAGATAAGATAAAAATAAAGATGTTAAATATAATAAATTATTTTTTATTTTCAAGATAATTATGTTTTGATTAAATTATTTATATATTATTGATAATTGATGTTCGATGAAAATTATAAAAGGAAAGTATATGAAAAAAAAAAACTTATTTTGATTTACTTTTATATGGGACCATAATATAATTAGATTATGATGTTGGATTTTATAAATGAGCTTGGTATCGGAATTTTGGCAATTAAATTAAGAAAAAAAAAAAAGAATGTAATATATGTTTTGGTTGTTTTATAAATAAGTGGCCTATATATTTTGATTTTTAATAAATATATAACTCGTGAAGTATGCCAATCTACTAGTGAACAGAAGGAATTGTATAAAAAGAAAAAAAGAAAAAGTTCACACACAATAAGTATACTAATCCATTAGTAAAGATAAAGGCATAACTTGAGAAAAAAAAAACTCTAAAATGCTTTATAAAGGGCTATAGAAGTGCTTAAATTGGGTTGTAAAGTGAAAGTCGAAGGGGCTATCCAATTAAACGTAGGAATTACTATTGGAAGCCCGCATAAAATTGAAAATAGCTCAAAGCTTATTCATAAGCTCAAGATAGTTAAGATGGATGAAGTAGAGCTAGTAATTTTGTAATGAGTTTACGGCATTGTTGAAACTTTCCAAATACTCTTATTCAAGGTCAAGTAAAAAGTTCTCAGAGCCGTGGAATGAAGAATCCTTATATTACCAATTGAAACTAGAAGGAATTATTCATGGTACGATCGAAAACTTCAAACCCAAGTTGTATATTGAAGTAATTGTCAAACTTTATAATCTCAATGTCCATATAAATCACAATTTCACATGCTACTTTACAATTCCATCGAAAAGTGTGTAATTTGAAAAAAAAAAACTATGTAATTAAAGAGAAAACACATGCAAAATGGTGAAGAGTAATAAAAAAGAAGTATCTAATATTAAATGGAAGAAAAATTGGAAAAACTTACAAAACTTATATATATATATAAGTAACAAATGTCAATGAAAAATTTACATGTCAAACAATATAAAATAGTATGTTATCCTCTATTGTTCCTTCTTCTAGTGAACTATCATGCAAATCACGAAAATACATTTGTGTACTCTTTAGTCGACATTGGATCTGGAGCTGCAGAAGCCTATAACTCATATGTTAAATGGTGCTGGGAGGTATAATTAAAGTCACGGTGAGGCACTAGACTTTCTTTATTGCAAGCTATAAAGATACACCAATGATACATTATTTACTTAGCTAGGCGTCTCTTGTGTAGAACAAGTGGTATAGGAAAGAGACCACTAATGGAATGATGATGTAATATGACATAAGTGTTAGGCAATGGAGGCGAGTTGTCAATCATCTCATCTGTATTAGGTGGGAGTTGTTAGGGTTTTGCTACATATTCCTATAGTTGAGCTCGGTTATAGGGTCATCTAAGTCCCCTAATCTTATGATGTGCAGGAGGCGACTATTACTACTACCAAATGTCAACATGTTGAGCTTCTTCCTCAACCTCCAAGCCCTAATCCTAGTAAGCTTATAGGTATAGTATTACCCCTATGTAATCATGTAAAAACTAAAGGTCATGATTAGCTATAGTAATAGGTGCAGCATGATCAAAGGATAAGTAGATTTGTTGGAAAGTATTAGCTGACATAAACAAAATATCATAAAATGAATTAATATCGGCTTCGCAATGCATCACCCAATTAGTGTTGACATTTTACTTACTAAATGTTCAAGAACAACTCTTGTATCATATGGTCTTAGGTTCTCACTAGCATAGTATAATAGTATAATGCTTAGCGTCATGTCTCTACAGTAGAAAGCAAGCCTACTTACTACTCGATTGGTTTAGATTAGCTTGTATACTTGTAAGCAACATGCAAGAACAATAAAAAAGGTAATAATAAGAAAAGAGACACGGGCAATTATCATAGTGAATAATCACACACTTTTATCATAATGAATACCTTCTCAACTAGTTTTGGCCTACTATAGTCATCATCAAGAGAGCGGCATTAACCCCCGACCAATTTGTTCACAGATTGCTAAACTTGCCTTTAGAATACCCATACCTCGAAAACAAACTACCTTATCTATGTCACTCATTACATTC
This sequence comes from Laguncularia racemosa, assembly GCA_037954665.1. Classification (NCBI taxonomy): domain Eukaryota; kingdom Viridiplantae; phylum Streptophyta; class Magnoliopsida; order Myrtales; family Combretaceae; genus Laguncularia; species Laguncularia racemosa. Next base: position 129,010 of record JBBMOL010000223.1, on the reverse strand, counting down.
TAAATTCAAGTTAATTATTCACTTCCCTCTTGATGCCATGGATTGTGACATTGTGCATCTCATATACCAATAGTTGATAGATCTATACCATCGCATATATCTCTGCTCAAGCCTAAGAGGACCCTCTACATGAACCACTAGGGTTAGTCGCTCATCCTATAAGGCAATATAAAGTGCATGTTATACCGATTAATCTGTGTTAACCCTCTCGTGTAGGTCAATCTAATGAAGCTCGGGCTATATGTTAACATCTTGTGCGATCTAAAAAGTGCCACTTGACTAAATAGAAACATATGAATGGCAGCCGAGCAATCCAAATATGTCTATCTACTCTTCAGAAGGGGATAGGATGTGAATCAAATTTCTTGCATACAACTCCCACTCGACCTAAAGGGTGGTAAGTAAGAGTTAGACATTATGATATATATAATCAAATGGAAAATTGAAAAAAAAAAAAGTTAAAGAAATACTTGATTAGCAATATGCCTATTGAGTACATCCCGATAATTAGCAACAACATGTATTGAGTGATACTTAGTGTCTCAGCTCGTCCTCCATTGTGCAACCAAAGGCATTCGTACATCTACAACAAACCCTTAACTACTAACAAGCGCTTTATCCCATGCCACACCTAAAGGAATATCTTTACCCCTCCCATCTTATAAGTTGATGAGGTAGATACAACACATAATTGGTAATACGACCAAGATAAATATGCAAACCCCCAGTTGTACGTACTTATGACATCGAAGTATTCTAACAATAGAAAAAACATGCTGTGGATGAGGGAGCTCAATTTGTTAACAAAGATGAATCTAATTGAGGGAATTACTCCCTATCATTACCTAACCATCGACTGGAAAACCTAACTAAACCTCGACGTCCTACAGAGTAATGTTAGCTTCCCTAGTAGGTATGTGAAATGTATGAGTCTCTAGCCTCTACCTCTCAATTAGGGCAGTGATTATATACTAATCAAGTTGTATAAAGGGCAAGTAGCTCACCTCCTAGAAGCCCATCAACTGTAGATTTGGCTCCATCTACGAATGTATTAAAATAATGTTTTCATCGCACTGAAGTGATAATTGGCGACGCTGTACAACAAGTCGTGTGAATTTGAAAGTGAACAAGTTAAATGTTATAGTATAAAAAATGGAATCTACACTAGTTACCTATGTTTTACCTCTCTATCTTAGATGGACTATGAATGATGTATGTCCTAATGAATCAAAGTAGATGGATTAGAAGATCTAGGCTCCATCCAATCTACACAATGGAACACCAAAACTAATTGCATTATAGAAATAATAGTTCAACATCATAAATGTGTAAAGCTAAACTAACGGTTAACTATTTTATGTGTGATAATCCATCAATTACCCTTCTCATTTCTATGCAGGCACATTCTTCTATTGTGTCATTCCTTTTGATAAAGTTTACATGTGATTTTATGAGGACACTCTCTAATACCCATCTCCATATGATATCTTTTATGCTTAGGTTTCTCCTTTTTCCATACAAGTTTTCCTCTTGGATGGAGTAATGGGAAGTCTACCTCCTCCTAATCGAGCTTATTGCGTATAGGAAGGAAGTTGGTCCTATATATCTACCTTTGATGCGTCTACTAGTACCACTTCAAAATAACCACTAACATGTTTAGCCTAATGGAGGTAGCTACTGCATATGCGTACGAGCATGAGATTCTGTATATTTGCCATTTTTGACAAGTGCATATGCAATAAGCAAAGTCAATATTGTATGTCCGCTCTCCTCCCCTTAACCCACTCACTACATGATGACTACCGATTAGTACCTCAAAATTTCTTTACTACCTACCGTAAGCAATAATCCTATGAGCACTGGCTCTTGAACTCCAACTATCAATCATTTGTGTTGTATATTCGGTGAAAACTCTATTCTTTGCTATTTTCTTAAGCACCTTCGAATACTAATAAAGTAGCTGACACAATTGTGAAAAGTCTTCTTAACTAAACTAGTCACCAATAACTCTCAAGCTCTTTTCAACATCGAATTATAACTTTTGATGGTATTTTATGTCATGCACCCAAAGCGGTAGTAACTATCATGAGCCAATGTCCACTTCTCTACTAACATGTCATCAAACCATGATGAGGCATTAGATTTAATTGTCTATACCTACTCCATGAAATAGTTTAATTTTCAAACTTGTGCCTATATCCCTACATAAGTGACCAATTTTTTACATTGCATGTTTTTGTAAACTTAGTTAAAGTTGCTTACAATGTGTCATATACAGAACTTCCATACTGCAAAGGGAGGTGACCATCCATTAGAGGCCTCATCAAGTGCTAACTTGATGTCGAGGGGGTTTTTTAAAATGAGATAAATGGTTTCACGATCTTCACAATCACTAATGACATATTACTTCAATTTTCTTAAAAACCAGCCCCATGTTTTAGTTGACTCCTCATTCACGATGGCAAATGCTAATAGAAGTATGTAATTATTTCCATCAACGCCACAAGTAATTAGTAACTTATGAGTATACTTGCCATACAGAAAAATACTATCAATAGTGAAAATGGATCTAAGAAATCTAAATGTTGCCACGCAAGACCCGAATGCCTAAAAACCCACTTAAGAGTGGATGTCCCAAGGTATTCAATTTTCTCCATCCTCAATCAACTCGTGTTCCAAGATTAGTATTTTTTATTGCATTAAGTAGCTTAGGAAAATTATTATAAGATTTTTCCCAATTCTAGTATGCATGCCCAATTATCCTTTTCTTGCCCTCTTAAACCCTTCTCTTGAATATCTTATAACCAAATTCATTTTCAACAATAAAAACGAGCTTGACAACCTTTATATTAGGATTACCCTTAACAAAATTCACAAACTAGCTGGCAAGAAGATTGCAATCCAATTATAGGTAATCCTGACTTATCATTAGATCGATGCATGTGTGTAAACCTTCAAATTTGGTAACTACAAACGGCCTCTTTAATTTTTTTCTTATAAGCTTGAAGCCTCGACTTACAATCATCTTCCCTTTTTCAATAATAAACCAATTAAAGCGACTTATGAGATTCATTAATACTGAAGTTATAATGTTTCTTCACATGATATGCCTTAATGGCTTGAATAACATTTTCCTTTGTGTTGAATCTCATACCGTTATTGAATTCCTCATTACTACTCAAGTTACTATATATTATGTTATGTTCCTTCTCAAAATATATGTAACTATCATCACCACCTGCATTGTAAAAGAGAACAAGATCTCTAACTGCCATATAAGTTGGCTTAACTTGCACCGGCTAATCTACTACTTGTGTGGAGTGCATTAGTGTGATTGGACAATCACTTACAACCATATCATCTCCTACATTTACATTTCCCTCTTCCTCCTCCCTAGAACTTTCGTCATTATTGGAACTTCTCAACACTCATTACCATTTCTATATCTGTTATAGTTTCTACCCCCACACATACCATATAAAGATTAAGTATAGTGAGTCATTGCAAAAACAAAGTTATTACTTTGTCTATTTTAGCTTCGTCATTGCATAAAGCCTCTTCCACGAAGATTTGATCATATACTTCAAACACTGGTAGCTTAATCATCATCTCTTCCCTATTTAGTGGTAAATGCATATTTTATTTTCTTGAAATGTCTGTTGTTGAGAGTGATCTCCCAAATTCTTTAGATATCCTAACATACAACCGTTATATACTATGCTCTCCAAATAATTCAATGATTTCAATTAGATTTTCTACATTATCATTGTCTTTAATTACCATCAACACGAGAGATGCATTACCTTGAATTGATTCCAATACTTTGACATATTTTATATAAGAATTCGATATAATTCACATTCTTCTTTATTTTTAACTTCTTAATCATATCTCTATCATATTTTAACCTCTAGTTACCACCTATAATATTTCCAAATGCGTAAATAAAAAATTTCACATAGTCACTCATTCTTATAATAGTTGCTTAACGTTCATACCACATCATAATATTCATCTTTTTCTCATATAAATGAAAAAAAAATTGAATTTATATATTTTTAAATTTTCTTTTAAAAAAAATTAAAATTTACATAAGAAAAATAGAAAAAAACAATTTATTGGAAATTTTTAATAAGTTTAATTTTTTAAAATATTAATTTAAAAATAATAAAAAGCTTCTTAATTTTGTAAAAATAAATAAATTAATTAATTTTGAAAAATTTTTAAATACTTAATTTAAAATTAAAATATTTTCTTTTAAAATAAACTAAATTTACATTTTTTTCCATAAACAGACATTTTTAAAATTAAAATTAAAAAAAATATTTAATGAAAAAATTTAAATTTTATTTAAAATATATCTTTTCAAAACACTAATTTTGTAAACAGTCCTGTATGCAAACATTAAACAAAGCAAACCAATACACTACAAACTAATAATAAGCATCAATATTTAAAGAAAAACTTACTATAAACTATCACAACATTAATATTCTAAGATTTTCTAAAAAAATAAAATTAATACAATGAGGTGAAAATTTTGAGTGACACATTGTTCATCTTCTTCCCATGTAAACTTTTCTAAAACATTTTCTCAAACATATGTTGTGCACAAACATTTCGAATAATAATAATAAAAAAAAACTAACTATCTTGTGTTATGTGCTACAAAATTCACATGAATCACTTATAACACACTATAAACTAACAAAAAGTACTAATATTTGGGAAAAAAAAACCAAAAAATACTATAAAAAATCACAACTCAAATATTTTAAGATTTTCTGGAATAATAAAAACTAACACAATAAAGAAAAAACTTTAGTTATTAATGAAAATATATACTAAAATGTACCTTAATTGAACTTTTTGTTGAAGAAATAAAAAAATCCCAGCAATTTCAATGAAATGAGTTGCTGATGCTTCTAAATCTATAAGCTTTTCTTCAACTTCTAACTTGTGTAAGGAACTCTGCTATTGCATTTGAAAGAGCAATATTTTGCGTGAACTCATGTGTGAATTGATGATGTTTTGTGGTATAAAGGAGTATGCTATGACATGTGAACAAACTATTTGGTAAGAATCCTTTTGTATGTGCATATGAAATTATTAGATGGAGGTAAGATTAACGAGGATGGGTTTACGAAAATTATTTACATGGTGTATTGAAAACGATGAATTATTTGAATCGTGTACTGAAGGCACGTTTCTGGTGTGCATTTTTAGGCATTTGCATGAAGATACACACAAGATGCGTGCCTTCAATTGAGCTAATTTTGGATCAACTAAAGGTGTATTCCAGATACATACCTTCGTTACCTATTTTTGAAATATTTTCTTGAATACTTCATTTCATGATTAATTTTTAAAAATTACATTATTTAAGTAAATTCTTCCTATTTAATACTAGAATCCCATGTGCGCTCCATGTGTCTAAATTAAAAAAAAAAATTTTGATTAACCAAATAAGATAATATGAAGTAGTTTATTTTAAAAAAAAATCCAACTTTTTATTATTTAATTTACATGCATTAAAAAATTAAGAATATTGAGGAAAAGATATAACAATTTTTTTTTATAGTGGGACGAGGAAAGAAATAATTAGATAAAATTAAAATAAAAGACAATATGCATATTTGATCTGGTTATCAACAAAATTTTTTTTTTTTTTGAAGAGTGAAGAGATTAATTTGGTAAATTCTTATGTCTATCTATTTTTCAAAAAAAAAAAAAAAAGTGTAACACAACATCAAAATACTAGAGGGTCCAGCGGAGCAGCCCGTCTCCTTTTGGCACAGAAGGATCTTCAGTGAAAACATCGAAAGCAAATAATAATAAATAGAAGGAGCTAAGTAATAATGCCTAATGGATAGAAAAGATAGCCATTCAATATATAGGCTGTCTTATTTTCACCCAATTACTTGGGCACCCAACTCAATCTCTAAAGCCTCTAGTTCCAGATCAAGTCTTTGCATAACAAATCTAATACTAATACTATATAGCATTTTCCAGAGAACTGAACAGTCAGTGGACAAACTTTTGCCATCTATTTACACTTTCATGAAGCTAAATACACTTGTAGTCTTATTGTGAAGAAAAAGATTACTGTCTTAGCTATCTGCCCACACTAGAAGCACAAATGAACCTTATTCTGTGCCTGAGTTGGCAGTGTAATCCTTCACCATCAAGATTTCACCGCATAGCTTTTGAGGCAACTGTTGCAAACTCCTTCCTTCTTGCCATGCCTGTCCCACTAAAACCCCAGGCCCTATATGCCGAATGTATATCACAACTTCATCGTTGAAAGGATGTGGATGTTCCACTGCATCCAAATGTGCAAAAGTATAGGCAGAAATCAAGCTAACGAGAAAAGCATAACAAAATAACTCTTCTTATGATTAAATCACATGGACGAGACTGGTGAAAATATGACCCAGTTTATGTCTGATAAAGCAATCGACCTACCAGGCTTTGGAAAGCCCTCCGGGTATTTGCATTCATCAAACTGTCCATCCCCAAATTCAAATGCTAAATCACAGGGCTGCTCCGTTGTCATTACTTCCTTAAGTTGTGTCACTCTAAAATACAGTGGATAAAAGGAACTTGCAAATCGAGCTAGAAATGATTCACCTGCAAATTTTACAGAGGAATAGTAGCAACAAAGTGAAAAATTCATGAGCAAGGAGAGTATAGCATCAACAGAACTGTATCTCCAACAATCCTCCATGTATTTAATATTTGTCTACATGCAATAAAGAACCTCTAAAAAAACTATTTAGCTCCATCTATTGTAGCATCATCTATATAACACCACTTGCATATTAAGTTCTACTTCATCTAATATGCTTAAACTTTCACATCAGCTGGTTGTATATCAAACAAATTTATCATGGAATCAGATATGAGGTCCAGAGTCTGAACATGTGTGCACTCAGTATAACCTAATTTAATTAAGTAATACCCTTGATGGGCAAAGTCTTGGCCCAAGAGGGAGAAGTGTTAACAATAAGCATAAATTCATATCAAATGTAACAAGTTTTTAGATCAGCTGATTGTGGATCTAAAATTCATAAAAATGAGAGAGAACATAAATATTCAAGCAAACCAGAAATATGCATATGTGCTACTACAAGTAAAAAGAAGATGAGAGACCCTTGTGGTCTTCTGTTTGGTATAGTAACATGCAAGTTTTGTCATTGGGATTTAGCAGAATCCATAAGCAGCCATGCTAGTGGTTTGTCCAACCTAGAATTAACGATTTTCCATTTCTACAAAGTTAGGAGTAGTGGGCACATGAGCAATATCCACAGGATCCAAAAAATGCATAGCAGAAATCAAAAAGGAAGGGCAACAAAAAAGGATCAACATAGCATCTCTGCAAATAAACAATAAATTGTTCCTGAGAGCTGATATATCCAAATGAGTTATGTTGTGAATGCATTAATATGAGTGGTGCATAATATCAACAATTGTATTTTAAAAACAAAAATGCCATTACCAATAAGACGCCCATACATCTCATCACCAGAATGGAATATAGCCTGCAAAAGGATAAAAGGCACACTCACAAGACGGATAGCAAAACATAAGAGCCGCAAAACAAGAAAACTATTAAGAAAGGCATCGCACCTCTTTGAAGAAATTTATCCAAGAAATGGGGAAAGCTCCTGTTGATGGTATTTATCGTCATTATCATCATTGGAGATAAGAACATTGACTAATAAGAAAATGTGAAATAAGTTGCACTGCACAGATCTGTAGATTGTAACCTCCAATAGTTCGGCAGTAGTAGTATTCGAGTATAGTAGAACCATCTCTGCCAGAGAGCATATCAGATGCACTTTTCTTAGCTAGCTTAGGATTATCATACCGCATGCCTGCAGTCTCCCATGCTCTTGATATCAATCTGCTCCATAGTTTCACCAAAATTTTAGGACAAATTATAGCTATCCCATGATAAACCACCACTATCTTACTGCGTATTGGACAAAAATAATACATCAAACTAAACAAGTAGAGCATAGATGTGTTTATTGAGGCCTCATTCAGGACCATTAGCATAGGAGAGAAGAAAACCTTGGTTTGAGCAAATAAAGTAACCGGTGGCGTCTTTCTTCAGGAATATCCTCAATCTTTTTCCTGAATAAAGGGTACAACATAGTGAGATGAACTCTTTCTATCTTTAACAATGACCATAGTTGCATCAGAGAATGAAAACTACCAAAAAGTTTCCTTCAGCGAATTGGATGAGATGGCAAATAGGGAAAGCAATGATTTCATTGGCACTATAATCAACTTGTACATTAGAATTCCTCATTTCTAATGGGAAGACGCACAGGACAAGAGAATGCCCTGTAAATGGTAGAGGAAATACTTGTGTTGCTTTCTTTTGAATGTGTAATGAGTCACAAATTGATACCGAATGAAAGTCTCCCATGAGTTGGTGTTAGTCTACGCACTTGTTTCAACACAATAGCATTGTTGTAATTAAACCAAGAACTTTGAGTACAAAAGAACGCACTACATCAACACAAGTCCAAAGTCCTCTGATTCCTCAATCTTCTCTATATATAGTTGGGTCAAGGTGATGGTTTTTAGTCAGTATGTCAATAATAAGATTACAAAGATTGCATATATCTTAATTAAAAGAAATTATCTTAAAATATGGACAAATACAGAGGCTGCATCTCTTATAGCATCTGCATAGCTCCTCCTCCTAGTTCCAGTTTACACTTTCTGAATCTCAGCTTATCTCAATCTATCTTCTTACAGAATCCACCAAAATGCCTATTTATAAGTTCTTAAACTTCCCATTTACAAGAACACGGACACTAGATTGAGGGTGTGTTTGTTTCACACAAATTGTTTTTTGGACTTTTTCAACATTTGTCATAATCAAAATTTTGCTTTATCAAATACTATCGCCATAAACTAATAGAAAAGATGCCAGTGGCTTTTAGTGGAAAGTGGTGATGAAAAATAGCAATAGCAGCCAATCTTCGGTTGGCAGTATTAACTAAGATGGAGAAATACAATGAAGAAATAAATTTTCTCTTTTCAAAAGTAGGACGGCTTTCCTCATTTTCCATGGACCATGGACATATTTTGTAATGGAGAACCACCAACAGACGCCACCAATCTCTCTCCTAGTCACTTTTAGCTAAAAGCCATTAATAAAGGAACTCCTGAGATAACTAGATAATATTTGGCAATCCAAATTTTGGATTATAACAAGGGTTGAAAGTAGTCCAAAAAACGATGTCCGTGAAACAAACACACCCAAATACTAGATGAATTGATCCACAAGTCAAAGAAATGATAGGTTGAGCACATACAAAAGGAGCATAAAAACGAGAGAGAGAGATTAAGACATGAAAGGCCTTAACTTTAAGCATGTACGTAGGAATAGAAGAAAATTACCAAAGATAGGCAGCTGGGTTATAAGAAGCAGGGTCCAAGGGAATCAATCCTTTGGGAGGATCCAAAAAACTAACAATATCTAGCTCATCCAAGTAACCTTCTGTACCATCTGCAAGTATTTCATATGGTTCATCATCCCAAGAACACGAACTGGACACGCTTCCACTAAAGGCTTCAACTTTAGCTTTAACTTGAGAAAATGGCAATGCAATTCCTACAAATTTCGTCTTCTTGTAACTCCTGCTTGCATTCCACAGTGTTAAACCTGAAATTTCACATGTATATCAAACAAAAGATATTATCAAAAAGCAAGTGCAAAGCTTTTTGGTTTAGCGTAGCTTTACTTGAGGAAGTGAAGCGATGTCCCAAGAGTTGAAATTGTGGATTGGAAGTGGAGGACGGAGTGGGTGACACCCGACAACACAAAGAAACTGCTTTCATCCTTTAGCTTCAGTTTCAGATTTTTGGGTTTTGGAGTTGGGTTTACGTGTATCTTCAAATTGAACAAGACAACCACTGTGTTTGGATAGTTGGGAAGTCTCTCAAAATATAAAGGAATCGGAGGAGGTTGAGTGTTTGGCTAATTTAAGGGGTTGAAAATAGGATGGATAGAATAGAAAATATTAAACAATATAATATTGTGCAAGAGCAAGATGGTAATACTGTTCAGACAATGGTAATATTTTCTTTTCTCTAAAAAGGTGATATTCTCTATTAAATGTTTTTTTTTTCTTTTATATGATTTAAATCAACTTGAAATAAGAAAATTTTTTCACTTCTCTTCATTACCTTCTTATATATCCTAATTTAAATAAAAACATATGTATTTTATTTTATTTTTAGAAAAAATTACAAATAACTCCTTAAGCTGTGTACAATCCTAAACTTTTGAATATTACAAATCACTCTCTAAATTTTAGTAACTTCACAACATCAAAGGGCATTTTCCTTTTTAGTTTAAAAGAAATATATTAAAGTCAAAGTTTAGAGAATGTTAAAATATATTTTGATAAGTTTAAAGAGATGCTCAATACTAAGGTTAAAGTTTATGAGTTTGTTTACCAATTTATTAAAGTTAAGGGGGTGATTTGCAATATTAAAAATTTAAGGAGTGTATTTGCACCTATGTTAAAGTTTATGGAGGTTTTTTGCATTTTTTTTCTTATTTTTATTTCATTTAACTTTTGCTCATTTTATTTTATTTTTCCGAAAAATTTGCTTAACATAGTCGAAAATATGTCTAAAACGTAACTTTAAATTAATAATATTAACTTTAAATATATATAAATTTAAATTTTTTGAAAAATTAAGTATACATTCAATTTATTTTCTAAACATTCGATGCATTATCCATATATTTAATAAGTTAATTACAACACCATATATCAATAACCTAATTTGCAAGCCATCATCCAAAAGAAAGTACATGCAATAAATTGCATAAATAAAGAATTTAAGAAGGTTTCCCTATATTAGAAAAATGGTAGGAAAGCAAGTTTTTGGTTTAAAGGACCAATAATTTTACATTCTATGAATTTGTCTATCAAGGATTATTGGGTTGAAAGTAGAGAATGGAAAGAGGAGAAGATTGAATTTCCTATATCAAACTTTATTACGGATAAAATTGGACTAATCATGTTGTGTGGTTCATAGAATGATCATAAGGAAATACCTTGTAAAATTCGAATCAATCCTTCATCGTGGGACATTTATCAATGCCTTATGAGTAAAGGCAATGATGACAAAGGCACACGGAATTGGATTTGGAAAAGCATCTTCCTATCAAAAGTCAAAATGTTGCTTTAGGGATTGCTTCACAGTAGTTTGCCTTTAGCAGTTAATTTACATTAGAGGCAAATTGTGTAAGATGCTTACATTTCCACACTATGGAGAGAGAGGCGAAGATTCACTTCATATTTTTTATAATTGCCCTTAAGTTAAAGATATTGTTGTGCAATAGACAGAGGTCAATGATAGGGACATTGTAAACCATGAAGATTTTATTACATGGATCAAGAGGATCTGTCATATGAGAAAAGAGAGCTATATCAAGGCAGCTCACCAAAAGGATTCATGTTGTGGAAAATACAGTTTGAGCATAATGTTAAATTATTTAGATCAAATGAAGCTAGAGAACCTCTATCACAACAGATAAGAAGAGGGGGACATGAATATTGGACATGTCTAAAAAGACAATGTCGAGTCTATAAATCTGAAGTTCAAAACTTAACTTGGTTTGCATCTCAAAAGGGGTAGATTTAATTAAATACAGATAGTTCAGTCGTTAACAATGGATAGGCAACTTTGGAAGTGTATTGAGAGATGATAATGGCTTTAAGAGGAAATTGGGTATCATCAATATTCTTGCAGCTAAGTTATGGGGTGGCTTTTATGGTTTACATCATTGCATTGCTTTAGGATATAGGCATATTGGAATAAATATTAATTCTTGTGTTGTCACTTTATTGCTATAGATCCATGCTAATCCAAAAATCAAATTTCATGATGTGATTTTGGCTTATAAGGAAAAGATATCCCTCCTATGGAGGGATGAAAATTGAAATTGTCCCAAGAGAGTTTAATAGAGTTGTTGATTGGCTAGCTACAAAGACTTAACATCAAGATGAAGAAGAACACTTTTTTGTTCACCCTTCTAAGGAACTTTTGAAGCTCCTACAAAAGATATCACCGGCTATGGTTTATTTAGAAAGTATAGATGTAAGCGATATGAAGACAATGGTACTATAAATTTTGACTTTCGCAACAACAATAATGCAAGTATGTGAAAAACTTGTGTATGTATGTTTTTTGTTTGAATGAATGAAAATATTATCCCAAAAAAGAAATGATTATCTAATATATGATTTCAGATTATCTAATATGTGGTTTCCTTTATATAAAATCTCACGATTTTAACTTGATGATACAATCATAATTATGTAAAAAAAAAATGACAAAAGTACAAATTTAGTCTTCAACGTTTACTAAGGGTGGATAAAAAAACTATCAAACCAAACCAAACTAAAAAATATGGTTTTTGTTCTTTTTTTTTCTTTTTTTTTTTGCAATTTGGTTTGGAAGCAACTCAAATCAAACTAAAAATTTATAATTGGTTTAAAAGGTTAAGCCAAACTAAATCATAAAACTGAAATATAATGATATTTTACTTATAACTAAAAGAATTCTTTATTGTAATATAATAATTCAAAGGGTTTTTAGTTACCTTTATTAAAAAGTATATATATATTTATAAATTTTGTGATCATAATTTAAAATATATATATATAGGTTGACTTAAATTTCATATTATATACTAACTTGAGAAATAAATTAGTTATATTAAACATTTAAAATTTTTTAATTACTTAAATGTTAACTTTTTCAATATCTTATATTATATCAATATATCTTATTATTAAATAAATTTAATACTACATATATAAGATTACATGTTAAGTAAATATATTATCATAGAAAACAAAATATGATTTAATCCATTAACTAAACCAAACCAAATTGAAATGTTAGAGTTTGGAAAAAAAATATGAAACCAAATTGCATAGTTGGGTTTGAAACAATAAAAACCAAACTGCATTTTTATGGTTTGGATCTAATCTGTTCCCACCCCTAACATATTTATCTTTTCCATTTTAGTTCTAAACCTTTATTTTTTTTATTCAAGTCATTAACTTTTGCAAGCGAGTCCTTTTAATGATGGTATTAATTTTTCCATTAGAACATGACAAGTGATGCAATTTGATTGATTAAAATAATAATAAATGTATATTATTTAAGTAAATTGTTGAAAAGATTTTTTAAAAATTAGGAAAATAAAATAAATTTTAGAAAAATGGAAAAGAAAATTCAAAGTCTTCAAAGTTAAATTATAGTGGCCAAATTTCCCCTTTTTTTGAAGTTCTTGCTTTTGTATTTTTTTTCAATTACTTACTTAAGTAATATGTATATATTACATCATTATTTAACATTTTATTTATTATGCATATATATATGTTAATTTTTTAATTTTTAAAAATTTTATGAATATTTCCATTTTTTAATTTATATGTATATATATTATCTTTTTTAATTAAATTAATTATTTTGATCAATTAGATTATGTCACGTGTTATTTTTTAATAGAAAAATTAACCTTGTAAGTAAAATGATTCATTTCCAACGTTTACAAAAAATTTAATATGAAATATAAAAAAATTTAAAACTAAAATAAAACAAGTGGCAAACGTTGAAGAGAGTGAGAGTTGAAAGCTGGCTAAATCTCATTATTTTGAGGACATTTTCCGAGAATTTCGAAGTCTCGGCTTGACAGCAAGGGTTTCGACACATCTTATTACACAAATCAACTTAAAAAAAAAATGAAATTGTAGAATAATACTGTTAAGTATACATATATAAACGTATCTATAAGAAAAAATAAAATAAAATTACTGCAAGTGCATTAATATATATGATTCACCAATTTAAAATGAAAATAGTTAAAGAGGCAATTAGTTGATTGATTAATAATTTTTGAATAAATAACATATTTCATATAATGCCCCAAAACAAATAAAACAACTAGCTTGTAGAAATAGCAAATAAAACAGACAAGTAATATAGTAATTATAAATCAAAGGTTAAAATAAATAAGTTATGTTAAAATTCAAGAAAAATGGAGAAGCTCTCTTTATTCATCCTCTTTGTCAAAGTTATATACAGCTCAAGTCTAAAGATAATTACATATCTTTTCTAAACAAAACTAACTTTGATATGTGATATACATATATATATACAGCTAGATAAATCTAAATTACAACTAAGACTAAATCAAAATAAACAAAACAGTTATACAAAGATAAACCGTATCTCGGACGTAATATACAATGTAATACACGGTCGTGTTTCCTGGCCGTGCCTTCAGCCGTGGCACGGCCGTGTAAGAGACCGTGTCTACGACTGTGTCCACATCATTCTCAATACCCTCCCTCAAGGTAGAGCGTGAGGATTATGAATGCCTATCTTGCGAAGAAGAAATTGAGATTGCTTTTGTCCTAAAGCCTTTGTTAGAATGTCTGCTAACTGCTCAGTGCTGCGAACATAAATGGTTTTGATCAGTTCGGCCTGTATTTCATCACGCACGAAATGACAATCAACCTCAATATGTTTTGTGCGTTCGTGAAAAACAGGATTTGCAGCAATATGCATTGCAGCTTGACTATCACAAAACACGATAGCAGATTGACCATGATGCACGCTTAAGCACAGCAACAATCCTTTAAGCCATTTCAATTCACAAACTGTGGCTGCCAAAGATCGATATTCTGCTTCCATCGAAGAACGAGAAACAATATGTTGTTTCTTAGTCTTCCATGAAATTGGAGAGTTTCCAAGAAAAACAAAATACTCGGTAAGTGATCTTCGAGTCAATGGACAACCTCCCCAATCTGAATCACAATAGGCTGTCAGCTCAAGATTGCTCTCAGCTTTTAGAAGAATACCTTGTCCAGGACTACCTTTCAAATATCGAATTATATGCAATGCTGCATCCCAGTGTTCTTTTCTTGGTTGTTGCATAAACTGAGCTAAAATATGAACACCATACGATAACTCAGGTCTAGTGAAAGTCAAATAAATCAAGCGTCCTACCAGCCTCCGATATTGTTTAGGATCACACACCAATTCACCTTTGGCTAGTGCTAGGTGGTGATTTTGCTCCATCGGAGATCTTGAGGGCTTAGCACCTAGTAACCCAACTTCATTAATGATGTCTAAGGCATATTTTCGCTGACATAAAAATATGCCTTTGTCATTTCTAGCCACTTCAATACCCAAAAAATACTTCAAAGAACCCAAATCCTTCATATGAAAACATCGATTCAAATACGCTTTGAATTCATCTATCAAGTGTGGTTCACTTCCAGCAATGATGAGATCATCCATGTACACCAGGACAACCAATTGCACTTTATCTTGTATCAAAGTAAACAAAGAATAATCTGAACAAGATTGACAAAAACCATACCGTTTTAGTGCTTCGGCCAATTTTGCAAACCAACATCGTGGTGCTTGTCGTAAGCCATAAAGAGACTTCTTCAAACGACACACTTTTCCGGGTTGATGAGTATGAAATCCAGGAGGCATTTTCATATAAACTTCTTCTTCCAAATCTTCATGAAGAAAGGCATTGTGGACATCCATTTGATGCAGTCCCCAACCGTTAGCCGCTGCTACAAAAAGAAATGTACGCACCGTAACCATTTTTGCTACTGGGGCAAAAGTTTCATTGTAATCTATCCCTTCAACTTGATTATTTCCGAGAATAACCAAACGCGCTTTGTACCTCTCAATTGTGCCATCAAAATTATACTTAATCTTGTATACCCACTTGCTACCGATTGCTTTCTTCCCTGGTGGTAGGTCAACCAATGTCCATGTTCTATTCTGTTCAAGTGCATCAATCTCTTTTTGCATAGCTTCTCTCCAGCGTGCATCCTTCACTGCCTGATGGAAGAATTTCGGCTCCACGTTGACTGTTATGGCTGCTAAGAAACCTTGATGACGTGGTGAGAAATTTGTGTAATTTATATATTGAGCTAAGTCATAGGACATACTTGAGGATGATGCTGGTTTGGCTAAACCTGTAGAGGGGCTATCACTGTGAGCAGCATAAGTCACACAATCTTTTAATCGTGTAGAAATTTTCTTAGACCGAAGGCCACGACCAAGGACCAACGAGCCTTCTTCTACACTCTCTAATTTGACCTCTGGTGATGCTTCACCCTCCCTGACTTCAATACTAACATTTTGAACATCATTCAACTGCTCAAGTGTTTCATCAGCAAGTTCTATGAGTTCCTTTTCTTCTGCCCCAATTAGATTAGTTTCTCCCTCGTCAACACACTCATTTATTTGAGAGTGCATTGCATTATCCTTGTTCATTTGTACACACGCATTTACATATGGAAACTCATTTTCATGAAAAACTACATCCCGAGACACAAAGTAGCGTCGTGTTTCCAAATCATACAATCTCCAACCTTTCTGTCCAAATGGATATCCCACAAAAATACATTTATGACTTCGACTAGCAAACTTATCCTTTTCACGATTCAAACTCCTTGCATAGCACAAACACCCAAATGTACGAATGTAGCGATAATCAGGTCGCTTACCATACAAAATTTCATAAGGTGATTTTCCTCCTAGCACCTGAGAAGGAGTGCGATTGATCAAATGTCCAGCTGTCAACACACATTCCCCCCAAAACTCAATTGGCAAGTTAGCTTGAAATCGTAATGCTCGAGCCACGTTAAGTATATGTCGATGCTTTCTTTCTACTCGCCCATTCTGTTGTGGTGTTCTCACACACGGAGTTTGATTTATTATCCCATTGTTTAAGAAATAACCTTTCAAGCTAACGAACTCACTCTCATTATCGCTTCTCACTATGTTAACGTTCTTATCAAATTACCTACGAACCATAGCAACATAATTTTGCAGGATGCATCCTACTTCACTTTTAGCAATCAGCAAATATATCCACACACATCTAGAAAAATCATCAACAATTGTGAGGAAGTAATTTGCATTAGAAGAACTAGAGATTCTATAAGGTCCCCACAAGTCATAATGAATAAGTTCAAACAATTCACCAGCTCTACTATCACTAGAATAAAACATACTTCTGGTTTGCTTTGCTTTGAAACAAGCATCACAAGTTTTATTTGAATCTAACTGAGTCTTATTTTCAGTAATTAAACCTATGATCTTTGGAGACGAATGCCCCATCCTTCTATGCCAAAGTTCATCAGAAGTCAGCGTCCGAGACTGAAGTGCATGAATTGGTGGCTCCTTCTTGAAAAAGTATAGCCCCTTGCAACGTTCACCCGCTCCAATCACCATCCTCGAAGTGCGCACCTGTATCAAACAAAGCTTATCAGTGAACAATACATTACATTTCGATTCATCAACTAATTGTGACACAGAGATCAAATTGCAATGCAATCCCGGAGCATGAAGAACATTATCTAGTTAGATGTTCTTCCCTAAGCAAACAGACCCTTCCTACAGCGCCAGCACTTGTTCTCCATTAGGCAAGCCAATTGGACAACCTAATGTGTTTCTCAAGCTAGATAAACATTCTGAATTCCCTGTCATATGTTGCGTAGCTCCAGAATCAATTATCCAAACAGAATTTTCCTTATCAGTCATGTTCTCACTATTACTCCCTGATTTGTAAGTGTTCAGCAAGCTCATAACTGTTGCCCATTGTTCATTCGTCAACGTCCCAGGAGTCGCAACTTCCTTTGTTTCTGTGTTTGGCTCCTTAATCACTTGAGCAGCATTAACTCGAGCACCACTCCGTCCTCTTCCTGTCATCTTGCCACGACCTCTGCCCCCCAATTGTCTTCCTCGACCTCTACCAACTGTTTTAGGCCGATCACCCCACCAAGCGGGATAGCCTATAAGCTGAAAGCATCCCTCGGAGTCATGTCCTTCTCTATTGCAATGTGTGCAGACAACGCTTTTATCTTTGATTCCTTCATTGGTTTGGACCATAAAACTGGCAGCCTCGTTCTTAATCTCCTTTTCTTTGGAGATATTTCGAACCCTTTCCTCTTGGCACATTAACGAATATGCCTTACTTACACCGGGCAACGGTGTCGTGCTCAGGATGTTTGTCCTCACTGTGTTGTATGCATTGTCTAACCCCGTTAGAAATTGATGAAGTTTTTCTTCTTCTCGTTTCTTAGTTATTTCAGTTGCGATATTGCACTTGCAACCCCCACATTTGCACGCAAATATCACATCGTAATTTGCCAGTTCTTCCCACAATTGTTTCAATTTCGCATAATAACTCATGAGTGACATTCCTTGTTGTCTGCAATTTGCAAGTTCCGCCTTCAACTGCTGTACTCGTGCACCATCTGTCACAAAGAAACAATCTTTGATGTTTTCCCACAAGTCCTTTGCAATTTCCATGTGCGTTAAAGTGGATCGCACCGTTGGCTCGATTGTATTCATTATCCATGATACAAGCATGGAATTCACAGTCCACCAATCTTCTAACTCATCCGAATTTTCGTTAGGCTGAGTCACAGTTCCATCGAGAAAACCAAATTTCTTCTTGGCTCTCAAAGTAGTCCGAATTGCTCTAGACCATTCATCATAATTGTCTTCTTTCAATTGCACCTGGGTTATTATATTTCCATGATTGTCATTCGCATACAATGTGTATGGTGACAACAATTTCTTTTCTTCCCCTGCCATATTGTGCTCAAGGCTCTGATACCATGTTAAAATTCAAGAAAAATGGAGAAGCTCTCTTTATTCATCCTCTTTGTCAAAGTTATATACAGCTCAAGGCTAAAGATAATTACATATCTTTTCTAAACAAAACTAACTTTGATATGTGATATACATATATATATACAGCTAGATAAATCTAAATTACAACTAAGACTAAATCAAAACAAACAAAACAGTTATATAAAGATAAACCGTATCTCGAACGTAATATACGGCCGTGTTTCCTGGTCGTGCCTTTAGCCGTGGCACGACCGTGTAAGAGACCGTGTCCGCGATTGTGAATCCTGGTTTCTCACACGGCTGTTTCACACGGCCGTGTAAGAGACCGTGTCTGCGACTGTGTCCACATCATTCTCAATATTACATATAATTATTTGATTTTGATAAAGTAGATTTACAATAAAATAAAATTTAACATCAACCACATACCTTTTTTTATGGCAGCATCATAATTTCGGTCATCAATAATAACATAAATAGACAGTATAATAATCATTATACTTATTAATTACACTAAAGCTACAATTATTGATAACATATATCTATAAACTTATTCATTGTGTATAACTTTTAATAAATATAATTCTTATCAATTATCATTATTTTTATATGCACTTGCTATTAAGTACTTTTGCAATTTGTTATGATTAGAAAAAGAACAAGATTTAACAAAAGACTTAAGATCCAATGAATTGCATCACTATAATTTGTAACATTTTCATTTTTACTTTTTTATTTATCATATCATTCTATTAAAAAATTAAGAAATTTGCAATTCTTTATAAGGAAAAAAAAAGTTGTATTTTATATACTTTTTTTATCTAATTTAGTAATGCTTTTTAAAAATTGTTGCTTTTCAATGTTTAGAGAAAATTAAGGAGGAGGAAAAGACAAAGCGTGCTCTATCTCCAAATTTCAAGTTCAACTTCTATCAAATTTACAGTTTTTTTTGCTTTTTTAGAAAAGTTTTATAATCAAAATTCACTTTTTATTCTGCACATTATATGAGCTTTTAACTAGTTTGATTGATTTTGGAGAAAACAAGATGAAAACAATATGATCCTATGGAAAAAGGATTTTATGGTTTTTCTTGAAAAGAAAAAGAACCTAGGATATATATATATATATACACACATGTATTTCTTTCCAATTTTAAGGGTTTACCATTGTGCAATAAAAGAGCAGAAATATCATCGATGGAAGAAGGGGGACATAATACTGGATTGAGCTTGTTGAGCACTAGCAAAGGTAGCCGCAATTCAACTTCAAGGGTAAATGCCTTTATCGTCTCTTTGGATCTTGTCCAATCCATGCTTGTCTATTCTCCAATTTGAGCCAGACCCACAAGGAGGAAAGTTATGCCTTGGAACGTAAGAACATAAAAAAAAAAAAAAAACTCCAGGGCCTCCTAGATGCAACAATTAGTAGTAGGAGTATCACGTTTTTACTAAAAGTTATCATATTATGTGTGTATTCATTACATAATAATTACTTTGCGAGTCAGATATCGTAAGATTTTAATTAAATAATTAATTAATTACAACTAATCATATTACATATAATTATATAATAAGAATATAATTATAGATTTTCATGTTCCACGATCAACCAATATTGTAAAGAATCGAAATCTCCTATCAAAACAATAAAATAAAAAAACATATATAAGTTTTACAAATTTCATTCCTAGATTGAGTTTCTAAAAATAAAAATTTCATCAATTAACCTAACAATAATTTATAAAATTGAATGCCTATAGCATTACAATATTTCATTTCGACTATTCTATATTCATCGGAATAGTTTACAATAGTTTTTCAGAATCAAACCTCATCTAGGTCTTATAATAATACAACTAAAAGTTTCAATCAACCAAATTTAAATATTTACAAACACCTATCTATCAGCATTCTAACCCAAATTTATAGAAGGATTTCTTTCTAACTGTCAACCCTTGCTTCTTATCCTAGAAGTTTTGTGGCAAAGTTTACTTACTTTAGTGCTGTACCTAGGTAGTATGTTATCGTAATTGTGTCTTACATCATACAATCTGTAGTAGGGTAAGCTAAATTATCTAATGAGAAAGGAGTGTAATATCTTAATACTGTATATACACAAAAAATTCACACAAGTTTCTAAACATATATTATGCATGAGCAACCATATGCAATGCAATATTGATTTGCTGTAAATATATAAAAAATTTTAAAAGTAAATTCTACTAGCAAGTGCATTTAGCTCGATCAAGTAATATAGTAATGAGTCGAGTGTTGATTCCACGAGAGAATTAATTAAGTACTAAACCAATATCGGATTCTATTATTATTCAGGTAATCAAATTGAGAGAATTAACTAATCAAATACTAATTAGTCTAATCAACCTAGATTTTCACTAAGAATAGGGAAAAATTGTTATGAAAATATATCAATTGAAAGTAGGAAACCAAATCCATTCTAATTTCACTAATCAGATTGTCATCATATTATACTGATTCTTAGCTATGTGGATATTCATATGAAATTGTGAATGCCTTTATTTATTTTCCAAATTTTTAAAACTCAAAACCCCAAAATTAATTCATTAGCTTTTGCTAGACAAATTAATAGAGGATTCTATTATTCAACTAAAAATGTCTCAATTATATAGTTGACTAATATTTTATCATAATTTTTCCTAATTCCTTAGTGAGAAATTAATCAAGAATATTGCATTAAGCCCTAAAACAATTTCTAATCAAATTAAAATAATCCTATTTCCACAAGTCTTATTCAACCTAATTTAAGAAATCCTATTGAACCCTAATTTTCCTTCCAAGTCATTAAAATTCCTATAATCCTAATTCAAACAAGAAATAAAAAATTATAATATAGGATTTGCAATATAAATCTTCCACATATCTAACAATCTCATAATATAATTACAATCATCATCTTAGTTATTCTAAGGCTTCATCATCTTCCCACAAATAAACTTAGAACATCATGGAATTGAAAACACAAATATAAATTAAAGAAATTATTGTAATGGAATTCATAATTGATAACAAAATCAGTCTATGAATTGAATAGAAAATTGCTAGTTCGGAGATCACCAATTCAATAGAACAAGAATCAATCGCAATACAATAATCTTGCAAATCCTTAATGAAGGAGTCTTTCCTTGATGGTTCCAATGGATTCAATTAATGAAAACTTTTAGCACACCAACAAGTTTTCCCTCTCTCCTCTCTAGGGTTCAAAAGTAACAAAAAGATCAAGATAAGATCCTTCAATACCTCACATTCGAAGTTTTTACCTAAAACAAAGGAATGTCTTTTCGGTTGGCTCATAAAGTTGGTAGCTTTTCCTTCTTAGGCCAGCGGCTTAGGTCGACGACTTTTCTTCTCTAGGCCAACGACTCAAGTTGTTGAAAGTCGATCTTCAAAGCCGGTGGTGTAAAGTAATGAGTGGCTTGTCTCCTTTGTTCAACATTCCTTTAAGTGTTTAAAACTCCTCTAATTTACTCATGTTTGCACTCTAAGTTCTTAAAGACCTGAAATAGCACAACAAACCTAATTAAGTACCATTTTCTTATAATTTTCATAATATCAGTAAGAATTCAATATGATTCGTACAATAAAATATGAGTAGAATATGCCTTTATCAATTTCCCCAACTTGAACTTTCACTTGTCCTCAAGTAAAATACTTAAAATCAATGAAGTAATCTATCATTGAGAATTCAAAATTTTCTATTAACAAAATGCTTAAAATTCTGGTGTCTATAACTCTAACCATATCGGGATATGTAACTAAATTACTATGGTTGAAATTTTGTAGCTAATCTAAACAAAACAACCTTTAATCCTAGTGTTTAACATAAGAATTCTAATTCAAAAGTAAATACTCAATCCTACAAGGAAAAAAAAACACTCATTTAAACTTCCATAGTTATTAACAAATGTATAATCCCCTAAATAACTTCTCTATAAATGGTTACATTAGTGAAAGCATTTGGTATCCACTCTTTCCCTAGAATTTCTCCCTTTTTATTACAAATCTTATTTCACTTTTTTTTTTTCAAGTTCAAGTATTGAACTTTTGCCTTTCCGCCCTTCGCGTTATGGTGAGTTCATTGAGTTGGCACATCCTAGGCTCATCACACAAGTGACCAAGTTTTAAAGGGACCCCTATGGACTCTTCCTCATACTAACATTCAAGTATTGAACTTTTGCCTTTCCACCCTTCGCGTTATGGTGAGTTCATTGAGTCGGTACATCCTGGGCTCATCACCCAAGTGACCAGGGTTTAAAGGAACTTCTACGAAACTCTTCCCCACACTAACATTCAAGATTGGATACTCTTAACTCAGTTGCTTTTTTTTTTTTAATACTAATGTGAATAAAGATTCTTTTTATAAAGGATCACTACGTAAAAAGTTTCTTCTACCTCTTTCACCAAATGTTAAAAATATTTTTAAAGAAACTTAAGAGAGGATATACAAGCTAAATTTACTAGGAAGTAGACTTGCTTGCTTTTCTACTTAAGGACTCGACTTACTTTCAAAATTTAAAATTAAAAGTTAAAGATAAGGTAAATTTGTTCCTTAAAGATTTCACTACATAATTTTAACCAAATAATCTAATCACAAAAGTAGGTGAGTAAGACATCAAATCAAGTCAATTTAAATTCTTCTTTTTTTGGCCTAAAAGTTGCTAGATGACTCTTGAGGACAAATATGAGTTCAAAGCAAAGATAATAAAGGCTAAGATGTCATCAATATTGTAAACACCCCATTTTTGCTCCTAATGATCAATATTAATCAATTTTCAATTTTTTTTTCATTTTTTACAATTTTTCTTCTAATTTAGCAAAAATAGGAAAAATATTCAAAAAAATAAAATAAATAGGAAAATTACATCAATTTTGGAAAATAATTGTAGAAACAATAATAAAAGGGGTTAAATAATTTTTACAAATTTTTGGAATTTCAAAATAATACAAAAATAATAAAAATCACATTGTATATATGCAAATTGCGAAAAAAAAAAACTGAGAAGTGGGCTAGCCCAGCTGCTCTGGGCTGTGGTCCGATGCGTGTGAGGGGATGGCTCGTCATAGGTTCGAAACTCGGAGGGGGCATTTCCGCGTTTTGCCTGATTTTTATTTTTACTTGGGATACGTGTCAGCTTTTGATTGGCCGACACGAACGCACGCGCCGAGCGCGTGATCTTCTTCCTCCTTTGTCCGAGATCGTCGCCGGCGGGGGAAAAATCGAATTTCGGCCATTTTGATTCGATTTTTTGCACAAATCCAATAGATCTTTAGCTAAAATAGGATAAACATTATCCAATTTATCCTATTGGAATCAAATCACAACAAATCAATGGATTTACACAAATTGGAGATAGGTTTTTCAATCGGAGGAAATCCGAGCTTATCCAACTCAATTTCTTGCGGCTATAAATAGAGGACGAAGGCAGGAAGCTAAAGCATGGATCAGAAGTGAGAAAATCAGAGAAATCGAAGCCTCGCTGGAGTTCTTCAAACCGCAACCGCCGACCAAGCTTTGAACTGCCACTAGGAGGCGTTTTTGGAGAAATTCACCATCACGGTTGAGTTCCCCACCCTTGAAAACCTAGGAAACGATTCCTCAACCTCCTCGAAAAGCCGCCGGAACGCCGTCAACGAGCACTCCCAGCAACCATGATAGATCGACCCGACTCGCGCACCGACTCGGATCTAGGTAAGTCGGATTTTTCGATTTTTTTGTATTTTTTATTATTTATTTATTTATTTATCGAATTTATTTATTTATCTGTTATTTATAATTAAAAAAATAGTAGAAAAATATTAGAATTTAGATTAGTTTTTTTTTTAGGGTTTAGTTTAGGATAAATAATAGAAAATTATAAAAAAAATAAAAATAAAATAAAAAATTATAAAATAATAAAATAGTAAGAAAAAAATAATAATAAAGAGATATTAGAAAAAATGATAGAATTTAGATTTTTAGTTTATGGTAGATAAAATAATAAAAATAAAAGAAAAAGATTTAATTAATTAAAAAATTAAAATTAAAAATAAAAAAATTAAATTAATAAAAATTAATAAAAAATAAAAACAAATAATAATAATATTAGAGGTAGGTTAAAAATAGGGAGATAAAAACTTTTTATCACTTAGAAATTTTTTTTCTTAAATAAATCCAAAATTGGATTTTTTTTCCTTAAAATTATTATTTTCCAAAAATCAAATAATCAAGCTTAAGCTTATTTTTTCCCAAAATATACTAAAATGATAAAAACTTAAACCAGAAGTAATTTCATAATTAAAATTAACAAACACACTAAAGTTTTTCATGAAAAAGCGAACTACGGCTCGTTTGATCCTGAATAGTAGGTACATAGGCACCCGTTTGGGGCAACTTTAAAAAGAATAAAAAATCATTTTTTAGAATAAGTAATTCAAAAACACAATAAAAATATAACAAAAATAAAATAAAAGACATTAAGATAGGGTTTAGATTTCAGGAGAATAGGGTGGTAACTTTAAGGTTTTAATAGATTAGCCTCCGAATCTAGAAACTTTGGTTTTCCATTTCCTCTTTCACAAAAACGAAAAGAGGGAATCTTGCTGACTAGTTGTCCAAATTAGGATTAATTTGCTCAATTAGTCCTAATTCGATCTTTCCCAACCACAATTGGGTGGCGACTCCAAAATAAAATGAAATTCTTAATTCAAGTCGAGGATTTATATTAGATAAGCATAGGGTCTAGTATAAATCGGATTAGGAATGAAAAATAAAAAATTATACTCAACAGGATGGCGAATCCACTAGGGAAGAAATGTCCCCTAGTAGGCTAGCCACCTGAACCTCCTGAAATCACCATTTCGAAAATGTCTTTTTGGTTTGTTATACTGTTGCTAACCTTTCAGGGATCATTAGCTTACCAGTATATGGGGAGGAGGTATACCCAGAGAAGTTCAAGACTCCGGAATTTGAAAAGTATGATGGTATTGGATGCCCCAAGATGCATATAAGGCTGTATGCACGGAAGATGCGCAAGTATGCCCAATATGACCAGCTTATGATTCAGACCTTCCAAGACAGCCTTACAGGCCCTGCCCTCGTCTAGTATGCACAGCTAGACTTCAACCAGGTCAATACCTGGGAAAGACTTGCTCGGGCATTCTATGACCAATACAAATTCAACATTAAAGTTACCCCCTCGGTAATCGACCTGAGAAGTCTTCGAAAGAGACACACTGAGTCTTTAAGGAGTATGCTCAGTGCTAGAGAGCTCAGATTGCTAGGGTAGCGACCCCAATTTATGAAAAAAAGTTGACATTCATCTTTGTCAACACTCTAGATAAGACTTACTTCTCACATCTAGTGGGCCAGACGTCATCCAGCTTCGCAGAGGTAGTGGTAGCAGGGTGCCGAATCGAGAATGCCATCACATCAGGCAAACTCCAAACAATAGATCCTCCCAGGGTCACATCATTACAAAGGCCTTTAGGAGGTAACAAAGCCAAGGAGTTTATCGTCAGCACAGTTAATTCCGGCAAAGCAGACAAGGTTGGGACCCGCGTAACATTCTAGACCACAAGTGCCCCAATCCAGCAGTCTCCGACAAACCACACCCAAGCCACCAGAGTCTTGAGACAGTTCACTCCAATCTCGATCCCGCTCAGCTAGGTCTTCGCTCAGCTGCGAGCGGATAATTTGATCAACTTTGAGATCCTGAGTGACTGGTACAAGCCTAGAAATTTCGACTCGAGCCT
This sequence comes from Laguncularia racemosa, assembly GCA_037954665.1. Lineage (NCBI taxonomy): Eukaryota > Viridiplantae > Streptophyta > Magnoliopsida > Myrtales > Combretaceae > Laguncularia > Laguncularia racemosa. The sequence continues at coordinate 102,518 of JBBMOL010000223.1, read as the reverse complement.
CAAATGTGATTATCATATGGGCCAAGAGAGGCATTCTACAGATAGATGCTGAAGGCTTCGAAACAAAATCTAAGATCTGATTGACATCGGGATTGTGCAGCTAGACTTTGTTAACACGCCAGCACCCAATGTCAACACTAATCCGCTGCCTAACCATAAGCCCATTGTCAATATGATCACATCCAAAGAGCCGAATTCTAAAGAGTCCCCAAAATAGCAAAAAGCAATAGTGCAGCGAGAAAGTCACCCACACCAAACCTCAAAGGAAACCCGTAAATCACAGATCAAGAAGAGATGGTTAGCTGGAGACCCAATGGTCGGTACCTTAGGCGAATCGCATGAGAGATTTGAGTATCTGGTAAATTACTCCTTCACTCTAACTGGGTATAGGCCACCTAGCGGATGGGGGCCCGAGTTTGAGAAAGAAGACAACCCACCAAAAGAGGAGGAGAAGTCCGTGAACATGATTAAATCTGATCAGAAGCCAATAGTCATAAAGTGCTACGAGGGACAATCTACTGAGGTGAAAATTCCGAAGAAGAGGTATGTATTCAATGTCTCAATACCCGTAGAAAGGTATAAGGCGACGCCATTTGACTATTGGGCTCTTGATTAAGAAAAACCCCCTATCGTAGGTGGAATCACCCGTTCTAGGAGAATTTATGATCCGAAATACAAGGTCTCAACTGAAGATCCCAACACTGAGGTAGGAAAAGAAGAAGAAGAGGGGTTCTCTGCATTTACAAAGATGGTCAAGGCAAGCGAATATAAGATCATGGAACAACTGAACAAGGTTCCAGCCCAAATATCACTTATGGGCCTCTTCACCACCTCTAAGCCCCATAGGGAAGCACTCTTCACAGTGCTCAAACAGATCAAGGTACTAGAGGGCATCACAATAGATAAATTGACCCATGTGGCAGATTCGATCTTCGCCATGGACCGGATATCTTTCTCTCCCGAAGAGCTGGGAGAAGGCGGAGACCAACATACAAAACCGCTGTTCATAGTGGTAAAATGCAACGACACAATCGTCTCCCGAGTACTCATTGACAATGGATCTTCTCTCAACGTGTGCCCATTGGCTACCTTCGACCTACTAGGAGTCAATCCAAGCAACATCAAACTAAGCTCAATAGTGGTCAGGGCTTTCAATGGGTCGAAGAGAGACATAGTAGGGGAAATAAGCTTGCTAGTGGAGATTGGCCCGTAGATATTCCACATCTCCTTCCAAGTCCTCGACATTCCAAGGTCTTTTAATCTACTTTTGGGAAGGCCGTGGATACATACCGTTGGAGCCATACCCTTAAGCCTCCATCAGAAGGTCAAGTTCATAGTGAACGGACAGATCATCACTGTGCTGGGGGAGTAAGATTACGCCATCTACAAAGAGACCGCTATACCTTACATTTGGGGAAGACGGCTTCGAAGATTTTGGTCTCTAAATATTCAATGAGGTGAGTGTGGTAACCAACAAGGAGGGCCATTAGTTTAAAGAAGGATAACAAGGGACGTTTGGACTAGGGTACGTTCTTACAGCCCAGGAAGAGGCACAAGTCAGAGGTATCAGAAGTAGAAAGAAAGAGCAGCCAAGCGATACTCGGATGCATTTTTTGCCCCTCCAACAATCATTCAAACAAGCAACTACCATTCAAGAGCCAAGGATAAGCGAAGCTGACGTCAGCAATGGGAGCCCGACCCCTCACATGCCCGAGCAGCATCCGGCTCTCAATAATTGGTTTTATTATCCTATTAATAGCACTACGTCAGCTCAAGGATAGGGAACAATTATTAAACAAAATTTTATTGTGGTTTCTTTTCAAATTCAATAAATTGCAATTCATTTGTTTGTTTTTTGCTTATATACGTACTCTCATTTCACTTCACCCAGATTCCCTATCATCGAACATCGGGGACATTTCGCGCAGGTAAGAAATGAAAACACCGATATTGTTTCTAACACTGCTGGGTCGGTCGTTGGAGGCGATGTCCTTGACCACGAAATAATATAAGAAAGTTGGTAAAAACATGAAAAAAGTGGAATTTCAATTGACGAACCGATGGAGACAGTAAATTTAAGAAACATTGAGCAACCTAAAAACCTCAAGATCGGGACCAGTTTAAGTGCTAAGGGAAAATGCGTGATAATCAAGCTATTAGCTGAGTATACATATGTGTTCGCCTGGTCATATGGTGACATGCCAGGATTAGACCATTCAATAGCAGTTTACAAGCTTCCCACAAGGAAAGATGTCAAACATAAAAAACAGAAATTGAGAAGATTTAGGCTTGACATCTTACTAAAAATTAAAGAGGAAGTCAAGAAACTACTAGAAGTGGGGTTCATCGAAGTATCTGACTATCCGAAATGGGTAGCGAATATAGTCCCCGTTCTAAAAAAGAATGGAAAAGTACGTGTATGTGTAGACTTCCAAGACTTAAACCAAGCTACGCCAAAAGATAACTTCCCCTTACCTCACATCGATGTCCTGGTAGACAACACTGCAAGAAACCATCTTTTCTCATTTATGGACGGTTTCTTAGGATATAATCAAATAAAAATGGCTGAAGAAGATAAAAATAAGATGACTTTCATCACAACATGGGGAACTTTTGTTACAAAGTCATGCCATTTGGTTTGAAAAACGCCGGGGCAATGTATCAAAGAGCCATGGTCGCAATACTTCATGACATGATGCATCAAGAAGTTGAAGTATACATCGACGATATGATAGCCAAGTCTAAAGAAGAAGAAAGCCATACAGTTATTCTAAGAAAGTTATTCAAGCGGTTGAGAAAGTTTCAGCTCAAGTTAAATCTGAAAAAGTGCACTTTTGGGGTCACAACAGGCAAGTTATTAAGGTTTGTCATAAGCCAGGAAGGCATTAAAATCGAGCCTGATAAAGTCAAGGCCATACTGGAGCTGCCTTCTCCACGTACTATCAAAGAGGTAAAAGGTTTGCTGGGAAGATTGAATTATATAGCTCGTTTTATCTTACAGCTCACAAACAAATGCCGTCCACTAAAAAAGAATGCTGCAGTAGAATGAGATAATGAATGTGAAGAAGCATTCGGGACAATCAAAGACTATCTCATAAATCCTCTAGTCTTGATAGTTTCAAAGCAAGGGAAACCCTTATTCTTATACCTTACGATACTCCTTAAATCCATGGGGTGTATGTTGAGGCAAAAAGATAAAGAGGGAAGAGAGCGTTCCATATATTATCTAAGCAAGAAATTCATAGACGGGGAATAGAGGTATTCGGAAGTAAAGAGAACTTGCTGTGCTTTGATTTGGGTCATGCACTGATTGAGACAATACACCCTTTACTATCACATTGAGTTGCTGACAAGAAACGATCCTCTAAAGTACTTGACAGAGAAGCCCGTTTTGTTAGGGATAATCTCCAAATGGCAAATGCTTTTATCAGAATTTGATATTACATACATAAATCAAAATTTGATAAAAGGGCAATCTTTAGCCGACCAATTGGCAGAACACCCAGTTGAGGGAGATTCCCAAGAATCACAAGGCCAATTCCCTGATGAAAATATATTAACTGTGGAAAGTGCACCAGTAGAAGACTGTGGGACAGACCAAAATCCTAAATGGAAGATGTTCTTTGACGGAGTTGCCAATGTATTTGGTTGTGGGATTGGGGCGGTGTTGATATCCTCAGAAGAAACACAATTCCATTGAGCAACAAGGCTCACATTTCCATATACTAATAATATCGCGGAATATGAAGCATGCATCCTCGGCCTCAAAATGGCTTACCACATGGAAATATGTGAATTAGAAGTGTACGGAGATTCTTCACTCATCATATTACAGACAAGAGGGGAATACAAGACTAAAGACCCTAAATTGGTACCATACCATCAGCATTTGATAGAGCTAATCGATGAATTTGAGGCAATCACCTTCACATATATCCTGAGAACTTAGAATCAGTTTGTAGATGCGCTCGCCACACTAGCATCTATAATTCAGATAACAGGGGGAGTCGAAGTCCAACAATTGAAAATAGGAATCGAAAATCGGCCCGCCTACTGTTTGGTAATTGAAAAAACACAATATGATAAGCCCCGGTATCATGACATCAAAACTTTTCTCCAAGAAAGCAAATACCCTGAAATGGCTAGCAAAAATGACCAAAGAACACTCAGAAGGTTAGCAAGTCATTTCGTATTAAATGGGCCTGTGTTTTACAAAAGATCGCCTGATACCACCTTGTTAAGATGTGTTGATAGAAATGAGGCATGCTAAACTGATGAAAGAAGTGCATGAAGGAGTATGTGGACCTCACATGAACAGCTACATGTTGGCTCAAAAAATCATGAGATTGGGCTACTATTGGCTAACCATGGAATCAGATTACATCAAATATGTCAAGCACTGTCACTTGTGTCAAGTTTATGCAAACCGAATAAATGCTCCGCCAAAAGAGCTGCATTCGTTGTCTGCACCATGGCCTTTCTCCATGTGAGGAATTGACATCATCAGCCCAATCACTCCAACAGCATCCAACGGCCACCGATTTATATTGGTAGCCATTGATTACTTCACCAAGTGGGTGGAAGCTTCATCATATGTCAATGTCACAAAAGGAGTGATAGTTCGATTCTTGAAGAGGGACATAATAGCCCGATATGGAGTTCCTGAGTCAATCATCACTGACAACGGTACCAATCTCAACAACAAGTCAATGACAGATTTATGTCAATAGTTCCATATAAACCATAGAAATTCAACTCCCTACCGACCTCAGGTGAATGGGGCAGTGGAAGCAGCCAATAAGAATATCAAAAGAATCATAAAAAAGATGACAATCACTTATAAAGATTGGCACGAGATGCTGCCATTCGCCCTCATGGCTTACAGAACTTCAATTCGAACATCTATTAGAGTTACCCCATATTCACTGATATATGGGACTGAGGCAGTCTTACCAGTCGAGGTCGAAATACCATCCTTTAGAATTCTATCAGAAGCGCAGTTAGATGAGTCGGACTGGGTAAAGAAAAGGCTTGATCAGTTGAATTTGATCGGTGAAAAAAGACTCACTGCATTATGTCACGGCCAGTGTTACTAACAAAGGATGGCCCGAGCATTTAACAAGAAAATAAGGCCTCGATGTTTCAAAAAGGGAGATCGGGTGCTAAAGAAAGTTCTCCTGAATGCTCAAGATTCTAGAGGGAAGTTTACCCCAAACTATGAGGGCCCATATGTTGTAAAGAAAGTATTGTCAGGAGCTGCTCTGATATTAACTCAAATGGACGGTCCAGAATTGAGAGACCCCATTAATACAGATGCTGTTAAGATGTACTATCCTTAGGCAAGAAAATTGAAGTTTTGCCAATGTTTATGAATGCCAATATTCAATATAAATTTCGTTGAGTCTAGTTTTCATTTCTTTTACAAGCAAAGTTAATGTCTCTGAATGATCGATAATTCCAACCAATTCTCATTAAAACAAACACTCCTAAACACATTGCCCATCACTTCACTAATGAATGATGAATATTGAAATGATAATGAATCTTAATAAATTTTGTGATATAATTCTACCTACTTTTGAGCATTGAACCTGGTACATTAATAGGATAATACTACAATCACAAGAGTCATGCGCACAAAAAAGGAGGCACATCAAGACCCATAATCTTGTTTTGAAGCAAGAGTAAGCAAAGGAGAAGTAAACCGGCATGAAGGTTCAGTTGTTTGGTTGCTATCCGCGATAAATTGGTAAGCATCTTAGAATAAATAACCATCATTCACATAATTAAGACATCTCTTATCAAGTCATTTAACCCGTTCATTAGAAGCATTTTCAAAAGCATAAGTTTGTCAGCTCACAATGGGGCACTTTCCTAAATGTCCTCTCTTAGGGTCAGCCCGTAGCGGCACCTTTTGAGACATTTCTTCCTCAAGGTCGCGAGTCTAAGAAGACGCTTCCCACCATAGGTTAGTCAGCCCACAATGGGGCACTTTTCTAAACATCCCTTCACAAGGTCAGCCCATAAGGACACCTTTCGAGACATTCCTTCTCGCTGTAGGTTAGTCAGCCCACAGAGGGGCACTTTCCTAAATACCCTTTTTTGAGGTTAGCTTATAGGAGCACCTTTCGAGATACCTATTTTTCATGGTTATAAGTCTAAGAAGGCACTTCCCGCTATCGATTAGTTAGCTCAGAGGAGCACTTTTCGAATCTATCGATTAGTCAACTCGTAGGGGCATTTTTCGAATCTATTGATTAGTTAGCTCATAGGAGCACTTTTCAAATTTGTTGCTATCGATTAGTTAGCTCATAGGAGCACTTTTCGAATATATCGATTAGTCAGCTCAGAGGAGCACTTGTCGATCCTACCGATTAGTTAGCTTAGAGGAGCACTTTTCTAACCTATCGTTGATTAGTCAGCTCATAAGAGCACTTTTCGAATTTTTCAATAACCGATTAGTCAGCTCATAAGAGCACTCTTCAAAGGTACTTCTCCCTAAACAGTCGCTAGTCTAGCCGGACGCTTCTGTTGATAGGTTGCCAACTCATAAGAGCGCTTCCTAAGACAATCTTCTCTTTAAGGTTACTAGTCCGATAAGACGCTTCCTATCATCAACTATTCCACTCACAATAACCCATTCCTACACAATCCTTGAGATGTTTCTCATCGCTGATTAGTTAGGCCATAGAGAACTTTTCGGGACGATACATTACTTCAGATTGTTAGGTTGTTTAAGACAATTTCCTAAGTACTCGTGGGATTATCAGCTCATGGAGCATTTTCTTACTAAAGACCAAATTCCAGATAACCAGCCAAATGTGGCGTTATCCATTCAATCTAGAGGCCAAAAATGGCGTCTTTATTGTCTTTGTAGTTAAGTTTTTCAAACTTTACTATAAAGATGGGCAGTTGTAGACGCCCCATTTTTGCCCTTAATGATCAATAATAATCAATTTTCATTTTTTTTCATTTTTTACAATTTTGCCTCTAATTTAGCAAAAATAGGAAAAATACATCAATTTTGGAAAATAATTGTAGAAACAATAATAAAAGGGGTTAAATAATTTTTATAATTTTTTTGGAATTTCAAAATAATACAAAAATAATAAAAATCACATTGCATATATGCAAATTGCGAAAAAAAATAATTGAGAAATGGGCTAGCCCAGCTGGTCCGGGCTGTGGTCCGATGCGCGCGGGGGATGGCTCATCACAAGTTAGAAACTCGAAGGTGGCATTTTTGCATTTTGCTCGATTTTTATTTTTGCTTGGGATATGTGTCAGCTTTTGATTGGCTGACACGAACACACGTGTTGGGCGCGTGATCTTCTTCCTCCTTCGTCCAAGATCGTCGCCGGCAAGGGAAAAATCGAATTTCGGCCATTTTGATTCGTTTTTTTGCACAAATCCAACAGATCTTTAGCTAAAATAGGATAAACATTATCCAATTGGAATCAAATCGCAACAAATCGATGGATTTACACAAATCGGAGATGGGTTTTTCAACCGAAATCCGATTTGTTTCAATAGGAGGAAATCCGAGCTTATCCAGCTTGATTTCTTGTGGCTATAAATAAAGGACGAAGGCAGGAAGCCAAAGCACGGATCAAAAGTGAGAAAAAGAGAGAAAATCAGAGAAATCGAAGCCTTGTCGGAGTTCTTCAGACCGCTACTGCCGACCAAGCTTCGAACTACCACTAGGAGGCATTTTTGGAGAAATCCACCACCACGATTGAGTTCCCCAACCTAGAAAACCTAGGAAACGATTCCTCAACCTCCTCGAAAGGCCGTCGGAACGCCGTCAACGAGCACTCCCAGCTGCCATGATAGACCGACCTGACCCACTTCGACGCGATCTAACCTAACCCGCACACCGACTCGGATCCAGGTAAATCAGATTTTTCGATTTTTTTTGTATTTTTTATTATTTATTTATTTATTTATCTGTTATTTATAATTAAAAAAATAGTAGAAAATATTAGAATTTAGATTAGTTTTTTTTTTAGGGTTTAGTTTAGGATAAATAATAGAAAATTATAAAAAAATAAAAATAATAATATAATAAAAAATATAAAATAATAAAATCGTAAGAAAAATAATAATAATAAAGAGATATTAGAAAAAAAATGATAGAATTTAGATTTTTAGTTTAGGGTAGATAAAATAATAAAAATAAAAGAAAAACTTTTAATTAATTAATTAATTAACAAAAATTAATAAAAAATAAAAAAATAATAATATTAGAGGTAGGTTAAAAATAAGGAGATAAAAACTTTTTATCACTTAGAAAAATGCTTTTCTTAAATAAATCTAAAATTGTTTTTTTCCTTAAAATTATTATTTTCCAAAAATCATATAATCAAGCTTAGGCTTAATTTTTCCCAAAAAATACTAAAATGATAAAAACTTAAATTAGAAGTAATTTCCTAATTAAAATTAACAAACACACTAAAGTTTTTCATGAAAAGCGAACTATGGCCCATTTGATCCTGAATGGCAGCTACGTAAGCACCCATTTGGGACAATTTTAAAAAGAATAAAAAATCATTTTTTAGAATAAGTTATTCAAAAACACAATAAAAAGATAACAAAAATAAAATAAAAGACATTATGATAGGGTTTAGATTTCATGAGAATAGGGTGGTAACTTTAAGGTTTTAATAGGTTAACCTTCGAATCCAGAAACTCTGGTTTTCCATTTCCTCTTTCACAAAAACGAAAAGAGGAAATCTCGCTGACTAGTTGTCCAAATTAGGATTAACCTGGTCAATTAGTCCTAATTCGATTTTCCCAACCACAGTTAGGTGGCGACTCAAAAAAAAAAATGAAATTCTTAATTCAAGTCGAGGATTTATATTAGATGAGCATAGAGTCTAATATAAATCGGATTAGAAATGAAAAATAAAAAATTAGACTCAAAAAATATGAACAAATATTCACTAATTTAGACATAAATAATTTATACTCAACTTTTCTATGATCTCTTCCCCACACTTAAAATGAACAGTGTCCTCACTATTTCTAATTTAGTACAATTAAGAGATAATGAAATTAAAGGTGAAAGAAAACCAATACTTCCTCGGTAATTGTAAGAGATGGGAGTTTGCATAAAAAATTTCAATCTTAGTCTGAGCTACTATGATCATCTGCTTCATCTTCTGATTGCTCCTCTAGAGAAGTCTCATAGTGTAAGTCCTGTATAGCTGCTACATTCATGTAGGATATAGCGGATTTGAACATATTAAATAATGTAGTCTAGAATTTCTTATTCTTCTTCTGCTCATGCTTGAACTTCCTCTTGACTTCCTTAAGCTCATGCTTGACACCCTTAATGTCCTTCCTCAACCTCTCATAAGTGTTGTTAGGAGGAGCAAATTAGGATGTAAAGGCTCTCATGGTAGGGGAATGTCTGGAGTCCCCTCAATATCTTCTAAAATAGCTAGATTGGCTATCTTAGATAGCCCCTAAGCCCTAAATGGTCCTAAAGAGATTTTCTTATACTCTATGATCACATTCCCTTCATGGTGCTAAAAAATACCCATGCCTTTTAATAATATAGTGATGTACCTTCCAAAGAGAATAACTCTAGTTCTCATATCCTCCATCTGCCTTGCAATAAAATTTGCTACTCCTACCCCAAGATCAATTTTCCAGCTTGGAATCATACTATACAAGTAGAACATAGCAAAGCTTGTTACCTTACTATGACTGTTCTTCTTGTAGCAAATGGTATGGGGTAGAATGTGATGGAGCAACTTGTGCTCCACTAAGGCAAAGGTTGTAGCAAGAGATTTAGAAGGTACAAAATAATCCCTCCTGGGTTGAATCAGCTGAAACTAGAATGTTTCTGCATTCATGTTTAGAGGCTAGGCATTATAGAGGTCTTCTTTAGCTTCTTCATTCTCATAGAGCCCCAAGAAATATCCAAACTGTTTAAGCTCAATTACATGGACCTGCTCATAAGCCTGGATTGTCATGATGGAATAGTGCTCATTGTGCTCTATTTTCATTGTAGATAAGAACTCAATTGTGACATTCTTGTAGGCTAGTTCTCTTATCTCAAACAGCTTAAACCATGTCTTGTCCGCTACCATTTGCTGAATATTCTCCTCCATGCCATAATCCCTAAAAAGCTCCCAATCCAGATATTGATAGTTCATAAAGTCCTTTAGCAATTGTGTTTTTCTTTCCTTGGCATAGTCTTGTTCAGAAAGGAGCTCTATATGTTGACAATTAGAAGAAGCCTCACCTACAAATTTTTGTTTCTGTTTTTGAGGATGGAGTTTTCTAGGTGGCATGCTTGCATAATAATTCATATGAATTTCTAGAAAAGAATACATGATTCAGTAAATCATAAACTCAACCTTGGGATTGTGTTTTCAATTCAACAAATTCCCTAATATTCATGTGTGAAACATGATTTATAGTAGATATGTCTAATCCAAAACTATACGCATCGAAATAAAGAACCAAGCAGATAAGTTGTCACGTTGCTTACTCTTGAAATAGGAAAAATCAAAGCTAGTGGCCTAAGTTAAGTGGCCTAAAATTTAAACAGCGTGGGAAATTTTGTTCAAAAACATAGGATAGGAAAATTTTATGGTTAGGATAGTTGATATCTTCCAAATAAAACAAAAATCTAACCCTATCAAAGGCAGCCTCAATTTCCCAAGAAAACACATGTTAAGTAAAGTTGAACAAAATTTTTCAGTTCATGAACTTCATCCACAAAATTGAGATCCCAAAATGAGTTAGCTACATATAATTTAAAATATAAGTAGTAAATATAACAAAAGCCCCAATTTTTCATGAATCAATTCTGTTTAAGCCCTAGTTCTTACACAATGGAAATTTTTAACAAAATTAGGCACAAAACTAGGTGTAAACCCACATGCAAATGCGTGTAAGCACAATTCCAACTTCAAAAATCAGCAACACAACACATTCCAAACAGCTCTAACATTTCCTTCTACTAATCACCAAAAATTGCAGCCAAGGATAAAAGAAGAAAGAAAAAAAAATTAGAACTTACAAGACTAAAGAATAAAGAGAATGAAGACTTACTTGATGTTAATTGTAGTGGAAAGATGAAGATTAGTTCCGTGAGTGTGTGAGAGTTCGTTAGAGAGAGTGAAGTGTGAGAGCAAGGGAGATGGGATAAGAAAGAAGATGGGACAAGGAAGAAAATGAGCACAAATGAAGAAGACTGGTTGAAATATGTCTAAATAAGACATATGTCGGCAACTTTTACTGTACGCCGTCGGCTTATACACATTGATTTTTTTATCAAAATAAAATAAAATAATTTGCCTTAATGTTATGCATGGGCTGCCTCCCATGAAGTGCTTAGTTTATAGTTGCTAGCTTGACTTACCCGGTGTTTTAGAGTGGATTTGCTAGATCTACGATAATGGCAACACTATCAATGTTTTCTCCTTCGTAGTAATGTTTGAGAAGATAACCGTTTACTTTAAAAGTACGGTTGTCTTCTGCTTTCAACTCAATTACATCATAAGGAAAAACATTAGCAATAACAAATGGACCAGACCATCGAGATCTCAACTTACGTGGAAATAACTTCAATCGAGAGTTGAACAATAGAACTTTCTACCTATGCAAAAACTCTCGGCTTAAAATGTTCCTATCATGCCATCGCTTAGTCCACACCTTATATATCCTAGCATTCTCATATGCTTCCTCTCTTATCTTAGCCATTTGATTCATTTGAAGCAACCTGTTTTCACCTGCAGCTTGGAAATCAGAGTTAAGGTGTTTTATGGCCCAATATCCCTTGTGCTCAAGCTCTATAGGTAGATGACATGATTTACCATAAACAATCTTGTATGGAGACATTTCTATAGGGGTTTTGAAGGTGGTTTTATAAGCCCACAATGTATCATCAAGTTTTAAACACCAATCTTTCCTAGATGCATTGACAATTTTCTCTAAAATACACTTTATTTCCCTATTAGACACCTCTACCTGTCTATAAGTCTAAGGATGATAAGGGGTGGTAATTTTATGGGTGGATCCATATTTTGATAATAATTTTTCAAATTGCCTTTTGCAAAAATGCGATCCCCCATCATTAATGGTAGCTAATGATGATTGTAATCACACAAATTTAAAAATCCCTTTTTTCTATGACTCTTTGTTACGATCAAATAGGCAAGTGCACCTATCGATTTTAATAGTATAGAATTTTGTTCGGGTATCGTATCCTCAAGGATCAGCAAGTACCAATAATAACTCTAAACCGACTATCTAACCGCACAAATTTGAGAGGTTCAGATTAAATTTAAAATACTTAACAAAACCTATAGCAATTAAAAATAACACAATAACTTGATTACTAAATCCGATAACTAAGATCATACCCTACCCTTACTACTCCTCTAATTGTCATGTAACTTCACCCTTTCAATAAATTAGTTAACGAGCAATAGTTATCTCTAAACCGCGGAGTATCTAACACTAAGCTAATGTTCTTCCCAGATTCATTAGCTCCTAACGCTAATCGCTTTGATAAAGATCCCTCTTCTATCAAAAATCGATTAGAATTGCATTAACACTCTTGAACCCTCAATTAGATCAAATTATCTAATTTAATCTAATACGGAAAATTCACGTTCTCTATCCCTAGATTACATGCGAATTCCTTTATTCATGCATGATCTATTCAAACAAGAGATTTTCCAATCAACTTCTAAGAAATCAATGCAAACTCAATGCTGGCCATACATCAAATTAGCAACACTACATGAACAACATGAATAAATTCAGAGAATTCCACTATTCATTAACTATGCAATCAATCCCATATTACATGACAATTAGAATTCGTAAGGTTCGGGTATGAAATAACTAGCCACTAATGGTTTTCAAGATACAAATCAACGAAACAGAATGAAAAAGAAAGAGAAAACCCCTATGCATGAGCCCTCCGGTGTCATCTTCTTCTTTTTCATCCCTTCAGCCTCTCTTTTGCGTCCCTTCGGCCTCCTCGGCCTCTCGGCCTCCTCTTTGGAACACCCCCTTTCGCACCTCCCTTCTTTTCTGGAAAAATGAGAGTATATATATGCATGAAACCTTAAAATCTTCTAAAACGACCGACTCTTTTTATATACACGGTCTCAGCCCATGGTTATACACGGCCGTGTACTTAAACCGTGTAACATTCTGTTGGTTTTTCCAGGCTCAACATACGGCCATGCCTCAGGCCGTGTATGCTTCTATGGATCTCCTAAGATGAACACACGGCCGTGCCTTTGAAATACACGCCCGTGTATTTCTGCTGTTCCTTCCAAAAAGCATTTTTCTTCATGTATTCCTCTCCGATCTCAATCCAAATCGATATCTCCTCTCAAATAGTGGTCCTCATCCTTGAAACTGAAATATTTCTCTTTTAAGTATAAAAAATTCTTAAAGATAACATCAACTTCTTACAAAAACAATTAAAATTCATGCAAAATACAAGTGTTAGTTTATACTTATCAAACTCCCCCACACTTAAGCGTTTGCTTGTCCTCAAGCAAGATTTTCATTAACTTAGCAATCAAGAATTTCTTTTCGCATCATTGATTCTCATAGTTTACCCCCATAATATGCAATCTCTACTCAATCCCACCATTAGTTGTTTACAAGATACAAATACCAGAATTCTCAAGGCTAATCCAAGTAACTTAAACTAGTACTCTCATCATTTAAACACAAATTCCCAAAAGTGAAACCGAATGAAGATCAATACTAGTAATGTAGAGTATACTTCCCTCTTAACCACTCTTATAAGTAATGCAATAAAGAGTAAAGGCACATTGTGTCTACTTATCTTCTGGATTTTCCTTTTCTTTAATCCTTTTAAAGAAGATTCGGAGATTTTCCATTAAGTACTTTACTTAGTTAACCCACTCATGTAGCGAACTTTCAATCGATAATCCGGAGCTCATCACTAAAGTTAATAGACGTTATACCCTCAACTTAGAGGGCGTCCCTCGGATTTACTTGTTCGAGTTAATTCAACTATCTATTTCTATTGAAATGGTTTCCTCGGTCAGTAAGTCCCAAACCAGACGATCTTAGGCTATTAGGTTTTAAGATACCCCTTCGAACCTCTACCATCTCAATCAAATTTAAATTTGATTTTTTTTTTGTTTTTTTTTTTCATTTCTTTCAGAGATAATTACTCCCAAAGTTCTCAGTTCCAATAATTGTGAAAAGGAATCACCAAGTTACAAGTATCCTCTACTCCTTTACTTGGAATTGCATAACTCACATTATTAGCAAAAGAAAGAGCATACTAAACCTACTAGAGATCTTAATTCACTCTCAATTCTCGAAATAACTACTTAAACAACAAGTAATTCTCTTCACTTGGATTTCAACTTGTAATTCTAGCAAAGTATTTATAAAACAAGATAAGAGAGTAAACATTTGCAAAATTTCCAAGAATTTTCAGCACATTAAGTAATATAACGAAATCTCAGCAATTCTTGATTGTTAGTAATTCATTAACTACATCCTAAGTGGGAAAACTTAATAATTTTGATTCATTAACACTTATATTTCATGCCTCATATCTCAGTTCTCTCCCCCACACTTAGATTTAGACATTGTCCCCAATGTCTACATTGAGCTACATAAAAGAGGGAAGCAAATGGAAATAAAAGAGAAGGAGAAACGAGACTTCCCTGGATCGGTATTAAAATTGCGCATTCGGCATCCACTTTTATAGAAGAACTCAAATCAATATCATTCATGCGCACAGGACCATGAGTTCTTGAAAAGAACTCCAAACATGTAGTATCCCCAACCTTCTCATGACTAAAGTCATGTACTCCACCCATCTAACAGAATCTCTGAAATGAAATAAAGAGTAATTGAATGATTAAAGAAAGAAAAACTTACCTAAAGAAATGCATGGGTTAAAGTAGTCAGTGTTGAGCTTTCTTAATATCGCCGATCCTCGGCAACGGCGCCAAAAACTTGATGATGATCGTAATCACACAAATTTAAAAATCCCTTTTTCTATGACTCTTTGTTATGATCAAATAGGCAAGTGCACCTATCGATTTTAATAGTATAGAATTTTGTTCGGTATCGTATCCTCAGGAATCAGCAAGTACCAATAATAACTCTAAACCGACTATCTAACCGCACAAATTTGAGAGGTTCAGATTAAATTTAAAATACTTAACAAAACCTATAGCAATTAAAAATAACACAATAACTTGATTACTAAATCCGATAACTAAGATCATACCCTACCCTTACTACTCCTCTAATTGTCATGTAACTTCACCCTTTCAATAAATTAGTTAACGAGCAATAGTTATCTTTAAACCGCGGAGTATCTAACACTAAGCTAATGTTCTTCCCAGATTCATTAGCTCCTAACCCTAATCGCTTTGATAAAGATCCCTCTTCTATCAAAAATTGATTAGAATTGCATTAACACTCTTGAACCCTCAATTAGATCAAATTATCTAATTTAATCTAATACGGAAAATTCACGTTCTCTATCCCTAGATTACATGCGAATTCCTTTATTCATGCATGATCTATTCAAACAAAAGATTTTCCAATCAACTTCTAAGAAATCAATGCAAACTCAATGCTGGCCATACATCAAATTAGCAACACTACATGAACAACA
The DNA here is from genome assembly GCA_037954665.1 of Laguncularia racemosa. NCBI lineage: Eukaryota > Viridiplantae > Streptophyta > Magnoliopsida > Myrtales > Combretaceae > Laguncularia > Laguncularia racemosa. The sequence goes on along the minus strand of JBBMOL010000223.1, from coordinate 86,863 downwards.
TGAATAAATTCAGAGAATTCCACTATTCATTAACTATGCAATCAATCCCATATTACATGACAATTAGAATTCGTAAGGTTCGGGTATGAAATAACTAGCCACTAATGGTTTTCAAGATACAAATCAACGAAACAGAATGAAAAAGAAAGAGAAAACCCCTGTGCATGAGCCCTCCGGTGTCGTCTTCTTCTTTTTCATCCCTTCAGCCTCTCTTTTGCGTCCCTTCGGCCTCCTCTTTGGAACACCCCCTTTCACACCTCCCTTCTTTTCTGGAAAAATGAGAGTATATATATGCATGAAACCCTAAAATCTTCTGAAACGGCCGACTCTTTTTATATACACGGTCTCAGCCCATGGTTATACACAGCCGTGTACTTAAACCGTGTAACATTCTGTTGGTTTTTCCAGGCTCAACATACGGCCATGCCTCAGGCCGTGTATGCTTCTGTGGATCTCCTAAGATGAACACACGGCCGTGCCTTTGAAATACACGCCCGTGTATTTCTGCTGTTCCTTCCAAAAAGCATTTTTCTTCATGTATGCCTCTCCGATCTCAATCCAAATCGATATCTCCTCTCAAATAGTGGTCCTCATCCTTGAAACTGAAATATTTCTCTTTTAAGTATAAAAAATTCTTAAAGATAACATCAACTTATTACAAAAACAACTAAAATTCATGCAAAATACAAGTGTTAGTTTATACTTATCAATAGCTTTAGGTACCCCAAATCTTGAAAATATGTTTTTTTTTTCAAAAACCTGATTATAACTTTGCTGTCATCAGTTTATAGAGTAATTGCTTCTATCCATTTTGAAACATAATCGATAGTCACAATAATATATTTGTTGGAAAAAGATGAGGGAAAAGGACCCATAAAGTCTATTGCCAGTCCTTTAGCATTGAGCACAAGACATAATGAAATTCCTGTAGTCATTAAACAATTTAGGCCAATAAAACCTATAAGATAAAATTTAGCTGCAGTTCTTTCCACACCAAAATGGCCTCCTACTTCTCTAGAATGACAATGCTATATTATGCTAAGTTGTTCAGTTTCAAGTACACAACATCTAATTACTTAGTCAACACAGCATTTAAAGAAATGTGGTTCATCCAAAAAATAATATTTTACATCATGTAAAAATTTCTTTTTCTATTGATATGACAAACCATTTGGTTTAATTTTGTTAACTAGGTAATTGACTATATCAGCATACCAAGGTAATCCTTGGATATCTACTACATGCGATTGTTCATCAGGGAACTTTTCATTAATGGGTGGATCTAAACAATCAAATTCCAAATGGGATAAATGATCGGCCACTACATTTTCAGTTCCCTTTTTATCTCTAATTTCTAGGTCAAATTCTTGTAATAGTAAAATCTAGTGAATTAACCTAAGTTTAGCATCAACTTTTTCAAACAAATACTTAAGAGCAGCATGGTCTATATACACTATGATCTTTAAACCTATCAGATAAGGCCTAAACTTATCACATGCAAATATGATTACTAAAAGCTCTTTTTTAGTTATGGCATAGTTTCTTTAGGCCTCATTCAAAGTTCTACTAGCATAGTATATAACATGAAATATTTTACCTTTCCTTTGTCCAAGTACCGCTCTTACAGCATAGTCACTAGCATTACACATAAGCTCGAACGAAAGCTCCCAATTAGGTGCCACGATCATTGGTGCAGAAGTAAGCTTCTCCTCTAATAAGTTAAATGCCTGCAAACAATTGTCATAAAAAGCAAAAGTAGAATCTTTTTCAAGCAAATTACAAAGAGGTTTAGAGAAGTCCTTAATAAATCTCCTATAGAAGCTAGCATGTCCTAGGAAGCTTTTGACTCCTTTTACTGAAGTGGGGGGTGGCAACTTCTCTATTATCTCCACTTTCGCCCTGTTAACCTCAATCCCCTTCCTTAACACTTTGTGACCTATGACGATTCCCTCTCTTACCATAAAATGGCATTTCTCCCAGTTTAAGAGCAGGTTAGTCTCTTTACATCTTTTAAGTACATCACTTAAAATTTATTAGACATAATTCAAATGACCTCCCAAAAACTGAAAAGTCATCCATAAATATTTTAATAAAATTCTCTAACATGTTAGAAAATATAAACATCATACACTTCTAAAAAGTAACAGGTGCATTATAAAGACCAAAAGGCATTCTCCTAAAGGCAAAAGTGCCATAGGGACAAGTAAAAGTGGTTTTCTCCTAGTCCTCGAGTGCTATATGAATTTGATTATAACCAAAATAACTATCTAGAAAACAATAATAGTCATGCCTTGCAAGTTTTTCTTGCATTTGATTAATGAAGGGGATGGGGAAATGGTCTTTACAAGTAGCATCATTTAGTTTTCTATAATTTATACAAACTTGCCACCTAGTCACAATGCGAGTAGGGATTAATTCATCAGCTTCATTCTTAATTACAGTCAAACTACCCTTTTTAGGCATTACCTAAACAGGACTAACCCATTTTCTATCAGATAGGATAGATAATACCTACATCCAGAAGTTTAAGCACTTCCTTCTTTACTACCTCCTTAAGAGTTAGGTTGAGTCATCTCTATAGTTGCATTGTAGGTTTGCACTCAGCTTCTAGAAGTATCTTGTGAGTGCAAATCAGAGGGTTAATTCCTTTGATATCTGTAATAGTCCACCCTATCGCCTCCTTATGTTCTCTCAGCATGCCTAGGAGCTATTTCTCCTGATCACTTATCAAAGAAGAAGAGATGATTATTGGAAAAGTCTTATCTGTTCCAAGATAAGCATATTTTAAATAACTAGGTAAGGGTTTAAGTTCTAGCTCTAGAGGTTGTGCCAAAGATGGTATCGGTTTTGTCTCACTAGTGCCCAGCTCCTCATAGTAACGAGCTTGATTTCTGACACTTATTCCACACATTCTTCCTTAAGCTCATTATCATCACTCCAATCATTCAAATCTCTAAGAACTGATTCCATAATGTCTATACTTGTTATCTCCTCAACAGACTCATAGGTAAGCTCATCAATAATATCAATGGTATAACAAGATTTGCAATCATCAAATTTCCTTATGGCTTCATAAACATTAAAAGTTATCTCATCATCCATAGTTCTTAAAGTAAGCTTACCTTGTTCCACATCTATTAATGCTTTACCTGTTGCAAGGAACGGTTTACCTAAGATCATAGGCACTTCTCTATCCTCCTCCATTTCCAGGACGATGAAATCGACTGGGAATATGAATTTATCTACCTTCATAAGGACATTCTCAACAATGCCTTTAGGGTATTTAATGCTCTTATTAGCCAGTTTGATAAGTGTCGAAAGACCCTTAATTTTAGTGCTTATTAGTTATGATTTTATATGGATTTCATGTGATTTGTTGAAGAAAAGGGTACTTATATGATTAAAATTTAATTTCAGGCTTCAATTGAGACAAAAGAAAGGTTTAAGGATGATATGAGTAAAGGAGAGGTGAAATTTGGCAAAAAATGAAGAAAATTCATTTTTAGTTCAGCATAACCTTCAGCACAACCCATGCAAACACCGGTGCTGGATGTAAAAACATGATCAATAGCTATATCAAGGTGTGCCCTAAGTTCAACATAGCCTGTGCTGATGCTAGTAATGAGAATACAAGTTTGTTTTTTTTTTTTTTCAGCCTTGCCCCGAAAACGACCATGTTGAACTGGGCAATGAAAATGACATGTTTTGAAGTTAGTACGGCCTCGAGCATGACCGTGCTGACACCCGTGCCAAACCCTGTTTTTTTTAAACTATAAATAAATGCCTTGTTTTATTTTAAAAGAGAGATTATTTTCTGGCTCCGTTATGAAAACCTTAGGGAAGTGTTATTATGAGCTTCAAGAAGAGAATTTTCTAAACATCATTAGAGATCACACAACAACACAAGGGATTACTCTTTCTATCATGAATTATTTTTACTTCTCTAGATTCTCTATTTTTATTGAAAACTCCATGAAGGAGTAGTTCTTTATATCTTTCATCTTGTGAAACCCTAACTCATGTACTGAAACATTAATTGATTAATGAATTGTTTATATCTTTGTATCTATTTATGTGTTTTCATTGTTCTTGTGATTAATTTATGCGCACGAATTTATTACATATTTGATTTTTATTAGATTGAAAGAGGTTTCATCTAGTAAATTAGATCTTTATGAATAGAGATATTACATGTTTTGCCTAGAGGTAGGAAAACATTGATTTTCTACAATAAAGATTAAAACTTTAATTGGAAATAGTGAACTTAAAGAGATCTTACATGACAGTAGTGAGGGAGAGGTCTCCATTATCTTGTGCATGATTAAGAATTGATTAACTCAATGGAGTAATTGATTTTACTTGAGAATTCCTGCAGTGCAAAGTGTAAATTGATTCATTAGTTGATATCTTATTTTAAGAATTTAAGGGTTAGGGTGGAATAAGATGAGGGGTATGTTTTGTGATTGAATACATTTTTAAGATAATATCATTTAATTCTAGGGTTGTTAGGATTTGTTAATTATTAATTTAATTCATAATTTTCACATCATAAAGTAGGCTAGATAATAGAGAAAGGTAATACTAATACTTGTTTTCTAAATCCCAGAGGATGACACCTGTTAAATCTATACTATAGTCTATAGGTACACTACTTAGCTCGAGCATGGATTTTATTGATTATAAATTTAAAACTTAAAACGATCGGTTAAATTCGAGCGCACCACAATTGCAAGGTAACATGAGTTTCCCTACACTCTCCAAGTCTAAGTTTCCTAAAAGTAGAAAAGGGCATTAAGTTGATACTTGCACTAGAATCAATAAAAACTTTATCAAAGTGAAAATTTTCTATAGTGCAAGGAATAGTGAAACTCCCCTAATCTCTTTGTTTCTTAGGTAGGCTAGATAAGTCCTTCTGTAGGATCATAGAACACTCTCCTATAAGCATCACAGACTCATTCCCACCAATCTTTCTCTTTTTAGTGAGCAAATCCTTCATGAATCTAGCGTATGAAGGCATTTGTTGGAGTGCTTCTGCAAATGGAACATTAATTTGCAACTTCTTGAAAACCTCCAGGAACTTCATGAATTAAGCATCTAGCTGTTGTTGCTTCAGTCTTCCTAGAAAAGGAATAGGAGGAACATATGGTTTCACCACTAGTGACTTCTGCTTTGGTTCCTCCATCCTTTGATTCCTTGTCTCTTTCTCTAAACTTCCTGTTTAATGTGATCTTCCTTGGCAACAACTTCCAATTCCTTACCACTTCTCAGCATTATAGCATTAATAACCTTAGGATTCTCCTCAGTGTAGCTAGGTAAAGACCCTAATGGTCTATTGCTTAGCTGTTAAGAAATCTGACTAATCTGATTCTCCAAATTTTGAATGGTAGCTTGTTGATTTTGTAGCATTGTGTCGGTCTTTTGCATATAGTTTATCATGAGCTCTTCCATTCTAGGTCGATTTTGCTGAGGTGGAGCATTCTAAGTAAGTCCTTTGTTCCGGAATCCCTGAGGCGGTTTTAAGTACATTGTTATCATTCCTCTATGAGAAGTTTAGATGATTACGCCACCTTAGATTGTAAGTATTCAAATAAGGTCCCTAATTACCCATTTGAAAATTGTTGACATAATTCACTTTCTCTCCATTAGATGAATTTGAGGGGCTTTTAACTAAGCACTCAAGAGTAGAATGTGGTCCTGAACATATCTCACAAAAAAACAACTTGATTAGCATTAACAGATTGTGTTGAAACGAGTTTACTTACCTGAGCTGTAAGAGCTGCAATCTAAATAGGCATTGAGTCCATGTCACTAACTAATGCCACTCTTGATTTACCTCTCTCATTTTGCCAATTGTGTGCACTATAGGCCATTTCTTCTATCAAAGCATTGGCTTAATTATAGCTCTTACCCATTAATGCACATCCACTAAAGATCTCAATGTCTCATCTAAATTGAGATAGAAAATCTCAATCAAGAGATTGTCTGGCAATCCATGATGTGGACCTTTTCTTATGCACTCCTTGGATCTCTCCCATGCCTCATACAATGATTCACCATTAAACTTAGTGAAGTTGGTGATATCGTTCCTTAATTTCGCAGTCCTGGATGGAGGGAAAAATCTCTTTAGAAACTTAGATGAGAGATCGGCCAGGTGGTGATAGACTCTTGTGGTAGTGAATTGAACCAAACTTTAGCTTTATCCCTTAGTGAGAAAGGAAATGGCTATAATCTGATGACATCAGGAGAAACATTATTCATCTTCACAGTGTTGCAATATTGGAGAAATGTTGCAATATGCTCATCAGGACTCTCATTTGGATATCCTTTAAATTGATTTGCTTAAACCATCTGAATAAGTGTCGGGTTTAGTTCAAAATTATTGGCCTGAATAAGAGGTATCCTAATTGCAGAACCCACAACAATAGGTACTATATAGTCCCGAAGTGCTCAGGCGGCACCTTGAATTAGATTGTTTTTGTTATTGCCTACCATCTCAACTGGTTGCACTTCTTCTCTTCTTCTGTTCTCTCTTCTCAATTGACGTAAAGTGCGTTCTATCTCAAGATTTAGTGGTAGAAGTTCTGCACTTCTACTTTCATGCATAAAAACACTTGAAAGAGAACATAAGACAATTATATGCCATGAATTGCACCTAAATTAACAATAGAATTGAAGGTGGTCTAATATTAAGTTAATCCTCAGCAACGGTGCCAAAAATTTGATCTGCTATAAATATATAAAAAAATTAAAAGAAAATTCTACTAGTAAGTGCACTTAGTCTGATCAAGTAATATATTAATGAGTCGAGTGTCGATTCCATGAGGATTAATTAAGTACTAAAACGATATCAGATTCTATTATTATTTAGATAATCAAATTGAGAGAATTAACTAATCAAATACTATTTAGTCTAATCAACTTAGATTTTCACTAAGAACAGGAGAAAATTGTTTTGAAAATATATTAATTGAAAGTACGAAAACCGAATCTACCCTAGTTTCACTAATCAGATTGTCATCATGTTATATCGATTCTTAGCTATGTGGATATTCATATGAAATTGTGAATGTCTTTATTTCTTTTCCAAATTTTTAAAACTCAAAACCTCAAAATTAATTTATTAGCTTCCGCTAGACAAATTAACAGAGGATTCTATTATTCAACTACAAATCTCTCAATTATATAGTTAACTAATATTCTATCTTAATTTTTCCTAATTCTTTAGTGAGAAATTAATCTGGAATATTGCATTAAGCCTTAAAACAATTTCTAATCAGATTAAAATAATCCTATTTTCGCAATTCTTATTCAACATAATTTAAGAAATCCTATTGAACCCTAATTTCCCTTCCGAGTCATTAAAATTCCTATAATCCTAATTCAAACAAGAAATTATAAATTATAGTATAGGATTTTCAATATGAATCTTCCACATATCTAACAATCTCATAATATAACTACAATCATCATCTTAGTTATTCTAAGGTTTCATCATCTTCCCATAAATAAACTTAGAACATCATGGAATTGAAAACTCAAATATAAATCAATAAAATTACTATAATGGAATTCATAATTGATAACAAAATCGGTCTATGAATTGAATAGAAAATTGCTAGTTTAGAGATCACCAATTCAATAGAACAAGAATCAATCGCAATATAGTAATCCCGCAAATCCTTGATGAAGGAGTCTTTCCTTGATGGTTCCAATGGATTCAATTGATGAAAACTTTCAGCACACCAACAAGTTCTCCCTCTCTTCTCTCTAAGGTTCAAAAGTAACAAAAAGATCATGATAAGATCCTTCAATCCCTCACATCCGAAGTTTTATCCAAAACAAAGAAATGTGTTTTTGGTTGGCTCATAAAGCCGACAACTTTTCTTTCCTAGGTCGACGGCTTTTCTTTCGAAGGTTGGCGACTTAGGTTGTTGAAAGCTAATCTTCAAAGCCGATGGTGTAAAGTAATGAGTGGCTTGTCTCCTTTGTTCAACATTCCTTTAAGTGCTTAAAACTCCTCTAATTTACTCATGTTTACACTCTAAGCTCTTAAAAACCTGAAATAGCATAATAAACCTAATTAAGTACCATTTCTTTAGAAGTTCCATAATATCAATGAGAATTTAACAGATTCGTACAATAAAATATGAGTAGAATATGCCCTTATCAAACATTACACGCAATCTTTTGGTTACTAGCATGAAGTTTAGAGTTTTCGTGCCCTTTGACCTTGAGTTAGGGATTTGCATCACTACCATCAATGTCTAAGTCTCATAACCTAATTATTTTAATCTTATCTTTTCATCTGAATTGGTTTTTTGAATTTAATCCAGTAAGCTTCAAGTGTCATTTAGTACAACAAGCATAAACACCCTCAAGGATAGACCAGACTTGAATTTGTTAAAGGCGCGATAATTATTTAATCACTTAGTTCGCCCTTGGTGAAATAGTAATCCTATCCGATTATTTCTAGTGCACTTTGTACTAGTGATGTCCTTCAACTTTATACAATGTCTAGTGTAATACATATCAAATTTTATTTAAGTTAAAATAATTAATTTATTATTTCAAAGTGATCATACAAAATATAATCACACCAATGGCAAATTTTCCAAAAAAAATAAAATTTACAGTTACAAAATAATATTCACAATATCACAATTTATAAAAGACAAATAAAAAAAATTTTGAATTTTATTTGAAATCAATAAGTCGCATTTTATTTTTTCTTATATATATATATATATTATTTTCTTTGTGACGTGAATATCACCTCACTTTTCCTTCTCCTTTTTTTTATATTATTATTATTATATAGCTGGGTTCTATTCATCTCCTTCACGTCACCGTCGTCTTCTCGCTGGATTCTTCTCTCTCTCTTTTTTTTTTCCTTTTATATATACATATATATAATATATATATAATGATTTAACTTATGTCGACTAATCATCTATCGTCCAACGCTGGATTCGCAAGCACTCGCCGGACTTTTCAAGCAGTCACCGGAATCCTTCTCTCACTCACTGCCGGGACTCCATCGCACAACACACCCGCCACACCCCACGGACCAACACGCACCCACGGATACCACGACCACTGCACCTGCACAAACCACGCACATCCATTACACCCCCACTTCGTACCAGCCGCGGACATCACGATCACACCCCAGCCACCTCTGCACCTGCACACTCACACACGCGCATATCACGGACCAAAAGCTTGCTCGTTCACCACGTCCACGCCACACACGCACAATCCAGCACTTCCACACCGACTTCCGGCAAGCCCAAGACGCCTACATGCACATGCAATTCTTCTAGCGAGCCATCACGTAAACGCACACGCGTCCAATAAACAGAGCAAAGCGCATGCATCTTCCCAAACGTAGCACTTAAAATTTTCATATATACGTGGAACTCGACACGATATTGCACACGAGACTTACAATGACAATTATATACGTATAGATAATAACATAGTGCAGTATATTATAGAGTTTTCTATTTACTTGAGTTTTATTTTTTTTTACTCATAGTAATTTTTGAATAAATATATAAAATAAAAATCTTTTTCCTAAAATAAAAAAAAAATACTATTACTTACTATTCTTACAAATATAATCCTATCTAGTATATTTTTAGATATTTTTGTGACTTTCTAAGTTAATTATATTTAAATTCTAAAAGCATAATTCTTCCCGTGCAAGTGTAGTCTAGTTTTATAGGGCTCACTTCGAGAATCTGGGTAACACTTATAAATATTGCATTTTTTAAAAAGAATTTTGCAAATATTATATCCACAAAAATTATTTCAAAAATAGGTTTCAAAGATACAGACTCAATTTGTGACTTCTTTTTTAAAAAAAAAATTTACAAAACTAATAACATAGACTTGATCCACACCCTCAAGCATATTGCTTAAAGGTGCAGTGTTGAAGGCACAAAGGACATCTGTACCTTTAGTACAACTTTGTTTTTTTTTTTTTTTTTTTTTTGCTTCGATAGATGTAAACATAACAATTTGACTCTTATAAATATAGCAAACGGCAATACAGTTTGGTCCTAGCTATAGTACACTCAAATAAGTCTTTTTTGATATATAGCTAAGACCAAACCGCGTTATCACTTACTATTTTTATAAAATTCAAATTGCTATATTTACAATTGTCAAAGCAAAAAGAAAAAAGAAAGTTGCACTAAAGGCACATATGTCATTTATACCTTCATCCAAGAAGATTCAAACAACATATGTGCTTTTAAGCAATATGCTTAAGGATATGGATCATACTCGCTCCTTTAGTATAAATTACCTTCAAAACCTCTTTTGAAATAATTTTTATTGATATAATATTTATAATTTATTTTTTAAAATACAATTTTTACTATTGCTGCCCCAAGAATTGCATAAGTGATTCTGGATTGTACTTTGGACATCGTACGCGCAACCTACAAAGTTTTTTCTTCCCATTTTCCTTTTTCTTTTTTCCTTCTGTTTTCGTTTCCAATCTCTCCTTCTCTTGTGCTATCGTGTTTGCCTTTGCTCAACAATCGGTGGATGTTCCGACGGAAAACTGACAAAGTAAAATTTCGGAGGTTGATTACTGTGAGCCCCTGTATATATAAAGTTAATTTTTAAAATTTTTTTTTGTTAGTTTGTCACGTGTGATAATTTATGTAAGTTTAGTAATTTTAGTATTTATTATGAAATTTTATGATTAAGCTAAATGATTTATTTTGAGTATAAATATCTATTCAAAATTTTCGTTTAACTATTATGAACTAATGATTTTAATTTATTTTATTAGTTATTTTGAAATTTTACATCATTTGCTTTTTAAACCATTATTTTTTTATGTAAGTTATAAATAAGACTTTTAAAATAATTTACAAGTTAATATAATATTAAATTTTCGCAAATTTCTCAGGTTTTACACGAAAAGCCCCGTGTGGTAGATTTTTTTATCCTCTTTGCGCAGCTCGTCCTTGATGCCTATTTAGTCCATTCGAGTCGGAAATCTTACCAGTTAAAGTGAAAACAATGCATAGAAAAACTGAGTGAAATTGAATTGCTTGAGGGACTGTAAGAGCCCCTATTTATATGACGACACATGCTATAAAAGGGACAATTTTTCTGTTGCCATGCACGAGGAACTTTTAAGATATATCCCATTATTTGCTTTTTCACTTGTTCATGGCAGCATGTAGACACGGAAACTTAAACACCCTACAAGATTTATTGTATATATACGATTCCTACAGTATTCTCATTTTACATACATGGAAAGATATCATAGCACACAATCCACGAGGATATACTACTAACTTTACCATTAGCTTTCTCCTTTGTAGACTTTCCTCGGAGGCTTCAATTCACTCTCTTCTGCTTGTAATCGGTCTAGCCTTGATGAGCAACCAGACTTCTTGGTTACCACCCACTCATGTGAACTACCTAAATGCAACAACCCTAATAGAGTTTTCTTGAATTTGATCACCGACACCGTGCTCTCAAAACGAAGGTGAGGCACAGATAGAGGGATGGATTTTGGATTAGGCAAAGTGTTTAAGAATGACATTATCACAGGCAAATGAAAAATGAACCATACCGATACTTTAGCTTCCGGAGCAAACAATGTCAAGGGAAGAATTAGGCACAAGAATGTGAAACTGTACAAAGGGAGTATGAGCTTCCTTAGAAGAAAGAATAAGAACACTAGGTTTGCTTTCTTCCAGAGTGCAATCTGCATTATCACAAACATTGAATAAGATCATACTTTCAGCATGTAAGATTGGAAATGACAGATGACAATTACCCGAGAAGTCATGATCGTAGGAAGACGCAAACGGAAGAAGTGAATTGGATCAGAATGCCACCTATATTGCTGTTTCTTGTAGGATTCAAAGTTCCCAGGAAGCTCGCATGGAACCTGAAACAAATTTTTGCATGTTAGGAGGGTGGCATTAAAGTTCATGTTGTTGGCAAACATCAATTACTATGCAAATGATACTTTTGAGTAATCCAAAATGCTCTAACACTTCAGGTTTCTAAATTATAGTACCCAATTGTATCTTAGGGCCTATTGGCTTCGCAGAGCGGTATTGAGCAAGAAAAGCAGAATGGCATAGAACCAACCGAGTCTATGATATTAGTGTTTGCTTGAAGAACCAACCGAGTCTATGATATTGTGAGCTCCCCTTGAATTCCAAAAATGTGGATTTGTATGGAAATGCCGTTACATCATTAAGAAAGATGAACTTCATCCGTCAAGATGTGAACGAACTCCTATATCCATGTCCTCCACGGTCGTCCTATCAATCCAGCCTCCTGATTCTTCAAGTGCTTTGATTCTCCCAAACACCAGCAGTACCATTGAAACCAAAGAAATTGATAAATATTCCATTGACTTTCTGCTCCACCTCAAAATGGTAGCACATATTGATGTTCTGCATCCTGGTCAACAGGTTTTCGCTGTTATTTACGAAAGCCCACCTATCCTGGACCAATCCAAGTTTAGGATTATCCTGAAACACAATGGAGAAATGTATGTAAATATCGCCCACGTTGGATATTGTTAATTTAACTTCCCAATGAATTGAAGTTAAAGCTTAAACTTATAGATCAGAATTGGCTGTATATTTTATCATCAAAACTTTGCCTCACTTATAGGTTGAAATATTCAATCGAAGCCCATCAAACCGATCAATTGATTGACGGGAGTCAAATGATGGAGCAGCGATTTGAACTCAAGACATCTCACTCTAATACCGTGTTGAATTACAGCCTACTGATCTATAAGTTTGATCTTGTAGACCACTGGGGGGGCTTATATTTTATTGTTAACAGACATGTCTAATTTCTCAGAACTGAAAAGCGAATGAGGCTTGAAACCTTGAAATAGGGAATTGTTTGCTTGAGGAAGTTTGGCTTTGGCAGGAAATCAGCATCAAACATGGCAACAAACTCAAATTTCCTCGCATAATCATAATCCATTGCGGACTTGAGATTCCCAGCTTTAAAACCAGTTCTAACCGATCGATGCCTGTCAATAATGTTTACATTTCTCTGGCTCCATTTGGCAACATCCCCCTTGATCAACAGCCTGATGCTTTCGTCATCGGAGTCATCCAAAACTTGAATGAGCAATCGGGTTTTTGGCCAGTCAAGTTGGCAGACTGAGGAGATTGATTGCTCATAAACCTAAAAACATTTGAAAGTTCAAGCATCATTATCGGAAAATGAATCCTTACACAAATAACGACAGACTCTGGCCCGACTGGTACGAGATAGACAGGATTATCTCCACTCCGACACGAGGAGAAAGGTACAGCCGGATACACTTGCTTTTATGTACATTTCATTAATCTTTTATACACGGGATATTAGAGACTATAATTTGAAAATAAGACTGCAACTTGATCCTATTTGTCAGAAAACCAATTGAAAACATACCTTCTTCTTCTTCTTCTTCTTCTTCTTTTTTTTTTTGTGCAACCAATGCTGTCTATCTTTTTCTCCCCAACTCCAAAGAATTGTTAGTTGTATAGTTAAGAGACTGACCTCTTTCTCATTGTACATGGGTACTTGAACAAGGACCATGGGTTGGTACGCCTGAGAACACCCCAAATGACACGCCTCATATTGATCTCCTTCAATTCTCGGTTGGATATCTTTGATCTTAATCCATAAGCAACCTGAAAGCTGCAATAGAAGATCCAAAGACTGGACGACAAGAATCACTACGCAGAGGTTACAAAATGCTTGAATTGCTGGCGCTATGTTTACAGCACGAAACTTCAACCATGAAACATAGATATCCGAAACATAGAAGCCGCAATGGACGAAGCCGGAGTATGCAAATTTTGCTTATGGAAAGGGTTCCAATTCATCAAATGACCAACAGTATCAAACCCCAGAAATGAAAAGCCATTACAAGATATCCTAGAGCGATTTTGAACATGAATTTAGGCTGTCTAGACTTCTCACTCTCTATGGTTACTCCTCCAGTACATAGGACCATGCTCCTTCTGATATTGCCCAGCAATGCCCTGAGAACATTGTCAAACCTCACAGCATTCTTTGAATCTATTTCTGACAAGTGACAGATTTCACTACACAAAATCTTGTCACGACATTTGAAGAATGAAGCAAAGAAGCGCTAAAAGCCCTTTAAGACTGCATTTCAATAATTAAACTGTATATAGGTTGTCGAGTCTAATTTTTTCTAATCTGAATTATATTAAATCCTATCTTATTTAATATAAATTCTCGATTAAGATTAAAAAAAATTAATTTTTTTTTAAAAAAGAAAAAAAAATAGTCGCCACCTAATTGACGTTGAGAAAAGTAAATTTTTGGTATAAAAGATTTTTTTTTTTACATAAATTAGTAGTTAATTTAAGATTTAATTTAACTACTAGTCTACGTAAAAAAAAAAATCTTTCATACTAGAAATTTTGAAGTTTAGAGACTATATTATTAAAATTTTATGTTACCACTTTTTAACCTTTCAAATTAATTTTTTTAAAAGAAAATAATTCAAAAAGAAAAAAGAAAAGGAAAGAAAAGAATTTGTTTTACAAATGAGGTCTCCTTGAGAATGCCTACATACCCGATACTCAAAATCAAACCCATCATAGTTCACATGGTTTTTTTTTTTAAAAAAAAATTATGGATAATTAAAAAAAATTGTATCTAAAATATATTTCTTTTTACAAATTTTTTTTACTAAAATATTTCAAAAAATAAAAAATTGTTTATAAATTTTTTTAGGAATCTAAAATATCTTAAAATACATATAAACTAAAAGAAGTTTAAAAAAAATCTAAATAATTTTTTTTTAAATGTCTTAAAATATATATAATAAATAAAAGAGATTTTTTTTCTTTTAAAAGATTGTTTCTAAAAATAATGATAATAATACTATAAAAAAAATACAAACCTGGGTTAAATCTGATGACAACAATGGCAAAACGACGGATGATGGCGACAAGATGGCAGAGGATGGCGAAGAGGTGGTGGCCGAAGCTTTCAAAAATGGGGAGCGTGACTAAATCGTTGGTGTAAGATGATTAGAAAAATTCAGAAAGAAAAGAAAAAGAACGTCACAAAAAAAAAAATTAACGGAAAAGTTTGAATTTTTTTTTATGAGGAATTTTTTTTTCCCTAATCAAGCAAAGTTGAAGCTCTATTTATAGGCAAACAGGGGTTGAATAGAGGGGGGAGAAGAAAGGTCGAAGGTCAAAGATTTTTTTAATTGTGGAAGCATTTTTTATTTTAATTTCTTTGATTAATGACTTTATTGCATTTTTAATTTGATTCCAAAAGTTATTTACTTCTTGAATTATGTTGGTTGATCTTTCGTAAGTTTTGAAACATTAAAAGAAAGCAAAAAAAATTCTGAGCTCCCTGTAGTCTTCAACAGCGGACAAGTCAAGGGTAAAAGATGATGAAATCGTAGGTTCAATCCACGTTTTTCATTGTAATAGAAATGCAGCAAAAAAAAAAATGGGTTGAACCCACGTTTTTCATTATAAGGCAAAATATTGAAAGAAGAAAACGTGGATTCAACCCACATTTTTCATTGAGAGAAAAAAAATTCACACACTTGCACGAGTGAGAATTCAATCCTATGTCTCCTACAATTTTGTGTGTATGCTTTCCAATAGGCTGTTGGCTTGTGCCTCAGTTATAGAATGCAACTAAATTGTATTTATTTTAATATGTTTAAAATAAAACAAATAAAAATATTAAAAATAAAATAAAAATGGTATGTCTATAGATGTCCCTCTTTGTGGTAAAGTTTGAGAAAAACTTTATTGCAAAAACTAAAGAGATACACCATTTTGACCTATTAGTATACTCTAAAGAGCTATAGAAATATTTCAATGAATTGGCAAGAGATGTCTATGATGGTGTTTTATGGGTTGAGTATCTTGTATTGGGAAACGTCCTTATAGACTAGTAACTCTGAGAAGAGAGGAATTTTATCATAGTACCCTTATGAGCTAACTAATTTGCATAAGGAAGCTTTTATTATAAACTAACAACCTTAAGAAAAGATTAATTTAAGATAGTGCCCCTGTGGGATGACTAATGGAAAAGCGTCTATTATAGACTAGCAATCATAAAAAAAAAAAAGAGGAATTTTATGATAGTGCCCCTGTGGCTAACTAATTTATATGAGAAAGTATCTATTACAAACTAACAACCTTGAAAATGATATTTAGGAAAGTGCCCATATGGGTTAACTAATTTTTATGAGAAAGTGTCTATTACTGAATAGCAACCCTAAAAATGATTTTTGGGGTAATGCCCCTATAAGTCGACTAATTCTTATGAGAAAATGTTTATTATAGACTAGCAATCCTAAAAATGATTTTTAAGAAAGTGCTTCTATAGGCTAACTAATTTTTATAGAAAAGTGTCTATTATAAACTAGCAATCCTAAAAGTAATTTTTAAGAAAGTGTCCCTGTAAGCTAACCAATTTTTATAGGAAAGCATTTGTTATAAATTAACAACCTAAAAAATGATTTTTTGGGGAAAATGCCTTTGTGGGTTAACTATCCTAAAGCATATTAAAATTTAACTACTTATGTATGACATATTTTTAATAGTGAAGAATTTTACCTGGTTTTGTTGATAGTACCTAAACAATGAACCCTCTTTCTTAAAGTTCAACACACTCGTTTACTTTTCTCTATCTTGAATCAACTCTTTCTATCATTGGATGAACCATGCTTGTGTGATATTCACTTTCACTCTAGAATTTCAACTCTTCCAATCCATTTTGCTCAAATTATCTCTGCTCCCGTTATTTGGGACTTCAACCTGAAATAGCAAAAGAAACCCCTTTTCGAAAAAGATGAAACCATAATGGAGTATTTAAAGAGCTTTCATTATTCATTATTGTTTTATTCCTCATTGCTTCCCTCGTGTTTGAGTGTATAAGGCAAAATAGGAGTAAAGAAGAAAGAAACTTATTGATAAGGAGGGAGATGATCGATCCAATGACCAATGGGGATATCCACTTTACACATAAATGGTAAAAATTAAACCACAAAGAGACCAATGACATTTTCAATAAACTCAGGTAAGATTCCATTTATTCATCAAGGATAATACATTTTAACTGCATCAAAACTTATAGGGTCCTTCAAATCTGGACCTCTGTTTGTGACAAAATTAATGCCCCTCCAGATAACACTCTCTTTATAGAATATGACCCCTCATAATTAGGAGTAAACTTCCTTCTAAGATCTTGTACATTTGAGAGAATCTTCTTTAAAACTAAGTCACCCTCTTGGAAACTTCAAGATCGCACTTTTTTATTAAAGGCTCTAGCCATTCTTTGTTGGTAACATTGGTCATGGCATAATGTTACTAACCTCTTTTCATCAATTAGACTCAATTGGTCAACCCACTTTTTCACCTAATCAGCTTGATCTAGTTAAGTTTGTGACAATACCCTAAGTGATGGAATCTCAACTTCAACTGGCAATATAACTTTAGTACCATTATACCAAAGAGTAAGGGGTAACTCCTGTTGATGTTCTAATGGAGGTCCGATAGGCCATGAGTGCAAATGGTAACATCTCATGCCAATCTTTATAAGTAATGGTCATCTTTTTAATAATTCGTTTGATATTTTTATTGGCCACTACTACAGCTCCATCCATTTGTGGTTGATATGGAGTGGAATTCTTGTGATTGATTCCAAAATGTTGGCATAATTCCGTCATGAGCTTATCATTGAGGTTCATGCCATTATCTATAATAATTGACTCAGGAGATCCATATCAAGCAATGTACCTTTTAATGAATGATGAAGCTTCAACCCATTTGGTAAAGTAATTGATTGCCACCAATATGAATCGATGACCATTAGATGCTTTTAGATTAATTGGTCTAACTATGTCTAAACCTTACATAGAGAATGGCCATGGTGAAGAAAGTGTATGAAGTTCTTAAGGAGGGGCATTTATTTCGTTAGCATAAATTTGACATGGATGACAACGTCTTATATGTTTGATGTAATCGAATTCCATAGTCAACCAATAATAACCTAATCTCATGATTTTCTTGGCCAGAATGTAGCTGTTCATGTGAGGACTAGATATTCCTTCGTGTACCTCTTTCATAAGGGTGTCTGCTTCTTTCTCATCCATACATCTTAATAATGTGTTGTCAAATGATCGCTTATATAATGTAGATCGATTTAACAAAAAATGACTTGCCAATCTTCTAATCATTTTTTTGTTTTTCTTGTCAACTTTTTCTGGATATCTTCTTTGCTGAAGTAGGATCTTGATGTCATAATACCAAGGCTTGTCATCTTGCGTTCCTTCAACAACTAAACAAAAAGAAGGTTTATCTTCAATCTCGATCTTGAGAGATTGGATTTCTATCCCTTTTATTATTTGAGTCAAAGATGCCAATGTAGCTAAGGCATCAGCAAACTGATTTTGCACCCTTGGTACATACATGAACGTGGTCTCTCCAAACTTCCCTATTAATCGTGACAAGTGCTGGTGATAAGGTACCAATTTTGGATCTTTCATCTTATACTCTCATCGGGTTTAACAAATGATGAGTGAGGAGTCCCTATATACTTCTAATTCATGAATTCCCATATCCAAGACCATTTTGAGACCCAAAATGCATGCTTCGTATTTTGCAATATTGTTAGTATATGAAAACATGAGCCTCGTTGCTATAGGGAATTGGTTACCTTCATGTGAGACTAGCACCGCTCCTATTTCATAGCCAAATACATTGGCTACTCTATCAAAGTACAATTTCCATTTGAGAATCTTTTCTTTTTCAGAATTAGGATCATTTTTAGTTACCAATATATCTTCATTTGGAAATTGTGCTTGTAGTTCTTAGGAGGTTTTTTCAAGTGGATGCTTAGCTAATTGATAAGCTACAGCTTGACTTTTAACTAAACTCTAGTTCACGTAGGTCATGTCGAACTCAGATAATAACATTTGCCATTTAAAAATCCTACCAATGAGGGTTGATTTGTCTGCCAAATACTTTAGAGGATCATGTCTTGTTAATAATGCAATTGAATAGTAGAGTGTATATTGTCTGAGTCGATACATGACCTAAACTAATGCACAACATGTCCTTTTCTACTATAGAGTATTTTTGTTCCCCTTCAACAAGTTTCTTGCTCAAGTAGTAAATGACTCGTTCCCTTCCCCTTTCATCCTTCTAGCTAAGTATACACCTCATAGATTCAGGTAATATTATCAAGTATAAGAACAAGGGCTTGCCAAGTTTAGGGGTCACCAATACAGGAGATTTCATGAGATACTACTTGATTTCCATGAAAGCTTCTTCACATTTTTCATTCCATTATACGACAGCATTTTTCTTTAGTAGCTTGAACAAAGGGCAACATTTATCTATGAGTTGTGACATAAATCGAGCAATGTAATTTAAATGCCTAAGTAGTCCTCTAACTTCTTTAAATGTATGTGGAGGCGGCATTTCCAATATTGCTTTGACCTTATCCAAGTCCACCTCAATGCCTTTTTGACTAACCATGAAACTTAGTAATTTCCTAGAGGTAACTCCAAAAGTGCATTTTTCTGGATTAAGTTTCAATTGATACTTCTTTAACCATTCAAATACCTTTTTTAGAGTGTCTATAGGGTCTTCCCCTTCTTTGGATTTAGCAATCAAGTCATTAACATATATCTTAATTTCTTGGTGCATCATATCATGAAATAATGCAACCATCACTCTTTGATATGTTACCCCAACATTTTTAAGACCAAAGGGCATAAACTTGTAACAAAAGGTGCCCCGAGTTATGATGGAGGTTGTCTTGATCTTATATACTTCAAACATCTTGATTTGGTTATACCTTGAGAAACCATCCACGAATGAGAAAAGATGGTTTCTAGTTGTATTATCTACTAAGACATCTATGTGGGTTAAAGGGAAGTTAGCTTTTGGTGTTGCTTGATTCAAGTCTTAGAAATCTACACATATATAAACTTTCCTATTTTTCCTTATTATTGGGACTATGTTAGCTACCCATTCGGGATAATTTGACACCTCAATAAACCTAACCTCCAACAATTTCTTGATTTCTTCCTTGATTTTCAATAAAATATTAAGTCGAAATCGCCTTAATTTTTGTTTTTTGAGTTTGATGTTTTCTTGTGTAGGCAGCTTATGAACCATGATTGATGGGTCAAGTCCTAGCATATCTTCATAAGACCATGTAAATACATCAAGGTATTCTGATAATAACTCAGTTAACCTTCCTTTCTGTACATCATTAAGATTGCCCCCAATCTTGAGATTCCTAAGGTTTTCCTCATTTCCTAGGTTGATTGTTTCAATAAACTCATCAATGGAAATCCTACCATGTTCATATCTTTGCTAGTTCTCTTGAATTACTTTATGGTCACCAACATCATCCCCAATGACTACCCTAGTAAGGTCGAAGGTGATATTAATATTTTTACCTTCTACATGTGCAAGATATCCCTGATTTTCATCACTAGATCTGGATAAATGTATAAGGAAAAGAAACGAATAAGTAGAAGGGAAAAGATGGAACAATGTAGAGGAAATGATTCAAGACTTCATTAATTTTATTCATATGGGTTAGACTTATTGAATACAAAGAAAAAAAAAACTCAACAAATATTAAATTATGGTCCAGTCTTACTCTAAAGCAAGCCTATTGCTATTTAAAGGATAAGAGAACCAATTTTTGAGTGATTGAGAGCTACGAGATATGCCTGTTAATTCTTGTTACTACTTGACTATAAGATCATTTGAGTTGTCTTCTCTTGCAAATACTAGTGTCTCAACACTAGCCAAATGGGTGAATGTAGTTTGGATTGGTGGAAAATTCATCAAGGTACTATATAGTCTATCTCCCTTTTTTCCTTGCCTAAACTTCATTTGAAATCTTTCTTCTAGAGTAGGGACATATTCAAGACCAAATGTCCCCATTTGACCTTTAAATCGCATCTTTCCATATCCTCATTTCTCAACTAGTAATCATACATACCCCATCAAATATTTGGAGTCCCAAGTCATCCGGGCTTTCTTCTCCTATGTAGGGTATGGTCATTTCTTTATAAATGGCATAATTTTGTTCACCCAAGACAGTGATGATTTGACTATTAGAAATGAATTTGACCTTCTGGTGGAGGCTAGAATGTGTTACATGGATCTAAAGCCTCCCAATAAGCAAGTTGAAAGACCTTGGTATGTCTAAGATTTGGAAAGGGATTTCAAATATCTACAGGCCAATTTCTACCATCAAGTCGATTTCCCTTACAATTTCCCTCCTTGACCCATCAAAAGCCCTTACTGTGGTAGAACCTGGTTTGATGTTAAATGTATCAACACCTAACAAGTTAAGAGTAGCTAGAGGGCATATATTAAGGGAGGACCCATTATTGATGAGGACTCTAGAAACAATCATGTTATTGCATTTCACCACTATGAATAGTGGTGGTGTGTTGATTACCTTCTTCTCTTAATTCTTCCGTTGAAAAGGATATCTGATCAATAGTAAACATAGAATTAACAATGTATCCCAATTTTTCAATAGATATTCCTGTGGCACTTTAACTTCCCTTAAAGTTCTAAATAAGGCTTCTTTGTGAGGCTCAGAAGAGAGTAGAAGACCTATAAGGGAGATTTAGGCTAGGGTTGTTGATAATTAGTCCACAATTTTATACTCATTGGACTTAATCATCTTTGAAAAAATTGATAGCCCTTTTTCTTCTTCTGCTATTGGCTTTATAACTTTCCTGCTTGATTCACTGGTTTCAAGTTTTTTCGTGGTCTCTTCTTCAAGGCTATAAATCCTTCCTGATCAGGTGAATCCTTCGATAATAGAACTTAAGGGTTTCTCTTGATTATTCGTCACATAATTAAATGAGGTAGCTTTATAGCTTTTAGGTGCCAAGGGAACATGGAAAGTATATTTCTTAACTTTTTGGACTTTTTGCTTTTGTTCAAGTTGTTTGTAACATTTTAGGATCACTAGCTTGAAGTCGAATCCTAACATGTTAACCATTTGATCATTATCCTTCTCATTCTGGGGATTGTCTTCTTCTTCAAAATCAGAACCCTAAACACTTGAGGTAGGTTCTTCATGGATTAGCAATTGGATGGAATAGTCAACAAAATAATCGAACTTCCTTTAATATTGTCTTAATAAACTAACTGTGGGATCACCTACATACTATCTTTTTTCCAACTCCTTTTGAGTTGTTAGCCTGTAAGGCTTAGGAGTCAACATTTCTTGAATGTAGGATGATTGGATTTTACCTACCAATAATAATTAACAAATTGCTGACTTAGCTTGTGTTCTGTTGTTTAAGTTGACTGATAGTAAGAAGTTGGCTTGTTACAAGTTCCATGCTACTTGATTTATCAGTAACCTGTCCAAATCAATTTCTAGTTCAAGTGCTTTTGAAGTGATCATGTTACCGGTAAGACCATGATTGGGAAGTAGGTTATTGTTGACATTAGGAGTACCTGGCTCAATGAAGTCTAGTTGCACTACTCCTGCATCAATCAAATTTTGGATTTTATTCTTAAGTCTCTAGCATTTGTCTATAGAATGTCCTACCTACCCCATATGGTATTCGCATTTAAGATTGGGGTCATAGGTTCTTGGCTTGTATTTCTCGTTGAAAGTTTCAAAACTAATTAGATTCCTTGAGACTAGCAAAGACTTGGCTGAGGGGGATTAGGATTCGGGTGAACTGTCTAAGAGGCCTATTGATCTAGGATTGATTGTTTGCTTGTGTTTATGGTTGGGTTTAGTGTTTGGAAAGAAAGGTGAGGAGTTAGCTTGTTGTTTTTACTGGAATTAACCATGTTGATTGTGGCTTCTTTTCCTTTAATATTATTTAGTGGCTTAGCTGATGTTGTTCTAGGGGTTTCATTGACTAGAAATTTTCTAAAGGTGATGGCATTTTCAACCCTGCGTCCTGTGGCTACCACTTCTACAAAACTTGAAGATGTTTGCCTAATTAGGTGGGTGAAATAGGGTTTCTCTAGTGTATTGATAAATATGGATGTAAGCTTTTTCTCAAAAATTGGGGTAATGACCCTTGTAGCCTAAACCCTCCAACATTGAGCATATTCTTTAAAGGATTCATTATGCTTCTTATGGATACTCCCTAAGTCACATACTAAATGAGCAACTTTAATGTTGAATTTGTATTGCTCATAGAAAGCCCAAGCTAACTTTTCCCAATTATTGATTTGATTGAGATCCAGTTGTACATACCAAGCTAGAGTAGGTCCTATGAGACTATCTTAGAAAGTCTACACCATTAATTGGCCATATTGTACGCATTTACCCATCTTCTTAGCATACAATTTGGTTTGCATTTTCTAACGTCTGGTGCTATCATATTTTTCAAACTCTGGTACCTTAACTGTTTCAAGATAAGTAATGGTATAAAAAATTGTTAAGTCAGTGATCCTAATTTACTCATATCCATTCGATCCTTCCAGAGCCTTTATCTTATCAGCTAATTGTTGGAAAAGTTTTCTTTTTGTTTCTTTATGTCTTTCCTCAAATTACCATTGTAGATCTTTAGGACTATATGAGGTTTGCACTCCTAGTTTTGACTTCACAAATGTTAGATTGAACCAGAGTTAATTTCCTCATTTTTGAGAGGTGAAATCTTAACTACTTTTCCCTTTTGCCCCCTTAAATAGCCTTCTTGAATTGGTTGAGTTGATTGAAGAAAAGTCAAAATTTCTACCAAGACTTTCACTTGATCATTGAGATTTTGCATAGCTTGCTCCAACGAAACCATTCTTTGATCAATAGTGTTGTCACTAGTATTGATGTTGTTGTTACTTGACATTTTAGCTCTCGAATGAGTGTAGTATGGACTTCTTGTGGGGTTTGATTGTTTAAGTGCTATCTTGAAACCTAGTTTGGTCAAAATTAGAAAACTTATTAGTAAAATAAATAAATAAATTATTTTATTTTAATGCATGTGTCTAGTAGATGCAGATATAGATCCATAATGTGGTTGTTGAGTCTAATTTTTAAATTTTTCATTATATTCCTAATCCGATTCATATTGGATCCTATACTCATCCAATATAAATTCTCGACTTGAACTATGAAGTTTTTATTTATTTGGAGTTGCCACCCAACTGAGGTTGGGAAAAATTATGAAATTAGAACTAATTGAGAAGATTAATTCTAATTTAGACAACTAGTCGACGAAATCTCCTCTTTTATTTTTATAAATGAAAAAGAAGAAAGGAAAACCAGAGATTCTTGACTCGGGGGCTATCCTATTAAAACTCTAAAGTTATCACCTTATCCTTTTGAAATATGAGTCATGTTCCGATATCTTCGTTCCTTGTAAAAAAGAAGATGTTAAAAAATTACACTAATGACGATTTGGAAAATTATTTTTTTATTCCTTTTAGAGTTACCCCATAAGGGTGCCTACGTACCCACTATTCGGGATCATACAAGCCGTAGTTTGCTTTTCATAATATTTTAGTGGATTGATTAATTTTAATTATGAAAACATATCAGGTTTATGTGTATTATCAATTTAAAGATTTCTAAAAAATTATGAGTCGAAGCTTTAATATTTTCTTTTCTAAAAAAAAAAAAAACTTCTGATTTAAGAAAAACCAATTTTGAATTTATTTTGAAAAAAAAAAAAGAATTTTCTAAGTGATAAAATAATTAATTTTTAATCCATATTATTAATCTACCTTTATTTAATCCTAATTTTTTTGTTATTTTTTATTATTTTTAATTGTATTACTATATTAGACAAAATTCTAAAACCTAATTAAAATCTTTAAAAAAAATCTTTTTTGTTTTTCCTATTTTTGTATATATTTATTTTATTTTATTTTAGATTTTTATTATTATCCTAATAATGAATAAATAAATAAATAAATAAGTGAGTAAAGAAATAAAAAAATCGGCTAACCTGGATCTAGTCATGATTCGAGTTGGTCACGTGGGTCAGGTTGGATTCGCGGGTCGAATCGTGGGCGTGAACGTATACAGCGGCTGGGATCATCGTCACCGACTATCTCTGATGGCTTTCAAAAGCGGTTGAAGGCTGCTTCTAAGCTTTTCGAGGGTGAGTAATCCAACTGTGGTGGTGGATTTCTTCAAAAAACTCCTCTAGGTGGTGGTTCGTAGCTTGGTTGACGATCGTGGCCAGGAAGAACTCTGGTGAGCTTCAAAACCTCTGATTTTTCACTCTTTTCTCACTTTTGATCCGTGATTTAGATTCCCCCCATCGTGCTCTATTTATAGGCACTAGAAATTGAGCTGGATAAGCTCGGATTTCCCTCCGATAGGCTCGAATTGTATACAAGGTTAAAACCCATCTCTGATTTACTCTATATTTGTACAAATCTTTGATTTTGTTACGATTTACGTTAATTGGATGATGTTCATACCTATCCTTTTGAGTTGGTGAAAAATGTACTCTTTGGTTGTTCGATATTTACCTAATTCCCCCCTTAGATTCCCTATGTCAATAGTGGGGGTTATTATTCGAGTCTCCTATAGGATTTTGATCTCTGATAGTTTAACTATCTTGTTAGCTATTATCATATAAGGATTGTGGAAATCAAGTGTGATGGGTTTGAGTGACGGTTTATGAACTATATCTTGAACAAGTCCCAACTGACATATTAGAGCGGTTGGGTAGTAACCGGTGGACCAGTTAAATCCAATCAAGAGAACTGCCTCATAATTTTTACAAGCACATACCATCCTAGTATAAGAATTCTATCTAGCTACCCATAATATGTCTTCAGCACAGAAGTCTTGTAAGACATCAATCTAGTAGTAGGTAGGAATACCCTTTAGCAATGTGATTCTAGAGGCAAATGAATCAATAAGGTCAATCTAATGTGCAAAGGCCCTTCGAATGAAGTTAAGTCTATAGCATCACATATGGCTAACAAACCTTATCATAATCAATGCCATGCTAGTTTTTAAATCCCCATGTCTTTTTTTCTTTAAGTGGTTGAGTGATCCAATTTGCTCAGCAAGGAGTGCAGGGATGTAGGACTTTCCTTCCAGAAATTGGGCCACTATTTCTACGACCCTAAAGTGGATATGAAAAATTCCATTTGGAAACAATATAGTCCCAAAGGCCATTAGGATGAATGCATGAATCCGATGCTATTGCCATGCTTCAAAATCTATGCAAAATAGGGTTTGCTTTTCATGGTAACTAGACTGAGCTGTAAACCATGTCAATAAATCATCAATCTTAATACAATTCCCATTACAATTTGCTAAGGTTTTATTTACTTTGGCCTTACGAACCCCTAGTAATTTACTAACGATTTTTGCGGGCCCTACTTCAAGATCTGGATATATACTTTCAGTGCTGGGTGGAGCCTTAAGAAATTGGGCATATTCTTCCATTGTTGGGCCTAATTGATGGGGACCTAAACAAAAAGTGACAGTTTCTAGATCCCAAAAATGAACCAGGGCTCGAACCAAAGTGATGTTGACAAAGACCTTCTATAGTGAGAAGATTGGTCCGATCTTGTCTTCAATAACCTCTTATTGACTTGGGTTGAAGAATTGGATCCATTGATCAAGTACTACCTTTGACTCCAAGGGCTTATGAACATGGACTTCCTTGAGAAGAGTTTACATGAGGGATGAGCTTGCCATTGCTACAAAATTTATGAAAGTAAATACATCATAACTATACTATTTACAAGAAAATACATTTGTTGCAAAGAATTTACAGAAAATTTATAATAACAATGTTACACATTACAAAGAAATAGTAAAATGACTCCACTAAAGTTGCAAATTTTTTTTATATATTCGCCACATCATGTTTATTCACCAACTTAAAGGGTTCGTGAATGTAATTAGCTAGGTTCTATATGTCCCCAAGTTCTACGACCTCACTTATTTTCAAAGAAAATCGTTCATAGGTCACGTTAAAACTTAAGGGGGTAGCCTAATCAGCCCCGAGCAATGGTCGCCCCACAACACCCAAAGCTTACACAATAGCTCCCCTCCTAAGGTCTTAAAACGACCTAGGTTTGACCGTATCTATCATACATTTGATGGCTTCCTTTCAAATTAACAATAAAAAAATGCTACTAAAAAAAATATAAAGGTTAGAACAATTATACAATACACATACATATATATATATCTACAAGTAAAAAGAGAAAAAAAAAAAATTTTAGAAGGTTTAAGTGGCTAACCCACTTTTTTTTATCTTTAGCGGAGTCGTCACCCTATCGAGTCTAATTTTTTCCATTTTTTTTCTAATCAGATTTACATTAAGCCCCAACTCATTTAATGTAAATCCTCAACTAAGATTAGAAAAAAAAAATTAATTTAAAAAAAAATGAAGACAAGAAGTCGCCACCTGTCGAGTCTAATTTAAATTATTTATTTATTATTTTCCTAATTCGATTCACATTAGATTCTATGCCCATCTAATATAAATTCTCAACTTGAACTCGGAAAAAAATTTGATTTTTATTATTTATTTGGAGTCGCTACTCAATTGGAATTGGGAAAAATTGTTAAGTTAGAATTAATTAAGCAGATTAATTCTAACTTGAACACTAGTCAACGAAACCATTTATAAAAAAAAAAAAAAAAAACCCAGAAAAGCTAAAGATTCTTGACTCGAGAGGCTATCCTATTAAAACCCTAAAGTTACCATCTTAACCTTCTAAAATTTGAATTATATTTTTATTTTATGATATCCTTTTTTTAGCATAAAAGAAAATACTAAAAAAAATAAAAACGAAATAATGATTATACTAATAATGATTTGAAAATATTTTTTTATTTTTTTAGAGTTGGCCCATAAAGGTACCTACGTACTCACTATTCGGGATCAAATAGGTCGTAGTTTGCTTTTTTATAAAACTTTAGTGCTTTAATTTAATTTTAATTAAAAAAACGACTAGCCAAGTTTATGTTTATTATCATTTAAATTTTATTTATTTATTTATTTATTTATTATTACATATATATTTTTTTAGAAAATTCTAAACCTTACTTCCCAATTAAAAAAAAAAATAACTTAAACCTAACTTTTGAAAATAACAATTGAGTTTTTTTTTATATATATTCCATGAAAACCATTATTTTCTAGGTGAAAAAATATTTCTTATTGTTTTTCATAGTAAAATCATACCTTAAAAAAACGAAAGAAAAATTCCAAACCTAATTCACCTTTATTAAGTTTCTTATTATTCTATCAATAATGAAAGAAAATAAATTTCTAAAATATAAGTCTTTTACCATTATTATTATCTTTTTATTATTTTGTTTATTTTTTATTTTTATTTATTGATATTATTATCGACTAAAACTAGTAATAATAATAATAATATGAAACTCACTCACCTGGATGCAAGTCAGTGCGATTCGATTCAGGTCGCTTCGATTCGGTACGAGTCAAGGGTTGGTGAGTTTATCACAGTTCTGGTCTACTATGTGTGCTTCGACAAGTAGCGATGTGAGGCGAGGGGTTTGGACACTTCCTACATGTGGGCCGACGTGGGAGTTAGTCATGTTTTTGGCGGTTTACGGTGTTTAATGGTGATGAAGAACGGCGATCGTAGGGGTTACGATGTAGTCGTAGGTGTTTTTTATTTTTTTTCTTCGTTTTTTCTTTCATTCTCTCTTTTTTTTTTTTCTCCTCCCTTCTGTTGGAGAATCAGCCTTATTTATAGGCTTAGACGCGATCGAGGAGGATCAACTTGAATCAAAATCGTGGTTGGGGTTTGTTTTTATCCTCTTGCGATTTGAAAAAAATTAATGTCGATCTTTTATATTATAATTGTTTTGTGATCTATCTGTTTTTCTTTATTAAGATTTAAAAAAAATGTTTTGATTCGTCGAATTTTGCTCGTGACTTTCTCTCCTTCGGTTTTCCAATCGCTATCCTTGCTGGAGAAGATGATCACATGCCGAGCACGTGATTTTCACCAGCCAATAAGACGTTGCTATGTGGCAACCCTTTCTTCTTAGCTGGAGTTTCGAACGCATGACCTCTCGCTTTGCTCAACATTTGGCGCACATAGGTGGACCAGCTATGCTAGTCCTTTTTCTCGTTTATTTTATATAACAAATTTACATATAAGTTATCATCCTTAATTAATTTTCTATTGATTTGAAATTCCCACGCTTAATTTAAAGACTCATATTTTAATCTTATTGAAAAATTTATTAGTATTGTTTTTGTTACTTGTTATTATTTTATTTTATTTTCATATTATATTTTTTTTATTATTTCTATCTTATTATTCTTCCTTTGATTTTCATTATCTTGTAAACTAGGCTTTTATTTATTATTATTATTTTTTATTATTATTTCATTTTGAAAAAATTTAAATGGGGAGCAAAAATGGAGTGTCTACGGCTACTCCTTTTTATAGTAAAGTTTGGAAAAACTTGGTTACAAAGACAAAAAAAAAAAACACCATTTTTACTTAAGGGAAAGGACGAACAACACTATAGTCAACTGGCTATTCAAACCTAGATTCACTAAGGAGTTATTTGACTAAAGGATCGAGTGAGGAAAACGCTCCTCGAACTAACAATCCTATGTTTCAAAAGAAGATAATTGCTTTATGTTGACTAATATTCCTTAGGGAGTGGTCTAGCAACCTTTAAGAAGAGCTTATCTAGAAAAGTACTCTTATGAGCTGATTACTTGATGATAGGAAATGCCTTGCTAAATAAAAAACATCCTTAAAAAGAGATCATCTATAAAAGTGCTCATATGAGTTGACTAATCGATAATAGGAAGCATCTCACTAGACTAACAACCTTAAAAAAGAAGATTATCTAGAAAAGTACTCTTACGAGCTGACTAACCAATGATAGGAAGCGTCCCACTAGACCAGCAACCTTAAAAAAAGGAAATTATCTAGAAAAGTGCTCTTATGAGCTAACTAATCAATGATAGGAAGTGTCTCACTAGACTAGCAACCTTAAAAAAGAAAATTATCTAGAAAAGTGCTCTTCTGAGCTAACTAATCAATGATGTGAAGCGTCTCACCAGACTAGAAACCTTAAAAAAATATCTGAAAAAGTGCTCTTATGAGCTAATTAATCAAAGATAGGAAGCGTCTCACCAGACTAACAACCTAAAAAAAAAAATCTAGAAAAGTACTCTTATTAGCCAACTAATTGACGATAGGAAACATCTCACTAGACTAGCAACCTAAAAAAAGATTATCTGGAAAGGGCTCTTATGAGCTGACTAATCGATGATAGGAAGCGTCCCATAAGACTAGCAACTGTAATAAGAGGATATTTAGGAAAGTATCCTATTATAGGCTAACTAACTAATAGAGGGAAGCATTTTTTTATATATAAACTTGAAACCTTAAAAGAGAAAGTTTAGGAAAGTGCCCATATAAGCTAACTAACCAATAGTGGGAAGAGTTTTTTTTTATATATATAAACTTGCAACCTTGAAAGAGAATGTTTAAGAAAGTGCCCCTATAGGCTAACTGATTGATAGTGGGAAGCATCTCTTTAAACTTGCAACCCTAAGAGAGAAATTTTAGGAAAATGCCCCATTGTGAGCTAACTAACCGATAGTGGGAATGAATTCCTAAGAGAATCTTATTTTTCTAACAACGGTCAAGAGTTTCTAAATTTATGATGACTTAAAACTTTTAAACAAATGATAACTAAAATTTTTCTAAAAATTTTCAAGACAAATGTTTTTTTGAAATTTAAGGATAAGGTGACAAGGTATTAAAGTATTTTCTAGCAAACTTTAATCAGTTTGTTAAGCCTTTTTTGGAACTTATAATGCAATATAGGTTTTTGGTTATTAGTTCAACAAAGTATTAACGCAAAGGTTTATTTTGAAAGAATCATCATTTCAACCTGAGTTTACAAATCAAGAAACCTTGAGAAAAACTATAATAGTACTTACCCCAAGCCCAGCAATTTTTGCTTAAGATAAATTATTTTCAATGATCTGGAGAAGTCTTTGGAGAATGGTGGTATATCTTTAAACTGTAATGTTCGGGTTCTTGTATTTAGCCCTGGTGTTTTCAAGTATTGCTGGGGGAAGGTGGGGTGGGGTTTCATCATCATTTTTTATTCATTTTTTTTTCTTTTGGGTCCAATGGTGATTATCTCTTGTAAGTCATGTGTGGTTTTTCAGAATGTGGACTTTTCTTCATCTCAAAAGAAATAAATTATTTATGGTAAAAATTACCCTTGAATTGTTGCAACTAAGGTAAGCACTATTTAGTAAATTCTTTTTTTCTTGATTGATGTCCCTATCTTCCTAATCATCTCATTGTAGGGTGGTTATTAGTAGGGTTAAATTTTGAAACACTTCTTATATAAGCTCAAATGGTGTTGGCAAAGGATTACTGTGCTTAAGATAGTGAAAATAAATGCCTAACATTATTTTGATTAACGTATCAAATTCAAGATAGACCTCCTTTAAGGAATGAATCCAAAACCTCACATTAATAATACTCAACTCTCAAGTGTTTAAAGGTCAGTGTCTGGGATGTGATTTGCCTCTTGTCATCTTAAACCATTTGAATAAATGAGATATCTTTCCATTTTACTAAATTTGCCCCTATTCACCAAGTCTCGTGATGTCTTCGGGAGTTATGTGCCCCTGTTAAGTGATTTAGTTTTAACTTGGCTCTCTTGAGAATTTAGTTACTCAAGACTTAGCTAGTTAGGATAGTCTTCTTTTTGCCCTTGTTAGTAATTGACCATAGCCACTTCAAACGTGTGCCCCAAAAATTAATTGTCTCTATGTCTAGTTTATATAACTCCTAATAGAGAGAAAGTTCAAGTGTAACCCTTAGGATTGGAGGGGGCTAGAAGGCTTTGTGTTTTGAGACTAAAGCAACATATGAGAAGACCTTTTGAAGTGAATAGATTTTTATGTTTAAGGTTTTCAAGTTAAGAGCAAGTCATATAGATCTTTGGTTTTATGCTCAAAGTAAGTGACTGTGAGCCTTAGGTTGAGCTAACCATTTAAAAGCAACTTTTAGGACCTTGAAAGGATTTCTTATTGTTAGCAACTCTTCAATTTTCTTGGCTTTGTTCTTTTCTTTATCATTATTATTTTCTATTAAATATGCAGAAAAGATGCTTACATGAATGCAATTTGATAATTGAATAATAGTGCAGCAATTAAACAAGATTGTCAAATCTAATTGCAGCTTTATTGAAATTCTAAGGCTACAAACCATTGGTTTAATAATTGAAATTCTGAACAACTACTTCTAAAAAAACAAAATCTGTTTAAAATAGTCTTCGAACCTTGTTGGGGGGGGGGGGGGGGGTGGGTGGGATACTGGCTTGCTCCATTAGCAAGTCTCGAACTCTTTTTTCTAACATCCTCAGCCGGTTCTCTAATACCTTCACATAATCTTATGAAGCTTCAAATTTCTCCTTCTAAATTGCCACCCTCCTTTCCATATCTTAACATTGGATCTTTGCTCGGGCTCTAACAATGTCCATGTAAGCCTTCAATTCTGAGGTTGGGTTTTCTAACGCAAGTTCTAGTATACTTGGAGCTTGGTACTTAACTTACCTTGTCTTGTGCATGAAGTCCATAATGAATTCCTTAGTGGCTTTAAAATTCCCCAGTCATCCATCCGAATTTCCCACATCTAGGATGGGGCTCAAGATTCTTGTATCCCAAATGGCTTTAATGGCTTGCAGCTTGTTCACTTTGAAGGTTAAGGGAATGTTCAGATCCTAATAATCAAATGTAACTGAATCCAATGGAAGCCTATGAGAAATATCTTAGATTGGTCCCAACTGTCTAACCATGCAAACTGGGAAATAGCCAGTGCATCCAATAATTCCTATTAGTGGCACAATAGAAAAATCGACGCATCTTAGAATAGCTTATGTGCAGTGATTCCACTTAGTAGTCCACAATATGTCCTCAAGGTAAACCTTTTGCATAATCTCCATCCATTGGTGAATTTGAACTCCTTCTAGCAACTGTATCTTAGTTGCAAAGTAGTCTACCAGGTCAACTTGTGAAGCTAAAGATCTCCTGATGAGATCCAATCCATAACTTTTAGTATGACTAGCAAACCATACTATTATCAATGCTGGACAACCTTTGAAGTTTCCCTTCCCTCTTTCTTTTAGAAATCTTAAAGATCAAATATGTTCAGTAAGTAAGGCTGGGATGTAGGACTGACCTGATAGGAATTGAGTTACTAATTCTGCAACGCTCAAATGGACATGTAAAACTCCTATCGGAAATGAGATACTAGCAAAAACTGTTAGGATATAGGCATTGACTCGATTTTTCTCCCAAGTCCGCTAGTCTCCTACGAAAATCTCTCGACTAATTTGGTAGTTTGTAGGTGTTCCAAACCAGTTTCTAAGGGTTGAGATTCTTATGGACTTTCCATTGCATTAAGTAAAGGCCCGAATTACATCTGGCTTTCTAACTCCCAACAATTTGTAGAATGTGCTTGCTCGGTTAGCTTGTAGATCTAGAATTGCGATTCCTTCATAACAGGGAGGAGCTTATAGCAGCCGGGAATACTCTTCAATGGTTAGAGATAAAATGTGTGGGCTAAAGTTGAATGTGCTAACTCTAGATCCCAAAAGTAAGTTAGGGCCCTCATGAGGTCCCAGTCATATTAGACCTTGAGGAGTGAGAGGACTGGCCTCACTTTAGTCTCGATGGTTTCTTGTTGCTCTGGGTTAAACTGTTGAAACCAATTAAAAAGTGCAAGCATAGATGGTAAGGGCTGGTTGACATAAATCTGGCTAATATGGAAATGGTCGTTGCTTGACCCAGAGTTGGCCATTCCTTCGTAATACAAAAAATAAGAATTTTACAAAGAATACATATACAATGACAAAGCTTTACATCATCTGGAAAATCAATAAATCTGCATTTTATTAAAGCTGCACTATTTTTCAATCATGCGTAGATGACATGAATGCAAATTGGGTGGGTTCTATAGGTTCTCAAGCTTTGTGGCCTCCCCCATTTTTAAGGTAATGAGTTTTAGGCCACAATGAAACAAGAGTAGGGAAGCCTAATTAGCCTCGAGCAGTGGTTACCCCATTGCACCCAAAACTTACAAAATGGCTCCCCATCCTAAGGTCCTAAACGACCTAGGTCTAACGATATCTAGCACACATATATGTATGACAACACAATAAAGGCTAAATTTATCAAATCTCTGGATCACGAGAAAATACAAGCATTAGCACAAACAAAATTTTACAAAAAGAATGCCAACTAAAGATATCTAAAATAAATTATAATTTTAGAAGGCTTAGGTGGCTAGCCCACTAAAAGGTCCCTAGTAGAGTTGACATCCTATCAAGTCTAATTTAAATTATTTATTTATTATTTTCCTAATTCGATTCACATTAGATCCTATAGCCATCTAATACAAATCATCGACTTGAACTAGAAAAAAATATTTTTATTATTTATTTGGAGTCACCACCCAACTGGATTTAGGAAAAATTGTTAAGTTAGAATTAATTGAGCAAATTAATTCTAACTTAAACACTAGTCAATGAAACCATTTAAAAAAAAAGAAAAAGAAAAAGAAAAGCTAGAGATTCTTGACTCGAGGGCTATCCTATTAAAACCCTAAAGTTACCACCTTAAGTTTCTAAAATTTGAATTATATTTTTATTTTATGATATCCTTTTTTAGCATAAAAGAAAATACTAAAAAAATAAAAATGAAATAACGATTATACTAATAATGATTTGAAATTTTTTTTTTTTTTAGAATTGCCCATAAAGGTGCCTACATACCTGCTATTCGGGGTCAAATAGGTTGTAGTTCACTTTTTTATAAAACTTTAGTGCTTTAATTTAATTTTAATTAAAAAAAAAAGACTAGCCAGGTTTACGTTTATTACCATTTAAAATTTATTTATTTATTTATTATATATATATATATATATATATATAGAAAATTCAAAGCCTTACTTCCCAATTTAAAAAAAAAAATAACTTAAACCTAACTTTTCAAAATACCAATTGAGTTTTTATTTTTATTTCATGAAAACCATTGTTTTCTAGGTGACAAAAAAATTCTTATTGTTTTTCATAGTAAAATCATACCTTAAACTAATTTTTTAAAAAAAAAATGAAACAAAAATTCCAAACCTAATTCTCCTTTATTAAGGTTCTTATTATTTTATCAATAATGAAAGAAAATAAATTTCTAAAATATATGTCTTTTATCATTTTTATTATTTTTTATTTATTTTCTTTTTCTTTTTATTCATTGATATTATTATCAACTAAAACTAATAATAATAATAATATAATAATAATAATAATATGAAACTCACTCACCTGGATGCAGGTTAGTGCGATTTGGTTCAAGTTTCTTCGGTTTGGGTCACGAGTTAGCGAGTTCGTCATAGCTCCAGTCCACTATGCACGCTCTGGCAAACGGCGACGTGAGGCAAGGGGTCTGAACACTTCCTGGGTGCGGGCTGATGTGGGAGCCAGTCACGTTTTGGGTGGTTTGTGGAGTTTAACGGCAACAAGGAACAGCGGGCGTGGGGGTTACGGTGTAACGGTGGGTGTTTTTTTTTTTCTTCGTTTTTTCTTTTACTCTCTCCTTTTTTTTTCTCCTCCCTTTTGTTAGAGAATTGGTCTTATTTATAAGCCTGGACACGACCAAAGAGGAAGAACTTGAATCAAAATCGCTGTTAGGGTTTGTTTTTATCCTCCCCTCGATTTGAAGAAAATTGATGCCAATCTTTTATATTAGAGTTGTTTTTGTGATTTATCTGTTTTCCTTTGTTAAGATTTTAAAAGAAAACATTTTGATTCACCGGATTTTGCTCGTGACTCTCTCCTTTGGTTTTCCTATCGCCATCTTGGCTGGAGAAGACGATCATGTGCCAAGCATGTGATTTTCACCAGCCAATGAGACGCTACCACATGGTAACCCTTTCTTCTCAGCCGAAAAAATTTTTGGAGTGCATCTTAGGAGTTTCGAATGCGTGACCTCTCGCTTTACTCAACATTTAGGGCATACAGGTGGACCAGTTATGCTGGTCCTTTTTCTCGTTTATTTTATACAATGAATTTGTATATAAGCTGTCATCCTTAATTAATTTTCTATTGATTTGAAATTCTCAAACTTGATTTAGAGACCCATATTTTAATCATATTGAAAATTTCATTAGTATTATTTTTGTTACTTGTTATTACTATATTTTTTTATTTATTTTTTTTCATATTACATTTTTTATTATTATTTCTATCTTATTATTCTTCCTTTGATTTTCATTATTTCGTAAACTAGGCTTTTATTTATTATTTTATTTATTTATTATTATTATTATTATTATTATTATTACTTTGAAAATTTTTAAATGGGGGACAAAAATGAAGTGTCTACACCACCTAATCGAAATTGGAAAAAGTGTTAAATGAAGACTAATTGAATAGATTAGTCTTAATTTCACTTCTAGTCTATGTAAAAAAAAAAAATCTTTTATACAAAAAAATTTGAAGATTGGGAACTATCTTATTAAAACTTTACGTTACCACTTTTTAACCTTCCAAATTAATTTTTTTAGAAGAAACAAATTCAAAACTAAAGAAGAAAAGGAAAGAAAAAAATTTATTTTACAAATAAGGTCGCCTTAAGGGTGCCTATGTACTCGATACTCGGGATCAAACCCATCATAATTCACATTTTTTTTTTAAAAAAAAAAAACTTGTTAAAAAAATTATGAATAATTATAAAAAAAATTGTATCTAAAATATATTTTTTAAAGAAAAAAATTGATTAAAATATTGAAAAAAAAACTAAAAAAATTATAATTTTTTAGAAATCTAAAATATCTTAAAATACATATAAACTAAAAGAAGTTTTCTTAAATCTAAATAATTTTTTTATTTAATTTTTTCTTTAAATATATATAATAACTAAAAGAGAATTTTTTTATTTTTTTCTTTCAAAAAAATTGTTTTAAAAATAATGATAATAATAATAAAAAAATACCAACCTAGGTTAAATCCAATGACAACGGCAACAAAATGATGGAGGACAGCTGCGAGACAATAGAGGATAGCGGAGAGACAACGGAGGACGGAGGGCGTTGGATGTAGAGGTAGCGGTTGGAGCTTTCAGAAATGGGGAACGCGACTAGATTGTCAGCGTAGGATGATCAGAAAAATTTAGAAAAAAAAAAAAAAAGAACTTTGCTGAAAAAAAAAAATAAAAGAATGGAAAAGTTTGATTTTTTTTTATGAGGAAAATTTTTTCAAATTTTTTTTCCCTCTTCAAGCAGAGTTGGAACTCTATTTACAAGCAAACATGGGTTGAACAGATAGGTGAGAAGAAAGGTCGAAGGTCGGAATTTTTTATTGTGGAAGCATTTTTTATTTTAATTTCTTTGATCAATGACTTTATTGCACTTTTAATTTGATTCCAGAAGCTATTTGCTTCTTGAATTATGTTATTTGATCTTCTGTAAGTTTTGAAATGTTAAAAGAAAGAAAAAAAAATTCTAAGTTCCCTGTAGTCTTCTATAGCAGACAAGTCAAGGGTAGAAGCTGATGAAAACATAGGTTCAATCCACGTTTTTCATTGTAATAGAAATGGAGCAAAAAAAGAAAACATGAATTGAACTCACGTTTTTCATTGTAAGGAAAAATACTAAAAGAAAAAAACATGGGTTCAACCACTTTTTTCACATAAAGAAAAAAATCTTACACACTTGTGTAAGCAAGGATTCGATCTTAGGTCTCTTACAATTTTGTATGTGTGTTTTCCAATAAGTCGTTAGCCTGTACCTCCATCATATAAGGTAACTAAATTGCATTTATTCTAATTTGTTTAAAATAAAAAAAATAAAAAGATTAAAAATAAAATAAAAATGGTGTGTTATAAAAGGGAATAATATCACATGCATATACAAGGTTTTTAAACATTTTACTAGGAAAAACCAAAGTGGCCTAGTTCTAGCCTTAACATTACAGTGCACTGTAGTAATGCAGCAAAGGTCAATCTTTTTTTTTTTTTTCCTTTCTACAGGGCAAATGTCAAATTTATATTAATAGAATTATTGCCCCTTTGTTGTCTTGTTATTCTTTGGGAAAGTAAATCGCCATTGCAAGTCTTGGGTCCACATTCCCACTCCAGTCAAGTCAAGAGATATACTTTTTCCTAAATGTAGATACACAAGCCACCATAGTTCTCCATAAAATGAACATACTAGAATTCCTAAATTTCCCCTTTTCTTGTGAAATTATATTTTAAAGTGAGCTGAGAGGTGAATCAAATTGGTTTCATCATGAATAAGGGCATACAAGAATTTCCAAATCTGAATGCCAAATTTCATTTCTATTCTAAAGCTTTTAAAAATGCTTTTGCTTATTTCTGGATTTTACTTTTTGATTCATTGAATCCCAAGTTTTTTTTTCCTTTTTTTCTCCTCTTTTTATAGGAAAAACTTCCAACGAGGATTCTTTTATTATCCGTTTTAATTGGTGTGGCTTATTTTAAGCATGATATTATCACTACATAAGCATGTGCGCTTTAAAAGGCTGAGAACTAAACTTTCTTTATGTACATTTTCCTTCTTTAATTTGTATCCACATTATGGATTAACATCAGCTCACTAATAGATTTACTTATATAGAAAAGAAAAGGTCATTCATGTTTACCAAACATTTTTATTGGAAAAGATAAGACCTCGCAACGAATG
Organism: Laguncularia racemosa; assembly: GCA_037954665.1. Taxonomy (NCBI): domain Eukaryota; kingdom Viridiplantae; phylum Streptophyta; class Magnoliopsida; order Myrtales; family Combretaceae; genus Laguncularia; species Laguncularia racemosa. The sequence continues at coordinate 48,128 of JBBMOL010000223.1, read as the reverse complement.
GGTAATTCTTATGTAGACTTGTTCTACATAACTCAAATACTTCAGACATCTAGATGACTAGATCTGTTGGACAAGCCTCCAATTTATATGGGTCCTACGCATAATATATGCACCACTTGGTTTATATAAGAATGGATTTTGTAATACATAGTTTATATATATATATATATGTACACATTATAATTATTAAACAATTTATATAATATATGACTAAGATCATTTAAATAAATAAGATAAAAGATGAGGGCTAATTTGGTCTTTTGCTAGTAGGACTATAAAAGTCACACTCAATTAGGGTTTCTCTCTTTTTCTCATTTGCACACCTATAAACGAAAACCTAAAAAGAGAGAGACTTTACAAAAAACACAAGTGACCTAAGGGAGAATTACGTAGCCAATCCAACAAGTACGCATTTAAATTGTAAATGCACTTAGTTATGATGACGAACATATACATATAAAGTGATTTTGGTATGTTATTAGAGATTAGATATAAGGACGACTTGGAACAAGTGAGGGATCAAACAAATTAGGAATCCCAAGTACAATTAGAGTCAAGTAAGTGTATTAGACTCTAATTTTACATTAGAATTAGTGAATAGATCGATCAATTAAGCTTAGATTCATAGAAATTAGGCTTAAGCATGAAATTGGAGAAGGAAATTAAGGGTTCATGATGAACGGTATTATACACGGTTAAGTACATACTAGTGTACCTGCTTGTGTAAAAGTGCAAGGGGAAACAGTAAAGTACATGACCATAAGTATGATCGTATACTTGGACATGTTGAAAGGGAAATTTTTACAAGAAGATACACAGCCTCTAGCATGACTATGCTCTAGTCCGTATACTACTACATGGCCTCTTCTACAATCGTGTTGTCTAGAAACATCTTCCATTTGATTTTATTTCATTTTACTTGAATCCTAAATAACCAAACATCAAAGAGGGAAGTATACAATTACAAAAATACCTAGACAAAATAGTAAACCTAAATTACTTGCAGTTTAGAACTAAATGTAGTTCTTTATAACTTAACAGGTTTACTTCCTTTCGTTAGAGACACATAGGGCAATAGTAAGAACATCTTTTCAAGCACATGTTTACCTTTTTTTATGGCTTGTGCTTGCTAGGTAGGTGTTTAACAATTGCGAGTAGATAATGATATTAAATGATTAATGAACTTAATTGATGGATGGGATTCGATATATATGTTGTTTGTGCTTAGCTCGACCTAAGGCCCCCATAGTGATAGATTCCTAGAGGGCATCTCGATGATAGGTAGGTTGTGTTGTTCCTAGTGGAAACATGTATCGAAGTGATCAAAGGAAAATTAGGATTATATGGGGCCCGCAGTAACAATTCTCATTAGGACTATATATTGTATGTGAATTAGGGTTATAAGTACCCCTATATTGTAGGTTAATTAATTGAATTTAAATAATCAGAAGAATTGATGTGTTGTATACTATTGCTGCATATAGGCCAGTGATATTGTAACTATGTGGCATGTGTATGCGGGTGCAATATTCACGTACTGAGTTTAGGCTCATCTCCCTTTCATTTTCTTATAGTGGTAAGTGAAAACGATGAACATGTCGACTATGATGAAAATGGAAATTTTGGTAGGACACTACTTGGATGAACACAGGAGAGAACATTATTATTATGTGGATGAAGAGTGATGGAAATTAGAGTAAAATTGTGATTAGAACTATAAGTTATCAAGCTGAGTATATGGAGATAGCTACTAGATTCCTATTTTATATGAGGATAGATGTTATTTTAGATTTTTATGTGAAATTATTTGTGTTGGTTTAAATCATGAGGATTAGAATGACTCACCTGAGAGTCGTTTGTTTATTTTAATGAGTTTATAATGGCATGAATGTAAGTAGAGATGAACAAGTTTAAATTTATATGGATTTTGAAAGCCTTAGTGTGTTGCTTTGTAGTAATAACACGTAGCGAGCTATAATGCTCTAAGTTTTGGGGCGTTATAGTTTAAGTAATATCAGAGCTTAGGTTTTGATGATCCTTAAACTTAGGTTATGATCAATAGAAGTAAGTTTGTAATCTAGAGACCAAAGGTTGATAATCAATAGAAAGTAAGTTGAGATCATTAGAAGATTAAGTACTTGATCTATAGAATCATAAGAAATGAAGAGAGTGGGTAAATTGCAAAACAATTATTGATTGTATTTTATTGTATTTCAATTATTTTATATAATTATACTTTCTTTTAATTTTTTTTGTTTATGTATGAATATACATGAATATATGTGTGGATTTGAGTACATTTAGATGTATACTATCACTAACTTTCCCTACTAACTCTAACTTTGGAATTATTCTATTGTCTCAATTTCAAATAGAATGCCTCTTGGGAGAAACATCGTTCGAGGCTCTTCTGTTGCTAGGTAGGGTAGAGATGCCCTAGAGGAAAGGAATCCTCAAGGACCACCTCAACAGGGAACCTTAAAGTAAGCTAGTGTCACAAATACCCAACTACTAAAGACCGTCAATACTCTAGTAAAGATGTTAGCATAGCAACAATAGCAGGCCATAAGACCCTTAAAGCCTACAAAAGAACCATGTGGATTAGACAAATTTGTCCGGTTGGCTAAAGAATTTCATCCACGGATTGATGATCTAATTGAGGTTGAACATTGAATCAATGAGATAGAGAAGACTTTCGAAACTTTCATGGTCCTTGATGATAGAAAGATGAGGTTTGTTGCATATATGCTGAAGGGATTAGCTACTGAATGGTGGACTAGTACGTCCCGATTAATAGGAGCTCCTATTCAATGGTAGAGGTTTAAGGAGCTATTTTATGAGAAGTACTTTCCCAATAGTATCAAGGACAAAATGGAAGCTAAATACTACAACTATCAGCAAGGCAATAGAACTATGGAAGTATATGAAGCGAAGTTGCACCGCTTGATCATGTTCCTACTAGAGTCAGTCCCCATTGATGATGCATTAAAAGTAAGAAGGTTTATGAGAGGCTTGGAACCTACCCTTCAGCATGAAGTGAGGGACTTCCAGTTGATTACTTATGCAGAAGTAGTTGATAAGGCAAAATATCCAAAGCAAAGTTAGAAGAGAATAGAGGAACAACTATTTCGTAGATCAGGAACTGTATTGGGGAAAAGACCTACCTCAAGTATGCCTTATATGAATAAAGGAAAGAAGCCAACTGTATGTCAAGCCAGACCTATGGCTTATGCACCTAGACCCCTTTAAATTAGGCCAGCACCCCTAGCATTACCTCTACCACCATAGGCAAGATTAGGGAAGAGATGTCCCTAGTTTTTAGGACCCCATGATCTACAACAATGCAGTTGGCCTGAAGGAGCATGTTTCTGTTGTAACAAGATAGGTTACCCTAGCAAAAATTGAATAAAAAGAATCATCCCTTTGACTTTCTACTATACTTATAAGAAGAGAGGGCATAGGTCATTTGAATGTGGTGCCTCCCAAAATCAGGTGATTGCACCTTAACAAACACAACAACCAATAAGACTTGCACCTAAGGGACCAATGGGTAAACCTCAACATGTTAGACAAAGATAGAAGGCACCTAGTAAAGTGTTTGCATTACAACAACAATAGCAGCAGGATGCCCTAGATTAGAATACTATTGCAGGTACATTGCTTATTAACTCAAACATTGCCAATGTATTATTTGATATGAATGCAATGCATTCCTACATATGACCCTTTTTCATGCATATATGTGGGTTGAAAATAATGTCATTGAATGATGTTATGATTGTAAATACTCATTTTGGAGTGAGAGGAAAACTAGATCATACGTATAAGGATGTAGAGATTGTAATACAAGGAAAGAAAATGCTAGCAGAGTTGTTTGTATTAGAGATGATAGAATTTAATTTGATTTTAGGAGTGAATTGGCTATCTAAACACTATACCACTATAGATTATTGCAATCTAGTGGTTTATTTTAATTTCCCCAATGAAAAACAAATTGTATTCAAGTTAGATGCATAGACCTGCAACTCTTCCTACATATGAATTGTGGAATAAAGGGAGATTGTTGGCATTGTCAATAGAGGCAAGACAAGCCATGAAGTTAAAAGATTTGTGTATAGTTAGAGAATATGCAAATGTCTTTCTAGAAAATTTGCTAGGCTTACCACCAGTCAAAAAGACAAAGTTCTACATTAATTTGGTACCACGAATAGTACCAATATCTAAAGCACCTTATAGAATGGCACCTACTAAATTGTTTGAATTGAAGACTTGACTTCAAGGGTTGTAAGACACTGGGTTTATCAGACCAAGTATCTCATCATGGGGTACTCTAGTATTGTTTGTTAAGAAAAATGATGGGAGTATGAGACAGTGTATAGATTATAGGGACCTGAACCAAGTCACAATGAAGAAAAAATACCCCCTCCTTAAGATTAATGACCTATTTGACCAATTACAAAGAGCTCAAATCTTCTCCAAAATTGACTTAAGATTAGGGTACCATTAGTTGAGGATCAAGGAAGAGGATACACAGAAGACTGCCTTTAGGACTTGGTATAGGCATTACAAATTTCTAGTGATACCTTTTGGATTGAAAAATGCTCCAGCAGCCTTCATGGGCTTGATGAACAAAGTACTCAAAGACTGGCTAGATTAGTTTATGGTAGCATTTATAGATGAAATCCTCATCTATTCCAAGAGTCCGGAAGAACATGAAGCACATCTTAGAAGGGTACTGGGAAGAATAAGGGAAGAGAAGTTGTATGTTAAATTTAGCAAATGTGAATTTTGGTTGGAATAGGTATCTTTCTTAGGGCATGTGATAAATAAGGAAGGCATATCAGTAAATCTTGAGAAAGTAAAAGTAGTGAGTGACTGGCTAAGACCAAGAATTATGACAAAGGTCAAAAGTTTTCTAGGGTAATATTACAAACGCTTTATGAAAGGATTTTCTCGTCTGGCAACTCTCATAACACAATTGACAAATAAGATAGCCAAGTTTGTGTGGAATGAAGATTGTGAAAATAGCTTCACAACACTAAAGAAGAAGTTAGTGACAACTCCTGTGTTAACCCTACCAAAGACAGGAGAAGAATTTGAAGTCTTTAGTGATGCTTTAACTCAAGGTTTGAGGTGTGTGCTTATGTAGAATGGGAGAGTCATTGCATATGTCTTTCACCAACTAAAACCTTATGAGAAGAATTACCCCACATACCTAGAACTGGCAACTGTGATCTTGGCACTAAAATTGTGGAGACATTATTTATATGGTGAGAAGTGTAAAATCTTTATAGATCATAAAAGCTTAAAGTATCTATTTACGCCGAAAGACTTAAATATGAGGCAAAAGAGGTGGTTGGAATTAATAAATGATAATGATGTGGAGATCTATTATCACCCTAGAAAAGCAAACATGGTTGCAAATGCTTTGGGCTAAAAAAAGCATATGAACATTGTAGCATTAGTCACCTCTCAAAGACAAATATTAGAAGATATACGTAAGCTTGAATTAGAGATGGTGACACAAGAAGTGGGAAACAGGTTAGCTACACTTAGTATTCAACCTAATATCGTTGATCAAATTAAAACTACGTAAATTGGAGATCTTATAATTTAGAAGATTAAAAGAAAAATATAACAGTGTAAAGCCACTAAATTCAATATAGATGTTGAAGGGGTGGTTAAATATGGCACAAGATGGTGTGCTTCAGATAACATGGGGTTTAAAAAGGAAATCATGAAAAAAGCCCATTACTTATGATATACAATACACCCAAAAAGCACCAACATGCATAAAGACTTAAAGAATAATTATTGGTGGAAAAATATGAAGTGGGAGATAGTGAAATATGTATCTAGATGTCTAACCTATCAATAAATCAGGATTGAGCACCAAAGACCAGTTGATTAGTTATAGTCACTTCCTACACCTAAATGGAAGTGGGAATATATAACTATAGATTTTGTGACAACCCTCTCGAGAACTAAGGAAAAATAAAATGCAATATGGGTAATTGTAAACAGAGTGATTATATCTACCCATTTCCTACCAATTAAGGTGGACTATAGATTAGAGAAGCTAGCACAACTGTACATTAAGGAGATTGTCATATTACATGGTGTATCGGCCTCTATCACATCTAACATGAGTACTCAATTTGTGAGTAGGTTCTGAAAAAGTCTACTTTAGGCTTTAGGACCAAACTCTAGTTTAATACTACATTTCATCCTCAAACAAATAGGCAATCTGAGAGAAACATCCAAATTTTAAAAGATTTATTACAAACTTATGCATTGGATCATGGGGGTAATTAGAGTAATCACCTACCTTTTGTGGAATTCGCATATAATAATAGTTATCAAGCTACAATCCAAATGGCTTCATATGAAGCATTATATGACAGGAAATGCAGATTTCCCCTACATTGGAATGAATTCGAAGAAATATGGATACTAGGACTAAAGATGGTGTAGGAAGCAGTAAACAAGGTCAGAGTGATAAGGTAGCAAATTCTACTAGCCTAGAGTCGCTAGAAAAGTTATGCAGATAAGCGATAATGCCCCTTGGAATTTCAAGTCAGGAACAAAGTTTTATTAAAGATATCTCCAACTAAAGGGGTAATTAGATTTGAATTGCAGGACAAGCTGAATCCAATATATGTAGGTCCATTCGAGATTTTGGAAAGAGTTAGATTAATTGCTTACAGGTTGGCTCTACCACTAAGTCTGGCTAGGGCATATGATGTGTTTCATGTATCAATGTTAAGGCAATGTATACCAAATCTAGACCAAGTAGTGGCTTTGGAATCTTTAAAAGTACAGCCAGATTTATAATCTATTGAGAGACCTATAAGAATAGTTGACACAAAAGAGCAACTATTAAGAAAAAAGAATAATTCCATATGTCAAAATATAGTGGACAAATCAAATAGAACCAGAAGTAACTTGGGAATTAGAAAAAGAAATGAGAAAGAAGCATCTAGAACTTTTTCCAATACTAAATAACTTTCAAGAATGAAAGTTTTTATGAGGAGAGAATGTAATACACAATTTAGAGAACACAAGCGACCTAAGGAAGAATCAAGTGGCTAATCCAACAGGTAAACATTTGAATCATAAATGCACTTAGTTATGATGATGAACATATACATATAAAGTGATTTTGATATGTTACTAGAGATCGGATCAAAGGATAGGTTGGAACAAGCGAGAGATCAAACGAATTGGGAATCCTAAGTATAATCTGAGTCAAGTAAATATATTAGACTCCAATTTTACATTAGAATTAGCGAATACATCGATCGATTAGACTTAGATTCATATAAATTAGGCTTAAGAATGAAATTGGAGACAGGAATTGAGGGTTCGTGATGAAAAATATTGTACACTGTCAAGTACACACCCGTGTGCCTACCCGTGTATAAATATGAGAAGGAACAGTAAAGTATACAGCCATAAGCACGACCATTACCTAGGTGTGCTGAAATGGTGATTTTTATAATAAGGTACACAGCCATAAGCATGACTGTGTACCTGAGTGTGTTAAAAAGGTAATTTTTATAAGAAAATACATGGCCTCAAGCACGACCGTGCTTTAGCTCGTACACTACTACACAGCCTCTTCCACAATCGTATTGTTCAAGAACATCTTCCATTTGATTTTATTTCATTTTACTTCAATCCTAAATTACAAGTTAATCATAACCAAACATCGAGGAGGGAAGTATATAATTAAAAAATACCTAAACAAATTAGTAAACCTAAATTACTTGTAGGTTAGAACTAAATGTAGTTCTTTGTAACTTAACAAGTTTACTTCTTTTCGTAAGAGACGCACTAGACTATAGTTGGAACAGCTTTCCAAATACGTGTTTATCTTATTTTGTTGGTTGTGCTTACTAGGTAGTTGCTTAACAATTGTGAGTAGATAATGATATTAAATGATTAATGAAATTAATTGATGGATGGGATTTGATGTGTATGTTGTTTGTGCTTAGCTAGACTTAGGAGCCTATAGTAGTAGATTCCTAGGGAGCACCTCAATAATTAGTATGCCATGTTGTTTCTGGTAGAGCCATGTATTGAAATAATCTAAGGTAAATTAGGATTAGATAGGGCACACAATAGCAATTCCCATTAGGACTATATATTGTATGTGAATCAGGATCATAAATACCCCTATGTTGTATATTGATTAACTGAATTTAAATAATCAAAAGAATTAATGTGTTGCATACTACTGTTTCATATATGCCTATGATATTGTAACTGTGTAGCATGTGTATGTGGGTGTCATATTTACAAATTGAGCTTAGGCTCATCTCCCTTTCATTTTTTTAGTGGCAAGTGAGAACAATGAACATGTCGACTATGATAAAAATGAAAATTTAGTGGGACATTACTTGGATGAATACAGGACAAAACATTACTGTTATGTAGATGAAGAGTGATGGAAATTAGAGTACAATTATGATTAGAACTATAAGTTGCTAAGCTGAGCATATGGAGATAGTTATTAGACTCCTATTTATATAAACGTTTATATGAGGATAGATGTTATTTTAGATTTTCATGTGGAATTATTTATGTTGGTTTAAATCATGAGGATTGGAATGACTTACCTAAGAGTTATTTGTTTATTTTAATGAGTTTATAATGGTATAAATATAAGTAGAGATAAATAGGTTTAAATTTGTATGGAATTTTAAAGCTTTAACGTATTATTTTATAATAGTAACACTAGAAAGCTGAAATGTTTTAGGTTTTAATACGTTATAGATTTCGATGGTAAATGATAATCTATAGAATATGAAATTTAACATACAAGATATGTTGTTGGAATGATGAACTCTCAGGAGTTATCAACTAAAGAGAGGGTCAAAACAAGGCAACCGACTTGTTCTCATCCCAATCATGCCCCCACTCCCGTCTTGAGCACTAAAGAGAAGAGTGCCATATATAATTAGTTGGGGTCAGAGATGGTCAAATGAACATTGTCTACAGCCTCCTGCAAAATTGGGACACTAATTCTATAATTATGTGAATTAAAGCTCCTTACTGATTGATGGGTATGATACACGGCCATGGGTATGAGAACTGAGAAGCATGAATATTCCTCTAGTGAAACGTGGATCCAACATGGCAAAAAAAAAAAAAAAGGTAAGAATAAATGCAACACAAACACACTACCACAAAATTTTCATTCCAATCAAAACATAAAAAAGCTCCGAATTTAGAAAAGAATAGTCCAACTCATGGTATAATGTAAGATAGAGTTTGGATTTTGTCGCATTTTTATTTATATTGCCATGACCACGATCACATCGTCCCAAAGCAGCTTCTATTAATTGATGATGGTGATGTTACCCTAGGTAGCTTCTGCCCTCTCTTACCGGCCTACATGTGCAAGTGAATGCCAGTGGTGTAGCATCGTCGTTATATGCTAATATCTATGGCCAGTAATTTTAGTACATGGTAATATTGTTTGGGATCGTTCATTGTGAGATGTTTGTAAATGTAGTGTATATAACTAATTTTCTCACATCATGGTAAGGAGAAACTGCATGGGCTCTCTCGAATGATGGAATTCATTATTTGCTCGTGTTGGGAAAGTCGTAAATTTGAAATTTGCCTAAACTCGAACTGTATTTTATCAGGTATGCTGTGGATTCAATTCTAATAAACAAAAGCCTGTCTTTTAGCGGTTAGTGTTAACTATGAGATTTTCGGACCAATCATTACAGTTGACAGCAGAATACGACCAAATCAATGTGGACTCTGTGGACCTACCTGCCTGTTTGGTCAACTTGGGCCCTTGCCTGTCTATACAGCTTGGCACCTGGCACCTAATTAAAAGTGCCATCCAATTAATACTTATATTATTGAGTAAATTAATACTACACATCTAGAAAAATATATTAGCACATCTTAAATACTATGAATTTCTTAGATATTAGGTGTGTAGATATCATTCTCCATTATAACCCCTCCAATTAAAATCCAATCGTCACATATTAATTTCTGTTGATTTTCTAATAATATAACAATACTTATACTACACATAGTAAAAAGATGCTACATTCCTCTTTGAATTTTTTTTTCTTTTTTCAAAAAAAAAATTAAAATAATTGCAATCTGCCATTTTAGGTTTTCAATGAATGTAGAAATCAAATTTCCAAGAATGAACAAAAGCGAAAAACCTTAATAGGCATTCAAACCCTTTATAATTGGTTAATACTTGTCATCCATGCCGTGCATCATTCATAATTCATATATAATGAAGTCTCAATAGAGGAGTTACCAATGGTCCAAGTCGACTGAATCATGCAGCCCATCTTACCAGTAAAATTCCCATTGGATTTAGTCCTATAGCTATATTTCCTAAACACACTATATCTGTTGGTTTGCCTTGATAAGGAAGACGATAATTGCCTCCCCTGATAACGCAGCTATAGGGACTAGACTCGCAAATTCAACCACGATCAGTAAGAATCACAACCTGCAACCAGAAATAAACATTAAGTATACTAGCCCAAGCCAACCTAAATTAAGAGAATATTCTATATATTGTTCAAGAAATTAAAAGGGTTTAGCTTTAGTATGTGGAAAACGGAAATCAGCATATTCTTTTTTTTTTTCTTTCTTTTATATGATATTCCATGCAAATTAAACCTGAATTGCGGTTGCAGCGATGAGTGGGCCGAATATGTTGCCACCAGAGGACGGTGGTTGGCATCCGCCAGGATGATGGTTCCTTGGAGGCTATTACGATTTTGACCCGCACTATTAAAGTTGTATGAAGCTCGCATTAAAATAATGGTAAATAGTCCCTATATATATAGAAACATCGAGAAAGTACAAAAATACAAAGGGCTATTAATGAATGTTTAGAGCATTTGTTAAATGCAACCAAAAAGAAAGAAAAAAAACAACATGATTAAAAATAAATCTTTTTACCTCTTAACATTTGCTTGAAACCTATTATAATTTTCCAATTATAAAGAAGGTATCAAGAAAAAAAAAAGTATACTAAGAATCCTACACATCTATATTAAGAATCATGAAATATTCCATGTTTTTATTAAATCATTTAAATCATCCAATTTTAGGTCAAAATTAAATCAAATTCTATATATTCAAAATGAACCGTTGAAGTATTTATGTCTATATATTATTGTACCATTTAAATCTATATTTAAAACATAAAGCACTTAATTAAATTTTGATATATACTGATAAAGATCACCAGCAACAACAAACTGATAGAGATCTACGGCACCAGCAACAACAAACTGATAGAGATCCACCACAACTGATAGAGATTAGTAGCAACACCAACAACAACAAACAGCAGCAACAATCATCATCAGCGGCAAGTGATAGAGATCTACGGCAACTGATAGAGATCAGCAGCAGCACCAACAACAACAAACAACAGATGCACAGCAACAAGATAACGATCAACAACAACAAGATAATGATTAACAACAGCAACAAAATCATGACAACAACAATCTGAATCACCCCAAATCACCAACAAGATTACTACAATAGATTTGTATCAAGCAATGTGATAAATACAAATAACAAAAGGAACTATGAAAATGTATCTTTATATACAACAACAAAACAAGCAATTGAAGATGTAATTTCTCCTTTACAATTAACATTGTGAATCTTCTACATGGTATCAGAGTTTCTCCTCTACACCTAAACTAAACCAAACCTCCACCAACTAACCTCACGAAACCATGACTTCCGAAGATACATCAACAATCATCAAAAACAACATAGAACCATCCCAACCCCTCATCATGATAACAATACACAACTCCATCAAACTCAACAACTCCAACTATCTCTCTTGGAAAACCTAAATTGAAGCCATTCGCATAGGATATGACCTGTCCAAATTCATCAATGGCTCTCATCCACCACCACCAACCACTATCACGGTGGAAGACAGCATCACACCAAACCCAGCCTACCTCACCTGGCGACGCCAAGACAAGCTGCTATTTAGAGCACTTATTAGCACAATATCCTCCAACACAGTTCCCCTAGTTACACACGCAGACACCTCTCTACAAGCCTGGCAAATCCTTGCCAATACCTATGCCAAACCCACCAATAGCCACATCAAACAACTGAAAGACAATCTGAAACACATCACCAAAGGCTCCACCTCCATCACTGACTACATGCAATCCATCAAAATCCGTGCTGATGAACTTGCAGCACTTGGAAAACCCCTTGATCATGAAGATCTTATTGAAAAAATCCTTAAAGGCCTAGATGAATCTTATCAACCTGTCATTGATTCCATTAACAGCCGTGACAATCTCATTTCCTTCGATGTGCTACACGAGAAACTCATCAACAAAGAGCTCTCCCTCCATCACATCTCCCTCCCTGCCTCTACCTTTCCTAATCGGCTCATACCTCTTAAGTTCGCTCCAATCGCTGACCTCCTTGCCATCGTCTGAATCGACCATTCCCTAACTCTCCTTCCCCTGCTCCTCTAACCACACTACCTGCCCGCTCATTCCCCAACACCACCTCTCGCTCACCTCGCCCTTCCTTGGCCGATGCCAATGGTGTCGTCAACAGGGGCATGTTGTCGCACATTGCCCTCTATTTCGTCAACAACATCCTCACGCGTAACCCCCTACTCTGTTCATTTAATCCTCTCCTTCCCCTCGCCCTCTTCCTTTGCAGACACGGGCCAACACTGTGGTCTCCACTCCTGCTCCTTGCTCCTAGTTGCTGGACAGTGGTACCACTCACCATGTCACCACCGATCTCAACAATCTTGCTTTCTACAACCCCTACGACAACACGGATGAAATCCTCATCGGCGACGGCTCCGGGCTCCCCACCACACACATTGGTTCCACATCTCTGCCCACCTCCTCTCACTCTTTTAACTTAATTAATGTTCTATGTGTTCCCTCTATGCATCGCAATCTTCTATTTGTTTCTCAGTTCTGCAAATCTAATGACACCTCAATCGAATTCTTACCTTCTTCGTTCCATGTGAAGGATCTCCGAATAGGAACAATTCTCCTTTGAGGATGCACTAAGGATGGCATCTACATTTGGCCTCCCACCACATCGCCACTTCTTGCTTTCTCCAACACTGTCACATCTCTTCCTATCTGGCACCATCGACTCGGGCATCCCTCCCTACCAATCTTCAAGCATCTCCTCCACTCCAGCAACTTAGCAGCACCTAACTTAGCACATTCTACATTTACTTGTACTTCTTGCCATTGCAATAAAAGTCATAAGCTCCCTTTTGCTACTTCTTCTTTAACTTCTTCCTCTCCTCTCGAATTGATCTTCACTGATGTATGGACATCTCCCATTACGTCTATAAATAACTACAAATACTATGTCATCTTTGTTGACCACTACACCAAATACATATGGCTCTTTCCACTTAAACGCAAATCTAACATTCTACATGTCTTCATACACTTCAAATAGCTTGTAGAACATCATCTCAATCGCGCCATTAAAACACTTTACTCGGACAATGGGGGTGAATATCAGGTTCTCTCGAACTACCTTGCCACTCAGGGCATCTCTCACCTCACATCCCCTCCTCACACACCTGAGCACAACGGCTACTCGGAACGTTGTCATCGACATATTGTTGAAACCGGCCTTACTCTCCTCTAGCATGCATCAATGCCACCAATCTATTGGACCTATGCATTTCTCACTGCCGTCTACCTCATCAACCGCCTTCCAACTCCAACACTTCACAACCTGTCTCCATTTTCCAAACTCTTTGGCACCACACCTCATTATACTAAGCTTCGAAGCTTTGGTTGTTTGTGCTATCCTTGGCTGCGAGCATACACTAAGCACAAACTTGAACCTCGCTCATTGTCATGTGTGTTAGTTAGCTACTCCTCTACTCAAAGTGCTTACCTCTGCCCCCACATACCCTCTGGTCGCATCTATGTCTCTCGCCATGTTCGCTTTGTTGAGTTTATCTACCCCTTTAGCCAATCCCCAGCTATCACAACCAACTCTGTGACACCCACGAAGTGGTGCTCCCTCCATCTTCCCCTCCTTACACCATCCTCCCAACAACCCCTCCACCCCACCTCTACTTCATCCTCCCTACCTCAACCCTCTGTTGTCCCACCTAATCCCACCCCCACTACTTCCACCTTCCTCTCCCCGCCCCCCATCCTACCCCCCATGTACCATCATAACTCGCTCCAAACATAACATTTGCAAACCCATCCAAAAACTCAACCTCCTTGCAACTGTTCCACCTATACTTCATGAAGCCCGAACCATCACTCAAGCCCTCAAAGATTCCAATTGGAGGGCTGCTATGCCCGATGAGTTCAATGCTCTCATTCGTAATGGCACATGGGAAGTCATAGCCCTACAACCTCATCACAATATCATCGGCTGCAAGTGGATTTTTCGTACTAAATTTCTTCCTAACAGCTCTCTTGACAGGTACAAAGCTTGATTAGTTGCCAAAGGGTTCCATCAACGCCCTTGTGTAGACTATACTGAAACTTTCAGTCCTGTCATCAAGCCAGTCACCGTCTGGCTCATCCTTAGCTTGGCAGTAAGCGGCCCGACCGCTCCATCAACTTGATGTCAACAATGCCTTTCTCTAAGGAACTCTCCAAGACGAAGTATACATGGCTCAACCTCCCGGCTTCATTGATCCTGATCATCCTCATCACGTGTGCAAACTTCGTAAAGCCATCTATGGTCTTAAACAAGCTCCCTGCGCCTGGTATCATGAACTTCGTCAACACTTGCTCTAATCTGGCTTTCGCAACTCCATGGCAGATTCATCCTTGTTCATCCTTAAGTCCCACAACATTACTATTTACCTTCTTGTTTATGTTGATGATATCATCATTACAACTAACGACACCTCCACTGTCACTAAGTACATTCACTCCCTTGCCAGTCGTTTCTCCATCAAAGACATGGGGTTCCTCCACTACTTTCTTAGCATTGAAGTCCTTCCGAGTACAGCTGGTCTATTTCTCAATCAACGATAATATGTTGAAGATCTTCTTCATCGGACAAATATGACTGATGCCAAACTGGTCACCACACCACTTGCGGTCTCACCTTCTTTAGTTCTCCATGATGGCTCGCCCCTCACTGATCCTCAGGAGTTCCGTCACGTGGTTGGCAGCCTCCAATACCTCTCTCTCACTCGCCTAGACATAGCCTACACTGTCAACAAAATTTCCCAATTCATGCATCAGCCTACTACAACACACTGGCAAGCAGTAAAACGTCTCCTTCGATATCTTCACGGCACATCAGCACATGGAATCACCCTTCACAAATCGTCTGTTCTGAATCTTCATGCATGCTCTGATGCTGACTAGGCTGGTGACAAAGATGATTATACATCTACCAGTGCCTAAATTGTCTACCTCGGTCGAAATCCCATCTCGTGGAGTTCCAAGAAACAACACATCGTTGCACGTTCCTCCACTAAAGCTGAATATTAGGCAGTTGCATCTACTACAGCTGAGCTACGATGGATTTGCTCCTTACTGCAAGAACTCTGCCTACCCACTAATCAACCTCCAGTAATCTATTGTGACAATGTTGGGGTAATGAATTTTTGCTCCAATCCTGTCTTTCACACACGAATTAAACATGTCGCACTTGATTACCACTTCACCCGTGAACAAGTTCAACATGGTCTACTTTGGGTCTCTCACATATCGTCCTCCAACCAACTCGCAGACGCTCTCACTAAACCACTTCCCCGCTCTCATTTTCAACTCCTAATCAACAAGGTTGGACTAAGTATACCACCGTCCATCTTGCGGGGGCATGATAGAGATCACCAACAACAACAAATTGATAGAGATCCACGGCAATTGATAGAGATCAGCAACAGCACCAACAACAACAAACAGCAACAACAATCATCATTAGCAACAAGTGATAGAGATCTACGGCAACTGATAGAGATCAGCAATAGCACCAACAACAACAAAGAGTAGCAACAATCACGGCAACTAATAGAGATCAACAACAGCACCAACAACAACAAACAGCAGCAACAAACAATAGATGCACAGCAACAAGATAACGATCAACAACAGCAACAAAATCATGACAACAACAATCCGGATCACCCCAAATCACCAACAAGATTACTACAATAGATTTGTATCAAGCAATATGATAAATACAAATAACAAAAAGAAGTATGAAAATGTATCTTTATATACAACAACAAAACAATCAATTGAAGATGTAATTTCTCCTTTACAATTAACATTGTGAATCTTCTACATTGACATCCTTCCTCGTATTCGTAAGTTCTTATTATATTTTGCTACTGATGAAAAACAAAAGTCTTCTCAATTATCCAATATGACCATGGGTAGAAGCAAATTTCCAATTCATCTTCAGGCGTGTAATTTACTTTTTTTTTCCTTCCTTTTTTTTTCATTATTTCAGAATAGAAAAACAAACTAAAAGAATGTTATTTTTGACCTCATATTTGTCCACTCCAGAATCCTTTTGTAGGAGCGTTGCCATGCATAATTCTCCGGTTGCTGCAAGGACAACTCCATAGCACAGGTTTTCCTCGAAATAACATAAAATCTTCTCTTTCAAATCCTGAAAACATGTTACAATCCAGCATCATAGAACGATGTACCATACAAGTTCAAGCAAATTATACTACTATCCATAGATGAGATAGCCAAAGAATTGAGTTTTGTATCCGAAGGTATTATACACATATATAACCTATACAATGCTTTGTTGTTTTAACAAATTGGTAAATAACTGAACGTAGAACGTTTCCCTTATGAGAATTTAAGAGTTATTTTTTACTCTAATGTATTACTAACAACAATAAATGGAACTGAGTTTCACTTGATTTCGAAAACGTTGCATTGCATATGGCATAATAAGGGACCATTGTAATGTAACTACTGCATCGTCGTCGTCGCGCGCGAGTTATCCATTGAAGGAGAGGAGGGCTACAGCTCTTGCTTAGCAAACATCCGCGAGCAAAACACCCCCACCGACTACACCATCAACAAAATGCAAACACAACAACTGCCCAGGTAAGTTCTAATCTTGCTCCTTTATTTAGATTTAATAATAAGTAACAATAAAATTGTAAGCCTATTCAAAATGATTGGACAGATCACTTGGCTTTTAGTTTTATATGGAATTTTGTAGTTTCGTAGACTATCAAACAAGACAATATAAATCTCAACTCCGAGAAAGTTTTCTAAGACAACCATCGGCCACCCATTCGTACTTTACTACTAAAAGAGAAAAACAACTAACTTTTTTTTTTTTCTTTGGTGGTTAAACCCTAAATACACAAGTATCTGTTTACGCCCATATTTATATAGATAGTTTACAAATATACACATATATGGGTATAGCATATCATTGAATCTAAAAACAGTGATCGCATTTTGTCAATTCAATGAGAGACATGCAGATCATAATATTTTTAGGCGAATTATCATAGTTTCCAATATGGTACAGCTAGAAGATTTTTTTTTTTTTTCAATAAAGGAGATCCTATAGAGTATTATAGATTATAAAAAAATTTTGTGCAATTTTGTATTATATATATACATATATATATGTAGAGGACTAAAATTTAATTATAATAGAATAGATTAATAACAACTTAGATTGATTATTTGGAACAGTAATATAGTAAATGATTAGGTCCATATCTTGGAATATTTTAGAGAATTTTGACTTAGTTTTGTGAAAGTCTAATATTATTATTATTTTATTATTCCACATGGTGACATTCTATTGGTAGATAACATAATGTAGCTAATATAAATAGCCATGTAGCAAATTAACTATACACAATTTTCCAATAATAGAAAACAATTATTTTTGTGCTCTGTTTCTTCTTCCTTCTATATTACTGTTACTATGGCTAGCACATATAACACCGAATATTCCTTCCTGTTGTGTGTGCTCGTGTTGATATAGAATAGTGGTTTCTACATAGAATTTGTTAGATTTCATTGTATGCTTTCTTGTTGAAGCGGAATAGCCTAATTTGCGGTGGAAGTCTGCAAATAAATTCTTACTTTAGTAAACGTCATATGGTATCAGAGCAAGTGGTAAAGATTCATTATTGAAATCGAAAATCACGAATTTTGCTAGAATTTCAAATTCTGCAATTAGACATTCATCAATTACGGATCCGATGTTTCTTTCGGGATCGAATAATCCCAAGATGGTCATTGGGAATTTAGTTTTTAATGGAAACAACCATTTGGGATAGAGTAGGTCCATAAAAATGGGTCTTTAAGTGAAATTAAAACTTGGATTTATGGATGGTACAATCTTGAAACCAGTAGAGTCATCATCAAAGTTTGTTAAGTAGCCAAGATGCAATTATATAATGCATTGTTGGCTTCTTAATTCAATGGTCAGTGAGATTTTGTAGAGCTTTCTTTATGCGCAATCAACAAAGCAATTATGGGAGGAATTTTGGAATAATACAATGTTTTGAATGGCCCTTTAGTGTTTCAATTACAACATGAGATTTATAATTTGAAACAAAGAAATCAAACAGTAGTTGTCTATTAAAATAAACTCAAGAAATGCTAAGACTAGTTGCAACAACTACGAGCTTTTCTTAAATGCATATGTGGCGTTATGACAGGTTGTTTGTGTAACATAAAAAAAAAAAAAGTATTTGGAATTCAAATCATAAAGTAAACTCATGCGGTTCTTAAAGGGTTTAAACAAATATATGATGGAGTGAGAAACCAAATATTGTCAATAGATCATATTCCAATAGTCAATAAAGCTTTTTATTTGGTACAGTAGATTGAGAAACAAAGGCAAATAACACCAGTATTTTCATTTGATGTTGATGGAGCAGCTTTTAACATTCGTAATAGAGGAATTTCGATTGGCAAAAGAAAGAACAAAGTTAAACCCTTTTGTAAACATTGCAAAACAGAAGGATACTCAATAGAAAATTGCTTTCAAATTGTTGGATACCCTAAATGGTTTAAAGGGAAAAGAGTGCAAAAAGAAAAATATTCGAATTTTGTTGGAAACATTGTAGTAGGAGAAGAAATAAAGCACAACAGTTTGAGCTCAATGATACAAATCTTGTAAAAGAAGAAAAATAGTTTGATAGTAATGATCAAAGGATAATGTAGAGTATGTGTCAAGAAATGTTTCGATTAATGAAAGAGAGAAAGGAACATAATAAAGTCATGGTGAATAACGCCCAGTTTGCAGGTACATTTGATTCATCTTTTTGTTTCAATGCTTTCGATAATAGTATGTCTTCTTGGATAGTAGATATAGGTGCTACAAATCACATGACTCATTTTTATAATATACTTCATGACATTTCTGATCTTGAGCATCCTATTAAAGTCAATCTATGTGATGGAAGATGGATTATAGTGAAGAAAACAGGAACTATTTCTGTTTCATCATTCCTAGTTTTACGAAATGTGCTCTATTTACTGGAGTTTACACACAATCTTCTTGTTGTTTAGAACTTAGTTAAAAACCACAATCTCATTGCAATTTTTAATTCATCTAGATGTATATTTCAGGACTAGAACCAGATGTCCACCATAGTAGTAGTTAAAGCCATAGGTAGGTTCGTTAAGTTCTCTAATTTGGTTTTGATGTTAACAAAAGAGGAATAATGTGTAACGTATGTTTGAGCTTGTCAGAAGTTGTTTCAGAAGATAGTAAGTGAATTTGTCTAAATTGAACAAAGAGACAGAAGCTTGTTCAAAACCTTCAAAGGTGTTATACAAACTGTTTTTGTTCTATCAGAAGGTATTTCAGAAGTTGTGTAGTGTATCCGTAGTTCTCGTGTTAATCTTTCAGAAGCACTTTCAGAACCTTTACAACAGGAGAACAGCTGACAGGTTTGTTTCAGAAAGACTTTGAAATTCTTTACAACAGGAGGATAGTTGACAGGTTTGCTTCAGAAGCTCTTTCAGAACCTTCTATGCCTATCACAAATTTTTTCCAGATTTCATTCTAATTTTTGTATCAATGGTTTTTAATAAATTTCAAAGCCTAGCTCCACGTGTCAAGTATATTTGGGTAATATACTTGATGTGTTTTACTAAAGTTAGATTTTATATCATGGGGTTTTTAATTTACATAAATTTTTTACAAGATTTTATTCAAAGATTTTATTTTATGATAAAGTAAAATCATATAAGATTTACAAGTTTTATCAAGATTTAAATCTAGATATTTGAGCTATATTTTGGGAGATCCAGCAGTTACAAAGATAAGGATAAGAAATATGGTTGTTACATGAAGATATGGTTCCACGATATATGGGATATCAAGATAAGGTTCCATAATGTGAGGGATATCTTCAACAAACTTGGTCCAATGAATATCTCCAAAGAAGATCTCGGTCAAACTAATTTATCCAAGTTTATCCTCATCAAAATATCACGAGAATGCAGATTTTCTCCAACAAGTTCAACTTATTTTTGAAATACAAAATTTCAAAAATAAATTCAAGCTTGTCACATGGAGCTCCATGAACATTACATTCTCCAACAAAGTAACCGTTATGTCCTCTACATAAAAGGAATGTTCAAGCTAAATAAAAAATAGAGAGAGAACGTTCTTCTTAGAATCAAGCACACAGAAAAGTTGAAAGCTCATACATCTTCAGGCGAAAATTTTTTATATATGTGTGATCCAATTTGTAGAGGAAATTTGATATTCCTCATTGTTATTGTGATTCCTTTCTTGTATGAGGAATTAAGAGTTGTTTCATCACTATAATTTGAGTGATTAGCTTAGTGAAGAAGCTAGAGAGACTCAGTAGTGAGACTTCGCCTTGAAGAGGCTTATTTTGTATACTCTCAATTTTATTGATATAGTGAAACACAACCGGTAAAGATAACCGGGACCCCGACATGGAGCTAGAAGAGAGGACTAATGCTCGAGGCGGAACCTCTATAAATCTCTAAGCATTTTATTCTTCTCTACTCATTTTATTTATTACACATTATTATTTTTCATTTTTGTTGCTCATGTCATTTTGTTAGTCAAGAGACTTTGGATAATTTGCAAAAATTGAAATTTTAAGTAATTAATCAATTCAACCCCCCCCCCCCCCCCCCCCCCCTCTTGATTAATCTAATTGGGACCAACAATTGGTATCAGAGCAGAACTCATTTATTTTAAGTGATCCAAAATGGTTGAAAATAATGTTGCAATTAATCGAGCTTCTTACTTCAATGGCTCAAACTTCTCATATTGGAAGATGCGCATGGAAACTTATATTAAAGCTAATGATTATGATTCATGGCAGGTCATTTCACTTGGGGACAATGTGATCACCTTGAATGGAAATTCGACCTTGTCAGATTTCGAGAAGAAGATTATTGAGAAGAACAACAAAGCAAAAAATCTGTTGCTGACTACTATTGCTCCATCAAAGTTCTATTTGATATCATCGTGTACAAATGCAAAGGAGATTTGGGATATCCTATCCGAAACATGTGAAGGGACTAATACCATCAAGGAAACCAAGATAAATGCTTTAATTCAACAGTATGAATTATTTAAGTTTAAATCTAATGAAGATGTCAAAGATTCTTTTAACAGGTTTATAGCTATTACAAATGAGCTTGCATCACTTGGAAAGAAACTTTCAGATCCTGATCTTGTGAGGAAAATGCTAAGGATATTGCCACCATCTTATGATGCAAAGAAAACAGCTATAGAAGAAGCTCAAGATCTAAACAAGCTAACTCTCAGTCAATTGAGAGAAAAGCTCATGGCATATGAGTCTCACATAAAAACCACGCAAAGAGGAGAAGACAGCACCAAAGGAATTGCTTTTAAAGTCAAGGAAATAAAGCAAAATGAAACTAAAACAGATGATAGCGACGATGAGAAAGAAGAGGACATCAGTCTTCTAGCACGTAGACTCAACAGGCTGCTCAAGAAGCAAAGAGGTAAGAAATTTAGTGTTTTCAAAAAAAGTACTGAATATAAGCATAATGATGCAGGAAAAGCTTACAAGAAGAAAGATAAAAAGGAAATTCAATGTTATGAATGCAAAAAGCCAGGACACATCAAATATGAATGTCCAACACTGATCAAGAAAATGGAAAATTATAAAAAGAAAAGTCGTGCAATGCTAGCAACGTGGAGTGATTTAAAGGACACAAAAACAAATTCAGAAGATTAAGAAGAAGAAGAGGATGAGGCAAATCTTTGTCTAATGGCTAGTTCTGAGGTACACTCTGAATCTGATGAAGATATAACTGATACTGACATGCTAGCAGAAATGAGTAAGTTATTAAAGGCACTAAAAAGGGTTGATACAAAATTGGCTAACTATGAAAACAAAATAAAAGCTCTTAAGAATGAAAAAGAAGCATTAAAACAAACAAATACTTTGCTTGCTGATGAAAATGATATCCTGAAACAAGAAAATGAATCTATGCATGTGAGTATTGAAAAATTAAGAATAGAAAATCATCTACTTGAAGTAGAAACAAGTGACATGAAGGTAAAGATTGATGATCTATCCAATTCATTGAAAACTACCTTTAAGAAATTTGATGAAAGTGACAAGAAATTGACCATGTTAATTTCTTCACAAAGAGTTTCAAATGAAAAACATGGATTAGGATATGAGCATGGTTCGAGTTCAAAATCGAATCAAAATACAGTTTTTGTTAAGGCTAAACAAGTCTTAAGTGATGAATCCAACAGCAAAAAGTACATTTCAAATACAAATAATGTTAAAGGAAGAAATACTAGAGATTTTTACAGAAGTTATTCTGACAAGAGGTATCCACACAATGGGTACTACAGAAGCAATACCAGAAGGTATAACAAAAGTGTTGGTCTCAATTAGATTAATCAAGAGGGGGGTGAATTGATTAATTACTTAAAGTTTTACTTTTTTGCAAATCATTCAAAAACTCTTGACTAATAAAATCACATAAATAACAATAATGAAGAACGATAATATGCAGTAAACAAAATGAGTAGAGAAGAATAGAATGCTCAGAGATTTATAGAGGTTCTGCCTCGAGCGTCAATCCTCTCTTCCAGCTCCACGCCGGGGTGCCGGTTGTCTATACCGGTTGTGTTTCACTATATCAAACAAATTGAAAGTGTACAATATAAGCCTCTTCAAGGTGAAGTCTTACTGCTGAGTCTTTTTAGCTTCTTCACTAAGCTAATCACTCAAACTACAGTGATAAAACAACTATCAATTCCTTATGCACAAAAGGAATTACAATGACAATAAGGAATATCAAATTTCCTCTATAAAATATATCACATGTATATGTAAAATTTTCTGCTTGAAGATGTATGAGCCTTTTCTTTTCCGTGTGTTTTTTTTTCTCACAGAAGAACATTCTCTCTTCTTCCTTTTATTTGAATTGAACACTCCTTTTACGAAGAGAACATAACGGTTACTTAGAGTTCCACGTGACAAACTTTTTTATTTTTTGAAATTTTGTATTTCAAAAATAAGTTGATTCTATTGGAGAGGATCTGCATTCTGTGATATCTTTGATGAGGATAAGCTTGGATAAATCAGTTTGACCGAGATCTTCTTTGGAGATATTTCTTGAATCAAGTTTGTTGAAGATATCCCTCATATTGTGGAACCATATCTTCATGTAACAACCATATTTCTTATCCTTATCTTTATAATTGCTGGATCTCCCAAAATATAGCATAAATATCTAGATTTAAATCTTGATAAAACTTGTAAATCTTATATGATCTCACTTTATCATAAAATGAAATCTTTGAATAAAATCTTGTAAAACTTTATGTAAATTAAAAAACCCCATGATATAAAATCCAACTTTAGTAAAACACATCAAGTATATTACCCAAATATACTTGACACGTGGAGCTAGGCCTTGAAATTTATTAAAAACCATTGATACAAAAATTAGAGCGAAATCTGGAGAAAATTCGTGACAGACATGGAAGGTTTTGAAAGTGCTTCTGAAGCAAACCTGTTAACTGTCCTCCTGTTATGAAGGTTCTGAAAGTGCTTCTGAAACAAACCTATCAAATGTTCTCCTATTGTAAAGGTTCTGAAAGTGCTCCTGAAAGATTATCACGAGAACTATGGATACACTACACAACTTCTGAAACTCCTTCTGTCAGAACAAAAATAATCGATATAACACTTTTGAAGGTTCTGAACAAGCTTCTGTCTCCTTGTTCAATTTAGAAAAATTACGAAAATTACGTACTATCTTCTAAAACAACTTCTGACAAGCTCAAACATACGTTACACATTATTCCTCTTTTGTTAACATCAAAACTAAATTAGATAACTTAACATTTTCTCCCTTTTTGATGATAACAAAACACCATTAGATAAACAAAATAGAAACAACTTTCATGTTCAAGCAAACATATATTCATATAACAGAAAAGCATCATAAACACAATAGAATCATTATAAACACATTGATCATAAGCACAATAGTAAGCAGCACTGATCATAAACACATTGATCATAAGCACTCATAAGCACAATAGAATCATTCTCCCCCTTTTTGTTAACATCAAAAGGGATAACTCCCTCTTAATCAATGCATAAAAGATAAAAGAAGTCTTTTACAACTTGTTTTCAAAAAAAATTAAGACAAGAACTAAGATTTTCTGGATCTTGTAACTCGAGAGGTAGAAGAAGTGGTGGAAGGTTTGGTAGAGGAAGGTTTTTCTGGTGAAGTATCCAAGTCGATGATATGTGCACCAGAGCAAACATAATCTGGAAATTTGGTGGATAAGAACAGCTTGATTTCACCATGAAGACTTGTGATAGATTGGGATGTTTTATCCGTCTTGGAGTCCAAAGTCTTGAAGGAGTTAGTGACTGAATCTCCTATCTTCCTCACTTGAGAGACAAACTTGTCAAAAGCAATCACATTGTTAGATAAATCTTGCTTGACTCTCGCACTAAACTCATCATAGAGAATTCTATAGTGATGGAGATCAGTAAGCATTTTCTCATAATTTTTCTTGATATCAGAAAGAATATCATAAGTTTGTTTAACTTGTAACTCTATTGCTTCTAGTCTCCTAAGATCAGACCGTTGAAGAATTAAAATTTCATCTGTCAAAGCTGTCTTAACTAAATCTGATAGTTCATGTTTCAAAGCTTCCCGCATAACATTCTTCATTTGTTCCAAATCAACATTGGATATAGCTTCTTTTGTTCCACTCCTCCCAGCCTCATCAGCATATGGTTGCTTCCTATAATCTGTTCCAAATTCTGTTCTAAGTTCTGAACCTCCTTCTTGAACAGGTATTGAAGAAGTTCCAAAAGGAACAATTCTTTTCATATGCCTTTGATGGACAAAATGTGCACCATCATTCGCATACCACAAACAATCCTTAACAAAGATCGACATATGATGAAAAACTTCTTTACCTATCCTCTTTAACTTAATAGGTTCAGAAGAGCTGGTAGGCAAAACTATCCCTTTAAACACAAACAACCGCATAAGTACATTCCCAAATACCAAACTTTCTTTATTTCTCCATATTTGATCAATGACTCTAGAAGCCATGTCCACATTCTTTCTATTAATCATCGTATAGATAATTTGAGCATGTTCTATGGACATTGAAGTAGAACTGCCCTTCCTTGGACATATACATTCAACAATAATCTTATGTATGATTCGAGGAAACAACTCGAAATCAATAACCATTGCTTCTTTTCCATAATCCATTTGTAAGCCTCCATTAATAGCAGCAAACAGATCATTCCTAGGCATGTTTGTAATTTCTACATCATCATTTACATCATGTAAGTGTAGACATTTAGTTACATCTACCCTAGAAATTGTAATGTCTTGATCACATACCCTGGAAACTAAAACATTCCCTTCCGAAAGACTTAAACTTCCATAAACTTCTTTCACACACTCACCATAAACTAGAACTTGAGTAGAGCAAAGTTCCATGCATCCTATGGGTTCAAAAAGTTCATTCCAGTAAAATCCATTACTTGTAAAGAAATTAAAATCCACAAAACTACAAGAAAACACCTCGTTTTTCTTCCTTCGAAGAGATTTTGAAATTGAGGGTTTCAAACTTGGTACATTCCTTTGTTTTGTTTGCTTCTTGGCTATTTTCTTAGGTGGAGAGGTTTCTTGAGTAACCTTTTCTTTCCCTTTTGAAGACGATGCAACCCGTTTTCTTTTGGAAATTTTCTTGGAACCTATGATAGATTCGGAGTCAGGGGAACTCGGATTCTCCTCTGTTGAAGGTTCTTGATGTTTTTCCGAAGAATCTGAAGATTCATCATGAATCATTAAAGGCTTGTTGGAGGATTTTGTTTTGAAGGATTTTTGTTTGAGACGTTTTGAAGATTTGGGCACCATTGGAGTCACAATGAGAGAGAAGGAAAATAGAGAGAGAGAGAAAAAGCAGATTGCGAAGAAAGGAAAAATTAGAGAAAAAGAAAAAAAAATATATTATATGAATAAAGATTTTCAAATATTGAAGGTTTCGGGGGAAAAAAAATTCAAAAAGGGTTACAAATTCCTAATTCATTTCTAATAAATTCAAATTTTACCTTTTCAAGAAGTTTAGTAAAAATGTCTGCAAATTGATTATCGGTTGGCATAAATTCAACATTTATATCTCCATTATGCACATGATCTCTAATAAAATGATGTCTAATTTCTATGTGCTTTGACCTAGAATGATGTACTGGATTTTTTGTCAAATTTATTGCACTCGTGTTGTCACATTTAATTGGCACAGTTTTAAAATTCATTCCATAATCATTCAATTGTTGTTTTATCCATAAAACTTGTGCACAGCAATTACCAATAAAAACATATTCAACTTCAGCTATGGATAGAGCAACAGAATTTTGTTTTTTAGAAGACCAAGAAATTAATTTATCACCTAGGAATTGACAAGTACCAAATGTGCTTTTTCTATCAATTTTACAACCAGCATAATCTACATCAGAATATCCTATTAAATCAAAATTTTGATTTTTAGGATACCAGATGACTAAATTTGAAGTATTAACTAGGTATTTGAAAATATGCTTTATAGCTGATAAATGAATTTCTGTTGGTGCAGCTTGAAATCTAGCACACAAACACACACTGAACAAAATATCAGGTCTTAATGCAGTCAAGTACAATAAAAAACCTATAAGGCTCCTATATAGTTTCTCACTTACCTTATGTCCATTTGAGTCAGAGTCTAACCTTGTTGAAGTACTCATAGGTGTTGTAACCTTTTTGCAGCCATCATATCCAAATTTCTTCAATATTTGTTTTGCATATTTTTCTTGATGAACAAAGATTCCTTCTTTTGTTTGTTTTATTTGAAGCCCCAAAAAAGAATGTCAATTCTCCCATCATTGACATTTCAAATTCTGCCTGCATGGTCTCAGCAAATTCTTGACACAACAATTCTTTAGTAGATCCAAAGATAATATCATCCACATATATTTGCACAACCAAGATATCATTATCAAAAGTTTTCAAGAATAAAGTGGTGTCAACTTTTCCTCTATGAAAACCTTTAGAGATCACAAACATACTCAATCTTTCGTACCGAGCTCTTGGAGCTTGTTTCAAACCATATAGTGCTTTATTTAATTTAAAAACATAATCTGATTTGAAAGGATCTTCAAAAACCAGGTGGTTGTTCCACATAAACTTCTTCTTTTATAAAACCATTTAAAAATGCACTTTTTATATCTATTTGAAAAACTTTAAAATCCTTATAAGATGCATATGCAAGCATCAACCGTATTGCTTCTAATCAAGCAATAGGTGCATATGTTTCATCAAAATCTATTCCTTCTTCTTGTGAATAACCTTTAGCTACTAATCTTGCTTTATTTCTTATAATTTTGCCGTCTTCATCTAATTTATTTTTAAACACCCATTTAGTTCCAATTATAGACTTTCCTCTAGGTCTAGGAACTAAGTTCCATACATTGTTTCTTTGAAATTGACTTAATTCTTCTTGCATAGAGATGATCCAATTATCATCACTTAAAGCTTCTTCCATATTACTAGGTTCAATTTCGGATAACAACACAAAATGATTTTCAAGATTTTGTAAATTAGCTCTTGTTTTAACCCCAGATTGAACATTACCTATTATTTGATCAGAAGGATGTGCAGACTTATACCTCCAGGTTTTAGAAGCCTCTTGTTCAGATCTTACAACTTCTGAAGTACCTTCTGCATTTGCCTCTGAAGTAGGTTCTGGATGACCAGATCCTCGAGTGTTAACAGCAAGTGCTTCTAACTTAGGTTCTGAACTAACTTCTGCTTTAGAATTGGAGTCCTTTTCTTCATCAGAATCAACATCCTCGAAATATCTCATAAGCAGTCTTTGATGTCATAGGTCGAATGAAAACTCTATTGATGATATAGCAAGCCGTAGAAACTACTTCTACCCAAAAATACTTAGCAATTCCACTTTCATTTAACATAGACCTAGTCATCTCTTGTAAAGTTCTATTCTTGCGTTCCAATACTCCATTTTGTCGAGGAGTGTATGGAGCTGAGAAATTATGAGATATACCATGTTCTTCACAAAAATTTAAAAAACTTGCATTTTGAAATTCTGTTCCATGATCAGTTCGAAGACTAATTATGGAAACTCCCTTTTCATTTTGTATTTGTTTTGCAAATTTTTGAAAAGAATCAAAGGTATCTCTTTTGTGTCGCAAGAATATAACCCAAGTGTATCTTGAAAAATCATCAACAATAACAAGTCCATATTTGCTTCCACCCATGCTTAAGACTCTAGTAGGTCCAAAAAGATCAAGATGCAATAATTCAAGTGGTCTCTTAGTTGAAATTACATTTTTACTTTTATGAGAGACAGAAACCATTTTATTCTTTAAGCAAGTATCACATTTCACTTCTTGTTTAATATTTATCTTAGGTAATCCTTTAATAATATCCTTTTTAGATAATTTTTCTAAATGATTAAAATTAACATGTCCTAGTCGTTTATGCCAAGCAAAAACATGATCATTCAAGGAAATTAAACAACAAACATTATCGATTTCAGCTGGTTTTCTGAGATAGATATTTCTTTTCCTAATTCCTTCAAATAATCTTTCATCATTTTCATTAAAAGCATAGCACTTGTCTTGATCAAAAATCATTCTATATCCTTTATCACATAACTGACTAATACTAAGTAGATTATGTTTTAAACCTTGCACAAGATATACATTTTCAATGAGAAAAGTAAGCATACCAATCGTTCCAGTGGCAATTATTTTACCTCTACTATCATCTCCAAACTTTACATACCCTTTTTCTTCCCAAGTTATGCTATTGAACAATGAAGCATCTCCAGTCATATGTCTAGAACATCCACTATCCAAATACCAGGTTTCTCTTATTTTAGCTTCATGTTCCTATACAAATAAAAAGAATTAAGTCCTTTTAGGAACCCAAGCGAGTTTGGGCCCTTTAAAAGATAAGCTCATTTGATTTCTTCGATTTACTTGTTGACTACTGAGCTTATTTCTCTTATAATAGCAAAATTTCTCAATATGACCAAATTTATTACAAAAGAAACATGCATAAGAATTAGCATTCCTATACCTATCATTTACCTGTTTCTTGAAATTCTGGTTTGTATAACTTCTGTTATACCTTCTGGTATTGCTTCTGTAGTACCCATTGTGTGGATACTTCTTGTCAAAATAACTTCTGTAAAAGTCTCTGGTATTTCCTCTTTTAACATTATTTGTATTCAAAATGTACTTTTTGCTGTTGGATTCATCACTTAAGACTTGTTTAGCCTTAACAAAAACTGTATTTTGATTCGATTTTGAACTCGAACCATGCTCATATCCTAATCCATGTTTTTCATTTGAGACTCTTTGTGAAGAAATTAACATGGTCAATTTCTTGTCACTTTCATCAAATTTCTTAAAGGTAGTTTTCAACAAATTAGATAGATCATCAATTTTTACCTTCATGTCACTTATTTCTACTTCAAGTAGATGATTTTCTATTCTTAATTTTTCAATACTCACATGCATGGATTCATTTTGTTGTTTCAGGATATCATTTTCATCCGTAAGTAACGTATTTGTTTGCTTTACTGCTTCCTTTTCATTCTTAAGAGCTTTTATTTCGTTTTCATACTTAGCTAATCTTATATCAGCCCTTTTTAGTGCCTTTAATAGCTTACTCATTTCTACTAGCATGTTAGTATCAATTACATCTTCATCTGATTCAGAGTGTACCTTAGAACTAGCCATTAGACAAAGATTTGCCTCATCCTCTTCTTCTTCTAAATCTTCTGAATTTGTTTCTGTGTCCTCTAAATCACTCCACGTTGCTAGCATTGCACGACTCTTCTTTTTATAATTTTCCATTTTCTTGATCAGTGTTGGACATTCATATTTGATGTGTCCTGGCCTTTTGCATTCATAACATTGAATCTCCCTTTTCTCTTTCTTCTTTTCTTTCTCCTTGTAAGCTTTTCCTGCATCATTATGCATATATTTAGTACTTTTCTTGAACACATTAAACTTCTTACCTCTTTGCTTCTTGAGCAGCCTGTTGAGTCTACGTGCTAGAAGACTGATGTCCTCTTTTTTCTCATCATCGCTATCATCCGTTTCAGTCTCATTTTGCTTTATTTCCTTGACTTTAAACGCAATTCCTTTGGTGTCGTCTTCTCCTCTTTGCGTGGTTTGTATGTGTGACTCATATGCCATGAGCTTTTCTCTCAATTGGCTGAGAGTTAGCTTGTTTAGGTCTTGAGCTTCCTCTATAGCAGTTTTCTTTGCATCCCAAGATGGTGGCAATATCCTCAACATTTCCCTCACAAGATCTGGATCTGGAAGTTTCTTTCCAAGTGATGCAAGCTCATTTGTAATAGTTGTAAACCTGTTAAAAGCATCTTTGACATCTTTATTAGACTTAAACTTAAATAATTCATACTGTTGAATTAAAGCATTTATCTTGGTTTCCTTGATGGTATCAGTCCCTTCATATGTATCGGATAGGATATCCCAAATCCCATTTGCACTTGCACACGATGATATCAAATAGAACTCTGATGGAGCAATAGTAGTTAGTAATAAATTTTTCGCTTTGTTGTTCTTCTCAATAATTTTCTTCTCCGAAT
Source organism: Laguncularia racemosa (assembly GCA_037954665.1). NCBI lineage: Eukaryota > Viridiplantae > Streptophyta > Magnoliopsida > Myrtales > Combretaceae > Laguncularia > Laguncularia racemosa. The sequence continues at coordinate 16,952 of JBBMOL010000223.1, read as the reverse complement.
CTGACAAGGTCGAATTTCCGTTCAAGGTGATCACATTGTCTCCAAGTGAAATGACCTACCATGAATCATAATCATTAGCTTTAATGTAAGTTTCCATACGCATCTTCCAGTATGAGAAGTTTGAGCCATCGAAGTAAGGAGCTCGATTAATTGCAACATTATTTTCAACCATTTTGGATCACTCAAAATAGATGAGTCCTGCTCTGATACCAATTGTTGGTCCCAATTAGATTAATCAAGAGGGGGGTGAATTGATTAATTACTTAAAGTTTCACTTTTTTGCAAATCATTTAAAAACTCTTGACTAATAAAATCACGTGAATAACAATAATGAAGAACAATAATGTGCAGTAAACAAAATGAGTAGAGAAGAATAGAATGCTCAGCGATTTATAGAGGTTCCGCCTCAAGCGTCAGTCCTCTCTTCCAGCTCCACACCGGGGTGCCGGTTGTCTATACCGGTTGTGTTTCACTATATCAAACAAATTGAAAGTGTACAATATAAGCCTCTTCAAGGCGAAGTCTCACTACTAAGTCTTTCTAGCTTCTTCACTAAGCTAATCACTCAAACTACAATGATGAAACAACTATCAATTCCTTATACACAAAAGGAATTACAATGAAAATGAGGAATATCAAATTTCCTCTATAAAATAGATCACATGTATATGTAAAATTTTCTGCTTGAAGATGTATAAGCCTTTTTCTTTTCCGTGTGTTTTTTTTTTCTCATAGAAGAACGTTCTCTCTTCTTCCTTTTATTTGAATTGAACACTCCTTTTACGAAGAGAACATAACGGTTACTTGGAGTTCCACGTGACAAACTTTTTTATTTTTTGAAATTTTGTATTTCAAAAATAAGTTGATTCTGTTGGAGAGGATCTGCATTCTGTGATATCTTTGATGAGGATAAGCTTGGATAAATCAGTTTGACCGAGATCTTCTTTAGAGATATTTCTTGAATCAAGTTTGTTGAAGATATCCCTCATATTGTGGAACCATATCTTCATGTAACAACCATATTTCTTATCCTTATCTTTGTAACTGCTGGATCTCCCAAAATATAGCATAGATATCTAGATTTAAATCTTGATAAAACTTGTAAATCTTATATGATCTCACTTTATCATAAAATGAAATCTTTTAATAAAATCTTGTAAAACTTTATGTAAATTAAAAAACCCCATGATATAAAATCCAACTTTAGTAAAACACATCAAGTATACTACCCAAATATACTTGACACGTGGAGCTAGGCCTTGAAATTTATTAAAAACCATTGATACAAAAATTAGAGCGAAATCTGGAGAAAATTCGTGACAGACATGGAAGGTTCTGAAAGTGCTTCTGAAGCAAACATGTTAACTGTCCTCCTATTATGAAGGTTCTGAAAGTGCTTCTGAAACAAACCTGTCAACTGTTCTCCTATTGTAAAGGTTCTGAAAGTGCTTCTGAAAGATTATCACGAGAACTACGAATACACTACACAACTTCTGAAACACCTTCTGTCAGAACAAAAATAATCGACATATCACTTTTGAAGGTTCTGAACAAGCTTCTGTCTCCTTGTTCAATTTAGAAAAATTACGAAAATTACGTACTATCTTCTAAAAAAACTTCTGACAAGCTCAAACATACGTTACACATTATTCCTCTTTTGTTAACATCAAAACTAAATTAGAGAACTTAACAAGAAGTTATACAAACCAGAATTTCAAGAAACAGGTAAATGACAGGTATAGGAATGTTAATTCTTATGCATGTTTCTTCTGTAATAAATTTGGTCACATTGAGAAATTCTGCTATTATAAAAGAAATAAGCTTAGTAGTCAACAAGTAAATCGAAGAAATCAAATGAGCTTATCTTTTGAAGGGCTCAAACTTGCTTGGTTTCCTAAAAGGACTTAATTCTTTTTATTTGTACAGGAACATGAAGCTAAAATAAGAGGAACATGGTATTTGGATAGTGGATGTTCTAGACATATAACTGGAGATGCTTCATTGTTCAATAGCATAACTTGGGAAGAAAAAGGATATGTAAAGTTTGGAGATGATAGTAGAGGTAAAATAATTGCCACTGAAACGATTGGTATGCCTACTTTTCTTATTGAAAATGTATATCTTAGGCAAGGCTTGAAACATAATCTACTTAGTATTAGTCAGTTATGTGATAAAGGATATAAAATGATTTTTGATCAAGACAAGTGTTATGCTTTTAATGAAAATGATAAAAGATTATTTGAAGGAATTAGGAAAAGAAATATCTATCTCATAAAACCAGCTGAAATCGATAATGCTTGTTGTTTAATTTCTTTAAATGATCATGTTTTTGCTTGGCATAAACGACTAGGATACGTTAATTTTAATCATTTAGAAAAATTATCTAAAAAGGATATTATTAAAGATTGCCTAAAATAAATATTAAACAAGATGTGAAATGTGATACTTGCTTAAAGAATAAAATGGTTTATGTCTCTCATAAAAGTAAAAATGTAATCTCAACTAAGAGACCACTTGAATTATTGCATCTTGATCTTTTTGGACCTACTAGAGTCTTAAGCATGGGTGGAAGCAAATATGGACTTGTTATTGTTGATGATTTTTCAAGATACACTTGGGTTTTATTCTTGCGACACAAAAGAGATACCTTTGATTCTTTTCAAAAATTTGCAAAACAAATACAAAATGAAAAGGGAGTTTCCATAATTAGTCTTCGAACTGATCATGGAACAGAATTCCAAAATACAAGTTTTTTAAATTTTTGTGAAGAACATGTTATATCTCACAATTTCTCAGCTCCATACACTCCTCAACAAAATGGAGTAGTGGAACGCAAGAATAGAACTTTACAAGAGATGACTAGATCTATGTTAAATGAAAGTGGCATTGCTAAGTATTTTTTGGCATAAGCAGTTTCTACAACTTGCTATATCATCAATAGAGTTTTCATTCGACCCATGACATCAAAGACTGCTCATGAGATGTTTCGAGGTAAGAAACCTAACGTTTCATATTTTCGTATCTTTGGATCTAAATGTTTTGTGAAAAAGAATCCTCTCAACCTTGGTAAGTTTGATGAAAGATCTGAAGAAGCTATTTTCTTAGGATATTCTCTAAATAGTCATGCTTATCGTGTTTTCAATAAATCATCAAAAACTATTAAAGAATCAATAAATGTTAAATTTATTGAGGATTTAAAGGATGTTGATTCTGATGAAGAAAAGGACTCCAATCCTAAAGCAGAAGCTGGTTCAGAACCTAAGTCAGAAGCACCTGCTGTTAACACTCAAGGATCTGGTCGTCCAAAACCTATTTCAAAGGCAAACACAGAAGGTACTTCAGAAGTTGTAAGATCTGAACAAGAAGCTTCTAGAGCTTGGAGGTATAAGTCTGCACATCCTTCTGATCAAATAATAGGTAATGTTCAATCTGGTGTTAAAACAAGAGCTAATTTACAAAATCTTGAAAATCATTTTGTATTGTTATCTGAAATTGAACCTAGTAATATGGAAGAAGCTTTAAATGATGATAATTGGATTATCTCTATGCAAGAAGAATTAAATCAGTTTCAAAGAAACAATGTATGGAACTTAGTTCCTAGACCTAGAGAAAAGTCTATAATTGGAACTAAATGAGTGTTTAAAAATACATTAGATGAAGATGGTAAAATTATAAGAAATAAAGCAAGATTAGTTGCTAAAGGTTATTCAAAAGAAGAAGGAATAGATTTTGATGAAACATATGCACCTGTTGCTAGACTAGAAGCAATACGGTTGATGCTTGCATATGCATCTTATAAGGATTTTAAAGTTTTTCAAATGAATGTAAAAAGTGCATTTTTAAATGGTTTTATAAAGGAAGAAGTTTATATAGAACAACCACCTGGTTTTGAAGATCCTTTCAAATTAGATTATGTTTTTAAATTAAATAAAGCACTATATGGTTTGAAACAAGCTCCAAGAGCTCGGTACGAAAGATTGAGTATGTTTGTGATCTCTAAAGGTTTTCATAGAGGAAAAGTTGACACCACTTTATTCTTGAAAACTTTTGATAATGATATCTTGGTTGTGCAAATATATGTGGATGATATTATCTTTGGATCTACTAAAGAATTGTTGTGTCAAGAATTTGCTGAGACCATGCAAGCAGAATTTGAAATGTCAATGATGGGAGAATTGACATTCTTTTTGGGGCTTCAAATAAAACAAACAAAAAAAGGAATCTTTGTTCATCAAGAAAAATACACAAAACAAATATTGAAGAAGTTTGGATATGATGGTTGCAAAAAGGTTACAACAACTATGAGTACTTCAACAAGGTTAGACTCTGACTCAAATGGACAGAAGGTAAGTAAGAAACTTTATAAGAGCCTCATAGGTTCTTTATTGTACTTAACTGCATCAAGACCTGGTATTTTGTTCAGTGTGTGTTTGTGTGCTAGATTTCAAGCTGCACCAACAGAAATTCATTTATCAGCTGTAAAGCGAATTTTCAAATACCTAGTTAATACTTCAAATTTGGGCATCTGGTATCCTAAAAATCAAAATTTTGATTTAATAGGATATTCTGATGTAGATTATGCTGGTTGTAAAATTGATAGAAAAAGCACATCTAGTACTTGTCAATTCCTAGGTGATAAATTAATTCCTTGGTCGTCTAAAAAACAAAAGTCTATTGCTCTATCCATAGCTGAAGCTGAATATGTTTCTATTGGTAATTGTTGTGCAGAAGTTTTACGGATAAAACAACAATTGAATGATTATGGAATAAATTTTAAATCTGTACCAATTAAATGTGACAACACGAGTGCAATAAATTTAACAAAAAATCTAGTGCATCATTCTAGGTCAAAGCACATAGAAATTAGACATCATTTTATTAGAGATCATGTGCATAATGGAGATATAAATGTTGAATTTGTGCCAACCGAAAATCAATTTGCAGACATCTTTACTAAACCTCTTGAAAAGGTAAAATTTGAATTTATTATAAATGAATTGGGAATTTGTAACCCTTTTTGAATTTTTTTCCCCCGAAATTTTCAATCTTTGAAAATCTTTATTTATATAATATATATATATATATATATATATTCTTTCTCTTCATCTGTTTCTTTCTTTCTTTATTTTTCTCTTGCAATCTGCTCTCTCTCTCTCTATTTTCCTTCTCTCTCATTGTGACTCTAATGACGCCTAAATCCTCAGAACGTCTCAAACAAAAATTCTTCAAAAAAAACCCTCCAACAAGCCTTTAGTGATTCATGATGAATCTTCAGATTCTTCGGAAAAAACCTCAAGAACCTTCAATGGAGGAGAATCCAAGTTCCCCTGACTCCGAATCTGTCATTGGTTCCAAGAAAATTTCCAAAAGAAAATGGGTTGCATCGTCTTCAAAAGGAAAAGAAAAGGTTACTCAAGAAACCTCTTCTCATAAGAAATCAGCCAAGAAGCAAACAAAACAAAGGAATGTACTAAGTCTGAAACTCTCAATTTCGAAATCTCTTCGAAGGAAGAAAAATGAGGTGTGTCCTTGTAGTCTTGTGGATTTTAATTTCTTACAAGTAATGGGTTTTACTGGAATGAACTCTTAGAACCCATAGGATGCATGGAACTGTGCTCTATTTAAGTTCTAGTTTATGGCGAGTGTGTGAAAGAATTTTATGGAAATTTAAATCTTTCATAAGGGAATGTTTTAGTTTCCAGGGTATGTGATCAAGACATTACAATTTCTAGGGCAGATGTAATTAAATGTCTACACTTGCATGATGTAAATGATGATGTAGAGATTACAAACATGCCTATGAATGATCTTTTGCTACTATTAATGGAGGTTTACAAATGGATTATGGAAAGGAGGCAATGGTTATTGATTTCGAGTTGTTTCCTGGAATTTAAATACACAAAATTATTGTTGAATGTATATGTCCAAGGAAAGGCAGTTCTACTTCAATGTCAATAGAACATGCTCAAATCATCTATGCAATGATTAATAGAAAGAATGTGGACATGGCTTCTTAGAGTCATTGATCAAATATGGTGAAATAGAGAAAGTCCGGTATTTGGGAATGCTCTCATGCGGCTATTTGAATTTAAAGGAATTGTTTGCCTACCAGCTCTTCTGAACCTATTAATTTAAAGAGGATAGGTAAAGAAGTTTTTCGTCACATGTCAATATTTGTTAAAGATTATCTGTGGTATGCGAATGATGGTGCACACTTTGTCCATCAAAGACATATGAAAAGAATTGTTCCTTTTGGAACTTCTTCGATAACTGTTCAAGAAGGAGGTTCAGAACCTAGAATAGAGCTTGGAACAGATTATAGAAAGCAACCACATGATTTTGAGGCTGGAAAAAAGTGGAACAAAAGAAGCTACATTTAATGTTGATCTGGAACAAATGAAGAGTGTTATGTGAGAAGCCTTGAAACATGAGCTATCAGATTTAATTAAGATAGCTTTGACAGATGAAATCTGGGTTCTTCAACAGTCTGATCTTAAGAGATTAGAAGCGATGGAGTTATAAGTTAAACAAACTTCCGATACTCTTTCTGACATTAAGAAAAATTCTGAGAAAATGCTTACTGATCTCCATCACTACAGAATTCTCTATGATGAGTTTAGTGAGAGAGTCAAGCAAGATCTATCCAACAATGTCATTGCTTTTGACAAGTTTTGTCTCTCAAGTAAGGAAGATAGGAGATTCAGTCACTAACTCTTTCAAGACTTTGGACTCCAAGATGGATAAAAACATCCCAAATCTGTCACAAGTCTTCATGGAGAAATCAAATTGTTCTTATCCACCAAATTTCCAGATTATGTTCGCTCTGGCGCACATATCATCGACTTGGATACTTCACCAGAAAAACCTTCCTCTACCAAACCTTCCACCACTACCTCTACCTCTCGAGTTACAAGATCTAGAAAGTCTTAGTTCTTATCTTAATTTCTGTTTTGAACTCAAGTTGTGAAAGACTTCTTTATTTTTTTTATGCATAGATTAAGGGGGAGTTATCCCTTTTGCTGTTAACAAAAAGGGGGAGAATGGTACTCTAGAGAATTCAATGCTACTTTATTAATGGTTCTATTGTGTTTATGTGCTTTTCTGTTATGAATTCTGATCAATTTTTCTAATGGTGTTATGAATATATGTTTGCATGAACATGAAAGTTGTTTCTATTTTGTTTATCTAATGGTGTTTTGTTATCATCAAAAAGGGGGAGAATGTTAAGTTCTCTAATTTGGTTTTGATGTTAACAAAAGAGCAATAATGTGTAATGTATGTTTGAGCTTGTCAGAAGTTGTTTCAGAAGATAGTAAGTGAATTTGTCTAAATTGAACAAAGAGACAGAAGCTTGTTCAGAACCTTCAAAGGTGTTATACAAACTGTTTTTGTTTTGTCAGAAGGTATTTCAGAAGTTGTGTAGTGTATTCGTAGTTCTCATGTTAATCTTTTAGAAGCACTTTCAGAACCTTTACAACAGGAGAACAGCTGACAGGTTTTTTTCAGAAGCACTTTCAGAACCTTTACAACAGGAGAACAGTTGACAGGTTTTGCTTCAGAAGCTCTTTCAGAACCTTCCATACCTGTTACGAATTTTTTCCAGATTTCGTTCTAATTTTTTGTATCGATGGTTTTTAATAAATTTCAAGGCCTAGCTCCACGTGTCAAGTATATTAGGGTAATATACTTGATGTGTTTTATTAAAGTTGGATTTTATATCATGGGGTTTTTAATTTACATAAAGTTTTTACAAGATTTTATTTATGATAAAGTGAGATCATATAAGATTTACAGGTTTTATCAAGATTTAAATCTAGATATTTGAGCTATATTTTGGGAGATCCAACAATTACAAAGATAAGGATAAGAAATATGGTTGTTACATGAAGATATGGTTCCACAATATATGGGATATCAAGATAAGGTTCCATAATGTGAGGGATATCTTCAACAAACTTAATCCAAGAAATATCTCCAAAGAAGATCTCGGTCAAACTAATTTATCTAAGTTTATCCTCATCAAAATATCACGGAATGCAGATTTTCTCCAACAAGTTCAACTTATTTTTGAAATACAAAATTTCAAAAATAAATTCAAGCTTGTCATGTGGAACTACATGAACGTTATATTCTCTAACAAAGTAACTGTTATGTCCTCTACATAAAAGGAATGTTTCAAGCTAAATAAAAAATAGAGAGAGAACGTTCTTCTTAGAATCAAGCACATGGAAAAGTTTAAAAGCACATGCATCTTCAGGCGAAAATTTTTTTATATACTTGTGATCCAATTTGTAGAGGAAATTTAATATTCCTCATTGTTATTGTGATTTCTTTCTTGTATGAGGAATTGAGAGTTGTTTCATCACTGTAGTTTGAGTGATTAGCTTAATAAAGAAGCTAGAGAGACTCAGCAGTGCGACTTTAACTTGAAGAGGCTTATTTTGTATACTCTCAATTTTATTGATATAGTGAAACACAATAGGGAAAGACAAACCGGGACCCTGGCGTGGAGCTGGAAGAGAGGACTGACGCTTGAGGTAGAACCTCTATAAATCTCTGAGCATTTTATTCTTCTCTACTCATTTTATTTATTGCACATTATTATTTTTCATTTTTGTTGCTCACTTCATTTTGTTAGTCAAGAGACTTTTTGGGTAATTTGCAAAAATTGAAAATTTTAAGTAATTAATCAATTCACCCCCCCTCTTGGATTAATCTAATTGGGACCAACAAGTTTATATGTACTATAGTTCTTAGGCTTGGAAGGATCTTCTTATGGAACTGATAAAAGGATATCAGATTTGTATAGTGTTTCTAGTACTAATAACAGTTGTAATCAATCTAGGAAAGAAAACAATCAATTTCTTCTTAGTTCTTTTGGTTGCTGCAGTTCTGGTTGTTGTAGTTCTACTAGTTGCTGCAGTTAAGTGTAGTCAACAAATAGATAGATGTAATCCAATTTTTTACTACTTCTTTTCTTCATAATAATTCATCAAAATTAGATTCAAATTGTTCGCGCTCGTTTAGGTCACACTTCTTTTTCTAAGCTTCAACATTTGAATTTATGTAAAAATCTCAAGCTTCAAAATTTCTTTTGTGACATTTTTCAAGAGGCAAAATTTCATAGGTTACCATTTGCTAGAAGTTTCATATGTATCTAGTTTTGCTTTTAAACTCTTACATATAAATATTTGGGTTCCTTATAATGTTATTTCAATCTCAGGAGCTAGATACTTCTTGACAATCGTTAATGATTTACTATATTAACCTAGACTTTCTTACTTCATCATAAAAGTCAAACACATTTGATTATTAAAAAAAAATTCATATGTTGCAAATCATTTTCATATAGTTTCTAAATTTGTTAAGACTGATAATGGATTAGAATTTTTATCTAATTCATGTCAATCTATTTTTTAGAACTTAAGAATTGTTCATCAAAGAATTATTCATGCACGCCAACAAAATGATCGAGTTGAAAGAAAGCATAGACATTTGTTAGATACTACTCGAGCTCTTAGGATTCATGCTCACTTACGAAAAGAATTTTAGGATGAATGTATCCTTATGGTTACTTTCTTAATAAATAAAATGCTAGTAGAAAGTTTAAATTGGAAAACACCACATGAAATATTATTTGGAAAAACATCTTATGATCATTTGAGAATTATGGGATGTTTATGTTATATAGCAAGCATCCTCATCCTAATGATAAGTTTGAATCTAGGGGAGTTAAATGTGTATTTTTAGGATATGCACAAGGACAAAAAGGATATAAAGTTTATAGTTTAACTCATAAGAAAATATTTGTATCACATGATGTTATTTTCTTTGAAGAAGAATTTCCACTCAAAGAAAATATAGCATCAGATTTTATATAAAATGGAGTCATCTATCAAAAATCCTATTCTATTTGAGACCTCATCTGCTAGTGTCAAAAATTATGTTCTAAATAGTCCAATTAGATCCGATTCTACTAATGTATAATTGACAACTTCATTTTTGCACTTCATCAATCTATTTCTCCTCATTCTTCTCACTCTAAAATCAATTCTCATTCTGATAATAGTCATCCTAATTTATGAAGATCATCTAGAGAAAGAAAAGTCCATTGTGGCTAAAGGAATTTATACATTTAGCTCAAAATGTTATTGTTAATATTATCTCTTACATGGACATAAAAACCAAATCAGATTCTCTATATCCCCTTTTTGATATCAAAGATTTTATTACATATCCAACTGAATATGTAGCATCTCTAGCTAATGTATTACTTAGTCAAGAACCACGAAATTAGTTAGAAGCATCTATGCATAAAGAATGGCAAAGTGCAATGCAAAATGAACTTGTTACATTAGAAAGCAATAATACTTAGGAATTAATTTCTTTGCCAAAAGGAAAGAAACCAATAGGATGCGAGTGGATTTAGAAAATAAGATATAGACTAGATGGTATGATAAAAAGTTTACAAAGCTCAACTTGTTGCTAAAGGATTTACACAAGTAGAAGGCAAAGATTATCATGATACATTTTCACCTGTAGCAAAGTTAGACACTATATCACATCTTAGTTGCTGCTACATATAATTAGAATTTACACTAAAATAGACGTGAATAACACCTTTTTACATGGTTTATTGATGAGGACATATATATGCTGGGCCCAAAAGGATATGATAAAGCTCTTCTTGGTCAAGTCTATTATTTGAAGAAATTGCTTTATGGGCTCAAACAAGCATTTCGTCAATGGAACTTAAAAATTTTAAAGTTTCTAGTTTCTCTTGGATTTTGTCAGTCAAAGAATGATTATTCATTGTTTACATATTAAGATTCAAATGGAAGCGTGTTTATTTTGCTTTATGTCGATGATATGTTGATCACTAGATCAAATGAAAGATTCATATTTCAAATCAAACAACGACTTCATGAAGCTTTTACTATTAAAGATTTAGGAGCTACTCAGTTTTTTCTTAGTATAGAATTATGTCAAACAAATCAAGGCATTCTTCCGATGCCTCATTCTACAAAAGATTAATTGGACATTTACTATACATCACAATCACTCGTCTAGACATAACTTTTGTAGTCTACAAGTTAAGTCAATTTATGCCTCATCCTAAATAGCCACATCTTCAAGCATTGTTTCATCTACTCGAATATCTCAAAGGTTCTACTGCATTAGGAGTTTTTTATTCTACTGATTATATGCTGTAGTTGCATGGTTATTCTAATCCAGATTGGGGCTCCAACAACGAAGATAGGAAGTCCATTTAGGTTATTGTGTAATGTTAGGTAATGCTCTAGTGTCTTGGAAAACAAAGAAGCAACCTATGATTTCTACATCAACCACCGAAGCTGAATACAAAAGTTTAGCAGCTGCAACTAAGGAACTTTTTTTGATATCTTTTATTCTTAGAGATCTACATATTCCCATTTCCTTTTCGATTAGACTTGCATGTGACAACAAATCTGCCTTAATGATTGCAAACAATCTTTGTTTGCATGGGAGAACAAAGTATATAGATATAGATATAGATGTAGATATAGATATATATTTTATGAGTGATCACATCAATTCTAGATTTCTTACACATCATATGTTTCTTCTCAACTTTACTAGCTAATATTTCCCACCAATCCACATCTATCCGCATCTTCAAAATTGTGTCTCAAGTTGGGTCTCTAGGATGCTCTTACTTTCAAGGGGTGTGAAAATCTAATATTATTAATTTTTGTATTCCACATGGTGACATTCTATTGGGAAAAGCATAATGTAGTAATAAAAAAAGCCATGTTAAATTAACTATACACGGTTTTCCAATAAAGAAAACAGTTATTTTTGGCTCTATTTTTCTTCTTATACGCTACTCCTCAAGCACATACAATAGATTGTTTTGTTTCTTTTTCCTTCCATATTACTATTACTACGACTAGCAAATACAACACCCAAATTCCTTTTTTTGGTGCACTCGGGTTTTATGCAAAATAGGGGATTTTGCGGGAAAATTTTTGCTAGACTTCATTGTAGCTTTCTTGTCGAAGCAGAACAACCTAATATGCAGGGGAAGTTTGCAAATAAATTTTTACTAAGTAAACGCAAATATGCTTAAGCAAGGAAAATTAAAGTTGGCCAAACCAATCTTACCCTTCTCAAAAGACCAAACACCACAAGACCATCCACATACTACTAGGCAGAGACATAAACCCATGAAAAAATCTAGAAATTCCTAAGAAGATTTGGTTAATCTTGTATGCAATGATCAAAGAAATCTAAGATGGTAAATTAATCCCAAATAATAAATACCCCTCATCTCTTCACTTTCAAGATAAAAACAAAATAAAATGCATAATTGTTTATTAACTTTTGAGTCAAAGTTTAAAATGACACCAAAAGATTAAAACCCCTTTTTCCCAAACTCCTTCACCCACACATAAGTGTGTCTTTTTTAAGACAACCATTTCCTCCTCCAAAAACCCCCCTTTACTTCATTCCTTTTGAAATACATCTCAAGCTACATCACTCCTATCTCTTTGATAAAGCACAAATTTACACTACACCCATGATATGTATTTGACAAATCTCGCATCTACATTTTGAAGACCAATTGAAGAAGATAGGTAAATTGCGTCAATACCCCTCAAGGAAAAGTCAAGCATTAAGCTAAGGGAAAATTTCTAAAGGCCCTTAAAAAGAGCAACCGACAAGACAAAGCAACCACAATAACCTTAATGTAATGTAGGAAGACCCTTCTAATGTCACAAAAGTGCTGTGGTTTATGTAAGAAAGCACGGGTCTTGAATCAATTCTTTACTTTGTTCACTTTTTTTGTCCTAAATGGCTATTGCTATCACCTGCAATAAATTTGCATTGCTGAGCGACATTATTGTTGTACGATAGACACCATCCAAACTAGTTCAACCAAACATTTCTTCTAAGTTGATGATATCTCCTCAAAAAAGAATGGGGAACTCAATGCTAGGACCCTTGCTAGGCAAAACATAAGAGAAGTGCAATAGCTAAAATATATGTTGGACTAAATATAAGCCCTTTCCAGTAGAGTATATTTCAAACCCTATTTTAATAAAGACTGAAATCTTTAAATTCAGTTGTTTAATGGGAGCAAGGGGGCACCAAAAAACACTTGTTGAAAATTTATCAAGACTAGAAATATATGGTGTGGAATTCACCAAAACATCATTGGAGAAGTATACCTGATATGTGAACCTACTTCAGGTTAGTAGGCCATAAAGAACTGTGCAAATGTTCCTTATAATTTTTATTTTTTTTTAAACCCAAGAAAAGGTCATGAAATTGACAAGGGGGTTTCTGGTAAAAACTAAGAAAATTTATAAAGTATAATAATGTTTTTGGAATTCTCCATGAAATCAATAACTTTTGAGTGAAAAATTGGCAAAAATTTTCACTAAAGGGGTTTCAAAATTTTTTAAAATCTTTTTAAAAAAAAAATCCAAAAAAATGATAAGTTAGCCTCACTTGGAGCCATAAATTGCCTTTCTTAAAATAGGGGGAGGTTTGACATAGGGAAATTGTAATCATCACACAAGGAGTGATAAAACAACATACAAAAAGTCATCATTTTAAAAAAATAAGCAATAAAAAAACCCACCACTTTCTAACAAGTTTTGGGAAAGTGCTAGTTGGCATCCAAAGATATAGAGTAAAGGGGCTCAGATTGACTCATAGTTGCTCGAAGCAACAAAGTTTTTGGGTTACATTTTTTGATTAAGAGGATGATGTATGGAGAAAGGTAATGGACCTTTAAAGTTTTTCTATCAAAAGGTTTCTAATTTTTTGAATTATAAATTGAAATTGTCTAAAATTTTTTAAAAATCTTATAACATTATAACAAGTCATCTTCTTTCATTTTCAAAATTAATATACAAATTTGTAGCTTCCACTAGACATGTCCCTACCATTTACCTTATGGACTAAGCCTTAAAGGTGGAGCCAAATTTTTGGGTAGAAAAGGGTCAATACATCATCACCATCCTTATCTTTCTATGTCCACTTTTCCCTTAAATTTGAAAAGTTTGTTATAGAAAATTTAAAATCGATAGTAGTTGCTAAGGGAAATCAAATAAAAAAGGGAAAATAAGAGCATCATAACTCACAAAAACCCTATGAAATTGAGGATATATTCGAACTTTCATTAGTGGGGACTTCTCGATAGATACACATATACCAAAACACCCATCTTCCCCTTTTTGGGCAAATCATTTAATCTACATAATTTTACAAGGTAAGGGCCCATAGGGATGGGCCAATAGCCCAACATTCCCTCAGCTTGCCTTACTACCCCCCTCAAACAAAAATAATTACAAAAAGAATAATATTTTTTTGCAAGAGGCTAACTAATTTTGATTCATTTAGCTAGAAAGGGGTTTAAGTTGTTTTAAAAATAGAACATACTATAATAGGCTTTGAAGTTTTTTTTGACATAGCTATTTCAATTCTAATTTTATTCCCCCTAGTGATGAGAAAATAAAAAAGGGGTTTTGAAAGTAAAAGTTTAAAATATGTGATGGGTTGTTGTGTACAGTTACCTTTTCCTCTCCTGGAAGTAACCCTTTAGTGGTGAGAAACTAGGCTTCTATAAAGGGACTCCCCTAGTATGTTTGGGTTAATCCCTTCAAATTTAAAGCTTTGCTTATCCCCTTTTTAGGCTTTGGACTAATGTAACATCTTACACTCAATGTGCTTTTTTAAGCTAGTCTTTCCCTTGTATTGCAGTTTTCTAAACTCATGTTTCCCCGGGATAATGCCTATCTTCTTAGGTTAGGCTTAGGGGCCAATTTGTACAGGGCTTTGGCCCTGTTATAAATTTTTTCCTACCAAAAACTAATCAATTTGAGTTAAATAAAAAAAGGAAATCCCAAAGCTACATTGACAAGGATTTATTATATACTTTAACTCTAAAAGTTTTTTATTTTACATCCCCCCCTTTCATGCCATTGAATTTTTAAAAAACCCTTTTTTTTTGAAGGTGGACTGGATATCATATGTTAGGAAGAGATCATAAACCCCCGGGGATGTGTTGGGTTTGGGATGGCCCATTTAAAGGGGTAGAGTAAGATTGCCTGTAAATGGTGAGAAATCATATGGGATGGGATTAAAGTGTGTCTTTAAAACTTTAAAAAGGGGGGGGAAAAAAAAGAATTGGTAATAGGAACATGGTTTTGATTACAATGGTGTAAGGAATGAAGGTTTAGATAATGGATGGATGTTGAAAATGGTGAATGAAATGAAGGATTCAACAATGGGTTAAAAATTATTGATTTATAAAAGGAGATATAAGAGTGAAATTTTATCCCCTTACAATTTTGTTGAAAAAAATTTTTTTTAATTGATCCCAAAGCAACAAACAAAAAAGGGACAAATGGTCATCAAAAAAAGAATAGTAAACTCACCTTTCTTTAAACCCATGACTAAAAATTTAAAACTGTTAAAACCCTTTTAAATTTTATAAAGCAATGGGCTTTGGTATCATATATGATCACATAAGAAAGGGCTGGTATATAAATTTAGGATACTAAAAAACAAATAAGAAATTTTATTTTTTAAAAAGGAGGCTATGATGATGGCAATAATAACCCAAAAACAAAATGCACTAAACTTCTTTTCTTACTCCCTTATGTTTATGATTTACTGAGTTAGTAATGCTTTAAAAGCAAGGAAAGGGGGGGGGGGGAAAAGTAAGCCAACTAGTAAAAATTTGATCTTTTCCCAAAATTTGTGTTAACTTTTGTATTTGCTATAAAGGTTTTAATACTTTGGGAAAATCACACCAAAAGCCCTTTGAATGCATTATCGCATTGCCTTTCGAATTTGGAAACCCAATTTTTTCCCCCCTCTTTTTTTAATGTGCAATTGTAAGGGGTTGGCTCTAATATTTTTTTGCACCTTAACCCCAAAAATTATTAATAGCCAACATATAATTATGAGTGTTTTTAAATTTACTTAATCTAAAAAAAATTCCCAAACATATTGTCCCTTTAAAATTTTTTTACCTTAACCCATAAATCATAAATTTAACTGTCATACAATTTACGCAGGCTTTAATGCTTACGATGTCACATGAGTCTTAAGCCTTTTTTAAGGACTTACGATGCAGTGCAAATTGCAAGGGTTTGGGTTTTTTAAGCATGACGTACAAGCAAAATGGGCCCAAATCACAAAATTTTAAAAAAACCACAATTATTGAGGCTTCAGAAAAGGGAAGTAAGCTTTTTTTTTTTTTTTTTCAAAGGTTTGGAATAAAAAACAAAATATTCCTTATAGGTGAGTGATATATTAAGTAAATAATACGAAAGGAAGTTTTGGGGATAGAAAAAATACCTCCCCTCCCATTTTCCTCGAGGATATCTATCTTGCCATTTGCCGAGGGTGAAACGCACTCGAAAAGGCTCATAAATTTTAAATGGAAAAAGCACAAATCAGAAAATTTAATAATCAAAGTAGTTATAATGATTACTTACATTAATTTAAAAAAATTCGACAAATAAGCAAACTAAGATCTAAAAGTAAGGTTTTTCCATCCCCAAACCCCAAATCTAGGTAAAGCTGCAAAGCTCGGGAAAGCTAAACTAAAAATTTTGCAATATTAATCAAATTTGGGGACATCCCAAGAGAGAAAGCATGTTGGGGGATTTGGGGGGGATCGGATTTATCTTAAAACGCTCAATCTTACTTTTTACTGTCCTAAAGCAAAGTATCTTGGAGATTTCCCTTTACGTGTTTTTTTCAAATTTCATCCATCTTATTCACTGCTTTCCCAAATTTTCCCAAATCTCCCTTTTTAAAAAAAAAACATCTCAAATGGGGAATCTTAAAAGTCAAAAAATACAAATTTACAGATATAAGAACACAAAAAAGATTATTAAAAAAAAAAAAATAATATGACTTTAAAAATAAAGGACCCATCAATTAGTGTC